>PVHT020000037.1:10247392-10437481 GCA_004024745.2 Catagonus wagneri | reverse complement strand
GCTGAGCTCCGAGCTCCAAGTGGAAGTGTGCACCCCACACCCTTTTCTCTCCAGCTCTTGGTGCTCAGGTACGTAATACAAGAAGAATCACAGAAAGAACTGGGCACGTGTAACCGGAACCATGCACTGTCGTTCAGTCTTTGCTCCTTTGGAATCCCCACATCAAATTAGTCCCAGAAGTTTTGAGAGGCAGGTAAGACTGGAGACGGAGGATCTGCGGTCTCAGCCTTGGCTCTGTCACTGCGTGTAATCCTATAAAAGCCATCCTCAGAGTCCAGTTTACTCCTTGCTGCCTCTCACCTCTTTTCTCCTCATAAGGAGTATGAGTTCCTTTATGTTTAAAATTAATCTCTACCTTGCTCATCTTAAAACTATGTTATGATAATTAAATATTAAAATGGATCTTACAGTGCTTCGTAATGATGGAGGTTTACACTCATCTGAGGCCATGATTGTCCTTGGGAGTACTAATAATCCTAAGCACCGTTGTGCCATGACATGAAGAATAAGAGTCAGCAGGAGTCAGGTGGCTTTGAAATCTCTGTTCAGCCCATCTCCTCTCAGTTTGTGCTTCAGAATCCCGGGCTGGCATCCCTGTATCCCAATAAATTAGAGCCGAAGGGAGGTTCAAGGGTATATGCTGCAGTCTAGTGGAAGAATCAGCTGACACGTCTCTGATCCATTCATCTGGAGGCAGGTACATCTGAGAACAAAATGTAGCGAGCGTCTCTGCACTGAAAACTATTCCGTTTAATCGCTGCTGCCTGTCCTCTCATTTCTTATCCATTCATTCGTGCATTTATTCAGCAAAATTGATTAGGCTCCAGATCTGTGCCATTTATCCCATCTCTCTGGTGCTAGTTATGGCAGGTTTTGATATCATTTTGCCTCCCCATACGTGGTACACTTGTCTCTTACCCACACCCAAAATATAAAGTGCCAAGAATATATTTGGAGGTAGAGATAGTAAGTGGGACGGGGGATGGGCCACGACGGATGAGACTTTTCACTAAGCAGGCAGAGCGCACTTTGGAGATAGAGGAGTGAAACACATGACCTCTCGTTGTTTCTTCTCTTTTTCAAATGCTCTGAAATCTCTCAGCGTGAGATGGATGGAAATCAGCTCACTGTGAGTCTGTTGGCTGAAAAATCACATGTGTATTTAAACTCTTTGTTTGCATGTCCACTGACAGATGGAAATGTTTCTTTACTAACACTCCTCTTTAAAATTCTGTTGCTACCTTTTTTCAAAGAGAGATTACGTTGTCATCTATGCCACGCACAGCGTACTCCTCAAATTCGATAATATTCCCTTCTTCAGAGCCCCTCTTCTCTCCAAGTTTCCACCTCTCTCCTACATTTTTCCTCCTTCCCAGCAGCGCCTCTGTATATCCTTTTCCTACTTCTCCTTTGGGATCGGAAAACAAGAGTAGTTTTATTATTTATTGCATTATTATCTTTTTATTACTTGTTCTGATTTGAAGTGTGAATGACAAAAGCTGGGCGTGGACACTTTCCCCCTCCTTCTCCTCACACCTTCAACGTTCCTCTTTCTTACTGAGAACAAAAGAAGCTTTTTGAAAGAGTACCCTCAGTTTTCCATCTCTCTTCCTTAAAATTGCCTTACCTTCACCCAACCTGCAGATTTTCTCTTAAAGTTGCCAGTGATAGACACTTTTTACTTATTCCTCCACACCCATTGGTAACGTAAACCCTTATAATTTTTCTCCAATCAATTGGAATATTCTCTGAAAAATCAATGATGACCTCATCATCATAAGCACAGTGCCTTTTTAAAAACTCACATTCTACTCCATCTCTTTTTCACAGTCAGCAGTACTGACTTGCCTGCAGTGACATTACACACTATTTTCATCCTGTTTCTCTGATTTTCCTCCTCTGTCGCTTGACTAGTTCTAGTTTTAGTCATACTCTGATTTAAAGTAGTTCCTAGTGTTACGAACAGAGCCCTTGTGTTTCCTTCCACACTGGATCTGCTAGCAGTTCTCTCCGTGTTCATGGAGATATCCTGTAACTCCAGCCTTCGCTCAGACCAAAGATCACCACGTGTAAAACCCTCTAGACACTTTGACCAAGAATTTCTTTTTAAGCTTACATTCAGCATGTCCCAACTGAACTCAGTCCCCCAAACGCATTTCCTCTCAACTGTTATACATATAATGGAAATGGGTACCACAGATGCGCAAAGGTAGTTTTATTTGTTTTTTTTAATTGATTTATTTTTTTAATTATCTGATTTTTATAGGAGTCAAATGCTATGGAGCAGTAGAAGGAAGAGGAAGAGGAAATTTGTTGTTAAGCAATCATGTAGACTAGGGAGCGTACTGGCAGGGTCTGAATTCCGTCCTCAACCCTTACCTGCTCCGTAACCTTCCAGATCATTTCCCTTCCCCGTGCCGCATTTTTCTCACCTGTATTATGCTCCTTAGAACAGATCTGTCTCATAGGATTATTGTGAGAGATGTATGGCATTATAAACATAAGGCACTTAGGAAGGCGACAGGACTATAACATGTTAAATAAGCATTAGTTCTTTTAAGCTTTTTATGCACATGATAAATAATATTCTAGTCACACTCTGTTAATATACATGAACACATTATAATGTGGGTCGCAACAACCATGACTGCAATTAAGTTTTGAGGGCAGAAGAGCCTGGTTTCAGGTATCACGGGGACAGACGGAGACCTCTGTGTTATCTTGATCCAAACCCCAGAGGCACAGCTCACTCTGAGATCCTTACATTTCACTTCCCTTTCTAAGCTAAAGATTCGAGGCTTCTGCTCGTTCGTTCCTGGTTTCTCTTTGTTGTGACTGTCTCAGAGCCGATGTGACCCTCGTCTGTACCCTCCTCTCTGCCTCTAGTCCCAGTTCGACCGTGGTGATTGTAAAAACACGCATCTCCCCCAGTAGCTCCCAGAACTCAGCCCTGCAGCAGCCCATCCTAGGGTTATTCTCTTTCTGAAGCCCCTGCCTTGCCAGACGTGTCTCGGTTCCATACCTCAGGTTTGTACACCACCATTCACCCCCTCAGCCGTCGAAGCCTTTTACCTACATTCAGGAAAGGCATCGCTCTGGTCACAAGTTACACATTTAAGGAATTCAGCCTTAACCCGTTGCTTCCCCTGCAGGCTGGGAACTGTGGAGTGAAACACAATCCCCAGCCAAACTGCAAATACGTTTGAAGGCTTATGATATGGAGCTGGTTCTAGGATGGTGTGCAGTGTTGATTCCCCACATACACAGTGCACACTCTAAACGCTTTGGTGATTAAACTGGAGATTTTCTTTTTTCACGGCAGAACATGCGAAAAAATGTGCCATCTGAGAGTCCAGCTCTGATGGCCATCTTACCGTAACGCTGATCATACAGTGTCCGTGGGCCGTAGAAATCCCCTCTGACAGTTCCCTTCCAAGTCCTTCCAGAAAAGGCTGATAGGTGAGATCTCCTCATTCTTTCCCATTTCATCTGCAGACCCTTGCTGACTCTGATCCCAGGACACTTAGATGAGGGAGAGTTCAGCCCAGCACTCTGCGGGAATCCATTCTATATTGCCACTCGGTGACTTCGAGATTGTGAAGTTATGACAGTCCTTTACAATAGCAGCCTCCAAAAAGCCACCTTCTTCCTGACGGGCTTCCAAGGACTGGAAGGTCTCCACCGGTGGATCTCTATCCCCTTCTGCTCCATCTATTTGACAGTTGTTGTAGGAAACCTTACCATCCTCCACGTCATCCGTACCGATGTCACCCTCCATGAACCCATGTACTACTTCTTGGCCATGCTGGCCCTCACAGACCTGGGCCTTTGCCTTTCCACACTGCCCACTGTGATGGGCATCTTCTGGTTTGATGCCAGAGAAATCGGTATCCCTGCCTGCTTCACTCAGCTCTTCTTCATCCACACCTTGTCCCTAGTGGAGTCTTCGGTTCTCTTGTCCATGTCCATTGACCGCTATGTGGCCATCTGCAATCCACTGCGTTACTCTGCAGTCTTGACACCCGCACGTATTGTCAGGATGGGACTGAGTTCAGTGCTTAGAAGTGCATTGCTCATTCTCCCCCTGCCGTTTCTCCTTAAGCGCTTCCAGTACTGCCGCTCCCATGTGTTGGCCCACGCCTATTGTCTGCACCTGGAGATCATGAAGCTGGCCTGCTCTAGCATCCTTGTCAATCACATCTACGGGCTCTTTGTTGTGGCCTGCACTGTAGGGGTGGACTCACTGCTCATCTTCCTCTCCTATGCCCTCATCCTCCGCACAGTCCTAAGCATTGCCTCCCACCAGGAGCGCCTTCGCGCTCTCAACACCTGTGTCTCCCATATCTGCGCGGTGCTTCTCTTCTACATCCCCATGATTGGCTTGTCTCTTGTGCACCGCTTTGGTGAACATCTGCCCCGCACTGTGCACCTGCTCATGTCATACGTGTATCTGCTGGTCCCGCCTCTTATGAACCCCATTGTTTACAGCATCAAGACCAAGCAAATCCGCCAACGCATAGCTAAGAAATTTGAGTTTATAAAGTCACTTGGGTGTTTTCGGCAAGATTAGGTGGGGTGCAAGGAGGAAGTTTGGGGCATAAAGCCCATCGCTATTTTAGATTTCGGCTGTGTTGTGGGAAAATAACAAACTCCCAGTTATCAGCAAAAAAGGAAATTAACTACGGGAACGTGTTGCCTATGTGACCTTGGGGAAATCACTCCACCTGTCTGTCCTTTAGTCTCCTCAACTGCAGAATGAAAATGGAAATAATTATAATACCTTCTTCATAGGGATATTGTGACGATTAAATGAGATAGTTCACGTAAATCTCTAACACAGTGCCTGACACATATCAATTATCAGCAAACAGTAACTGTTATTATTTGAAAAAACTCCAAAGGTGTATACAAGTGTCATCTTTTATTCCTCTAGACAGCAGAATTTGATCAGAGATTTATATATTTAAATTTATATTTTAATTATTTCATGTCTGTTTATTATAATTATCATTTTTATTCATTTGCAACAGTTTTGCACCTATACCTCAGTTAATGATTTTTTGTGAAGGTGCTTCCTAAGCACATACCTACGAAGTTAAGAAAAAGAAGATACCATGGAAGTTTGAGAGAAATTGTCCAATTAGAACAACAACAAAGCAGAAGTCATAGTTGAGCCTCAAAGAAGGTAATTGAGGTTTAGGGTAATCATTCGTTACCTGAGTAACTAGTCAAGGGACTTGATTTCTTTCATTATTCTGTGTATTACTAGGGTAAAAAAGTGAGAGACACGCATACATATTTTATGTTTTTCGCAAGATACTTTTCTCATGCATCTGTCCAGCCATATCAAACAATGCACACACAGAGAGAACTGCAAAAAAAGGTTTAATATATATGGATTGACTAAATCAACACATGAAGGAACCAATGAGTAAATTAAATCAGTTCAGTCTCATCTTTCTAGCTAATGTTGTTTCTTAAAAAGAAGAGATTGTCTTCATTTTGTGTGTCTCTCTTCATTCTCAACTCTTTCCTACAACATCAAGCAAAGTGTAGGACAATCAACCTCCAGAAAAGGTGTGCGGAGGAGCCTGTTCTGTGGACTGAATGTTTGTGCTCACCCCCGCCCCCTAAAAGGTCATATGTTGAAGCCTAATCTCCAATGTGGTATTTTTAGGTGGGGCCTTTGGGAGGTAACTAGGTCATGAGGTGGAGTTCTCGTGGACAGGATTGGTGCCCTTTTAAGAAGACACATGGGAGAGGTTTTCCCAACAATGTAAGGACACCTCTAGAGAGAAGACAGCTTTCTGCAAACCAGAACAAGAACCCTCTCCCAGAACCCAGTCAGCCCACACCTTGATCTTGGACTTTCCAGCCTCCTGAATTTTGAGAAATAAATATTTGTTCTTTTAGCCACCAGTCTACGTTTTTCTGTTATAGCAGCCCCAATGGACCAAGTTCAAATTCCAGGACTGTGAAGGAGGACAGAACCACATAATAACAAACACCCAGCAATGATCAGAAAAACAAACAGCAGAGTGATTACGCTGGTCAGAATTATGCAAAATGTGTTCTGAAGGAGTTCCTAATGATGTTCATGAGGGTAATGACAGAATATTATGTATGCATAACTTTTTTCCAGACCACTTTCCCATTGCCATTCAATTTCCCATGTGTTCGTTTCAGTGCTTCAGTGTGAAATCCAGACAGTCCTTCCCTCTGCTGAGCTAATAGAGTTGAGATTTCTCTCCAGAGCCCAAAGCATGGAATCTTCCATGACTGGCTGCACATAGCCCATAGCCTCCACTCTCGTGGGTATTCCAGAGAAATGATATGCCTGGCTCATCATCCCCATCTTCCCTTTTCCCTGGGCAGCTCAATGATATTATACCTTTTTAGTTACGACTATCACTCTCTGAGCACATGTGTAAATTATTGGCTCTGTTGGCATCCCCTGGTTTGGGTTCAGCCTTTCCCACCCTCCTTAGTGCCCTGGCTCTTATGGTTTAAAAGTCATTGTTATGTTGTTATAAATGCCCACTTGACTCAGCAGTTATTCATCCACGGTCTCTCCTTCTTGGAATCTTCAGTTCTTACCACGGCCTTAGCTACTGGGATGCCGTTCCTCACTCACTGAGATATTCCTCACTGCTCATTGTGTCCAGGAGCCTGACTCTCGTCCTCCCCGACTCTTCTTCCTAAGATGGTCCCTTTGTCATGGGTTGAGATTCAGACCCATCCTTCTGTCTGCACCAGGATTACATGAACCCGACCTGTACCCGTGTAGCTATTATCGACACTTATGGTTTAATGGCACTGGCTTCAGGCTTATGCATGGATTCTTTCCTCATCTCATCTCCTGCACCCTTATCTTGCCTACTGTAGCCTTCATGATGGTACCTGGGATCTGACTGTAGGGACAGGGCACCTGTGTTTCTCACCTCCTCTTGGTTCATGTTTTCTGTATCTCCCTAGTAAGACTGAGAGATCAACTGTGAGATCTCCACTAATTTGGAAAAACAGTGCTCCCTGTAATGCACCTGGTTTTTAGGTATGTGGCTGCTTGGAGCCTTCTCTGCTCTGTCCCATGGTTTATAGTGTTAGATCAGCCTAGATCTTTAAAAGGCACAACACGGTAATGTTATTTGCAGGCAGCACAGATAAGCTCCTGAGTGAAAAGGAAGAATTCCTAACGAAGGTACAATATTACTCGATGAAGAAGAAACACAGTTCCTAAGAAAAAAATATTTTCATAATTGCCTTTATTTACATCAATGTATATAATTGATTTTGTAGCTGTAATAGAAAAATTCCTGGGACTGAACACATACATAAGTAACTTCTATGATAACATCAAAAAGGCTGATTCTATCACCTTTTCACAAAATATATTTGTATTTAAAATTTTGTTCGAGGAGTTCCCGTCATGGCTCAGTGGTTAACAAATCCGACTGGGAACCATGGGGTTGTGGGTTCGATCTCTGGCATCACTCAGTGGGTTAGGGATCTGGCATTGCTGTGAGCTGTGGTGTAGGCTGGCGGCTACAGCTCCGATTGGACCCCTAGCCTGGGAACCTCCATATGCTGCGGGTGCGGCCCTAGAAAAGGCAAAAAGGCAAAAAGACCAAAAATAAATAAATAGATAAATGTAATTTTGTTTGATATTTATAGATTAAGATGCTATTATGAAATTTAATAGATCCTTTTTACTTTTTCCAATTTCCCCAGTGGTAACATTTTGCAAACTATAATATACTATCACCCACCAATCTGTAGGCCGGCAGCTACAGCTCCCATTTGCCCCCTAGTCTGGGAACTTCCGTATGCCGCAGGTGTGGCCCTAAAAAGACCTAAATAAATTAATTAATTAATCAATTAATAATTTTTTTAAGTGTTAACGCGAGTAGAGTTATAGAGTATGTAACCTACTAGGATTAGATTTTTTTCATCAGTGTCATGCCTTTGGGTTCATTCAAGTTGTTGCTTGTATCAACGCTTTGTTCCTTTGCATTTCTGATTAGTAGTCCATGTTATGTATATAGCACTGTTTATTGAAATCGTTTACCTGTTGAAGGACATCTTAGCTAATTCCATTTTGGGGTTATAATCTCCACAACTATGAGAATATAAATTTCTGTTTTTAAAACTACTCAGTCTGTGGTCTTTTCATATGACAGCCCTAGAAAACTAATACAACAGGCATGACTGTGTTTTGAAATGAATGCCATGTAAAAAGTGAAGATGCATTTATAATTATAGAAGGAATAGAAAAGGTCAGAATCAGAGTCAAAAACTTATCCTAAAGACAAGGATATGTGAAAATTCTTAAACCTCTGAGGTTGTCACAAAATTCCATTTATGATTCTGTGCAAAAGGTCTGAGGCCCAGACATATGCATTTTAACAAGCATCACAAGTGATTCAGATGCTGATAATCTGGGGACTGTGATTTGAAAAACACTGTTTTGTAACACACAAATGTGTCTACAATGTGTTCGATGAAATCAATGGCATGTGGCCTCAAGAGAAAGCCCATCATATTCCAAAGCCAGGCCAGTGAGTGAGAATAATTCCCTGATTTGTCTGGGAACTCTGGAGCAGTCCTCAATATTTACACATCATACTCCCAAAAGAGATGCAGTAAGTTGGATGCTAATTAGGTGGGTAATCAAAGCACTAAATTGACCCCCCCTTTCTTCTCTCTCAAATGTCTTCTCCACCAGCTTTCAGAGTCCCAAAAAGTACAATTCACTTTCATAACCATGTACTAACAAATAAAACTCCTCGTGTTGTCCACAAGGTTCAAAGAATAGATGAGTTTCTCCAGTGAGCTTCTTGATGTCTAGAAACAAAGGGCTGAATTCTGCATAGAGCAGAGGCAGGAAGAGGTGATGGAGTCCCTGAGTCTAGGCAGGAGTCAGGAGCATATACAGTTACCTAGGGAATCAAGAATAAAGGTCAACACTATCACGATATTTCCAAGAACTTGGCCTGACTTCTTTCTCCCCTACAACGATAGGAAAAGCGTTCAATTAAAAAGCCCCATCTGGGAATTCGCACTGTGGTGCAATGGGTTAAGAATCCGACTTCAGAGGCTCAGGTCATTGCAGCCAAGCACAGTGAGTTAAAGGATCCAGCATAGGTCCCCAGCCAAGCACAGTGAGTTAAAGGATCCAGCATAGGTCATAACTGCTGCTCAAATTCAGTGCCTGCCTGGGGAACTTCTATATGCTGCAGGTGTGGCCATTAAAAAAAAAAGTCCCTTTCAATGTTACATATGGTTATATACCCAACATGCACACTGTCATATCTGATGTGCACAGACTCTACAGTTAGTATATATTATTCACAAAACCCTGTCAACCACACCCACTGTGCTTCCTGGAAGTTGTGGGGTTGGTTCAAAACTTTCACCAGATCTTTGGAAAGTAACATAATAAGTTACATAATAAGTGCATAATATCCTCTGGGCTTCCCATCTAGATTACCTGCTGGACCACCTCTTGTCCTCTCTTTCCCTGCCCCCAGGGTCTGAGATAATGAGGGCCCAGGAACCAGTCCTAGCGGGAAATCAATTTAAGGTCCTTGAAAGGGTCTCAATGGGGACCTCAGGCAATTTCATAAAAATCAAGAAGCTAAGCATCCACCCTCCAGTCTCACCATATCCCCTAGAGTCTCCAGTTTTAGTGTTCCTTCTCCCCTGGTGTAAGGCCTGGAGCCTCTGGGCCTAGCCTTGGTACGTAAGGTGTCAAAATAGCGAGCAGGTGTTTGGTGCTGAATTGTGGAACCAAGAAGTATCAGGCCGAGCTTCGGAGATGGAGGGGGAGAAGGGACTTTGAGGCACAGGAAAGGCTATAGAGGGTGCCAGCCCAAGGTGGTGACCCATGCACTCAACTCTTGCTCACTTCATGGGATCTCAGGTATGATTTTAGGCTAGCCCGGGAAGGAGACAGCAACCCTCTCATGTCTGCTCACTTCTTTAAATTCCTGCCTAGAGAGTTGTGTCATGCGTAGTAGCTGTAGGAATATTGCTGAGACCCAGGGAGACAGGCACGTTAGGCGGCAAAACTGAGGTGCAGGAATTTGATGAGCTAAACTCCGACAGGTTCAGTATCTTACCCCTTAGCCTCAAACACAAGGTTACAGAGCTGGGAGTTATTTCCAAGAAGCAAAGAGAAAAGGGCTAGGAAGTAATGTGGTCCTCTGGAGAGAAGATAGACTGTGATATTCAAAGGACATTTCTCTGAAGGACCACCACCTGTAGCTAATGCAACTGGAAGCGGTCATTGCACTTAAGTCCCTCTAGGAATGATCTTCAGGCAGAGCGACTGGGCGGCAGAAGCGCCGTTTGTTAAATCTCCCCCCTTCCTCTGCTCTGGACAAGTGCCCTTTGTCCTGGTCCAAATTATGAGCAAACCTGAGGGTGGATGCCCTAAAGACCTTTAAATAAGAAGCACTCAGACTAGTTATCTGACTGAGATCTCGTCAGCCATCAGGCTGAAGGTGACCTTTTCCCAGGCAGACATCTCCTAGTCTCATTATTCTGGATTTTCTTTTACGTCTTAAGTTCCCTCCTTCAATTTTTCCCTCACAAGTTCTTCTGACTCGTATTCTGCTCTGTCCCTTAAAATGGGAAGCACAAGCTCTGATTCCAAAGAGTCTGTCGTGAGCCAGTAGCAAAAAGAAGGTGGGACCCAAAACTTTTAGTACTCCTCTTTATCACTTGTCATTTACTGTCCACCCTTTCCAGGCTATCTCAGCTTATAAAACCACCCAAGTTTGTCAACCTCATTGTTTCCACATTTCCAGACTGTGTCTCAGGGCTCCAAAGATTTCCGTTTGAATTCTATCTCTGTCTATGATTGGCTCTAAGACTTTAGGCACATGATCAGAGTCTCTAAGCTTCTCTCACCTGATTGGCCACTTGAGGTCTAACTTGACTTGCAAGGTCTGAGTGCTATTGCTTTGCCCGGTGCTTGGTACAGTGCCTGGCAAAGAGTACGTGTCCATCATGTATTACAGTTCTTTCTTCTTCACCACCCTACCTCATTTTTGTGTCCAAAATATTGTCTGCCTTGGGTTTTATGAGTTATGTTGTTAATCGTCATGTCGCTTACCTGGCCCTGACATGTGACTTTTTCACGGCGCTTTGGAATTTACTGTGATGAGTAACGTGGCAAGCACAGATCCTGCCCAAAGTAGAAGCTGAGGAACACCGCATGAGAGTCAGTCTGACCTCCAAGTGTACAGTGAGTTCAGGACCCTGGATGTTAATTTCACTGATGTTTTTAGCGCCAGACAGGAAATGCCTGTGTATATAATTGTATGGTTATTAATTCAGCTAAGGTTATTAATTCAGCTAAAGACTCAGCCCTGTTTTTGATGGCCCATGAAGCCCTTGATTTTATGCCAGCTCTTCATGGTTGACACTGACTTGTCATCTGGCTGGGAAGAAAACATAACTGTTGTTTAGAGACTGGAATCTATAGGAAAATCAGATCTTGATTCCAATCCCATTTTGGCCACTTTACTTTGACTTTGATGTCCACTTCTTTCTAAGCTTCTGTTTTCTCACCTGTAACATGGTCCTATTAATAGACTTTATTCACAGAAGTTTTTAGGGAGATCAAGCATGCACAAAGTTAGTAACAGCTAACTAATAAAATTTAACTAACACATGCATTAAAAAATTTCTGGGCACTTACTGTCTATTAAAGCAATTCTGTCTTTACAGAAGTCAGCAAAGCAAAGCCTTCATCCTTTTAAGTTCACATTGATTATTGATCATTATTGATTATTGATTATCGAGGGAAGTGAGACAACTGTTGCCCTGGAAGTCAGAAGGCTAAAACTGGCATATGGCTTCTGCCCAGTAACTGGCCTCTTCTGTTTCTTTATCTCTTCATCGACAGAAGAATGAGCCCTGCCAGCATCGTTGTCTTTTGTTCTGTAGACACACGTGGCCTCTGCCCTGTGACCGGGGTCGATGGTGCTTCAGTCTCTCCTCCCACCTAGGTCCCCAGCAGCTGAATTCCCAGACTTCTAAGGAATGGCAGTTTCTGACCGATACGAGGATCAGAACTTCGATTTCTTACTCCAGCAGCCAAGAATAACTTTACAGCCTGTCATTCATGCAGTCTCCAGTCCTCACTGGGATTCTGTGAGCTGAGCAGCATTTATACATTATCGGAATCAAGCCAAGCTTCCATAGCAGGAAGACCGGAGGAGAAGGTAAGACAGCGTCTAATGTCAGCAGTTGTAACTGCTGATGAAATTAAGCAAAAACAGAAAGAAGGATACAAGAAGGCAGGGAAGGAAGGAAGAAAATAAGATAAAGAAATAGGAAAGGAGCTAAGGTAAGAGACAGAGACCCAACAGGAAAGAGGCGTCTGAGGCGTGATTCATTAAAAGTCTACTCACTAGAGGAAGACAGAGTTAAGTATATAAGTATATAAGTGCAGCGGACACTTATGTGTCCGCTGCAGTGAAGTATGAGCCCTATAGTGAAGCTGCTTTGCACCTCTTAGCCTGAAGAAGCAGGGCCAAAAAATTTCAAAGGAAAGACTTTCTCTAGAACACCGTTGAGAGGGAACTAGGGACCAGAAGGAAATGACCTCTGGAGGAGCAAAGTCTACTTGAATCTAACCTTTCTGTCTCTTTTGTACAATTTCTTCCCAGGCACAATCACTAGTTTTTCTCAGTTCATTTCAGGAATCGGGAAGAACCCCAGCCCCCCTCCCTGTACACACAATGACACTGCGGTCCCTGGGGAACAGCAGCAGCGCGTCCTCCACCTTCCTGCTGAGTGGCCTTCCGGGCCTGGGGCAGGTGCACCTCTGGATCTCCATCCCACTGTGCCTCACATACCTGGTCTCCATCCTGGGCAACTGCACTGTTCTTTTCATCATTAAAACGGAGCCCTCACTCCACGAGCCTATGTACCTCTTCCTGTCCATGCTGGCTCTGACGGACCTGGGTCTGTCTCTTTGCACCCTCCCTACAGTGCTAGGCATCTTTTGGGTTGGGGCCCGAGATATTGGTCACGACGCCTGCTTTGCCCAGCTCTTTTTCATTCACTGCTTGTCCTTCCTGGAGTCCTCTGTGCTGCTGTCTATGGCCTTTGACCGCTTTGTGGCCATTTGCCGCCCCTTGCACTACGCTTCAATTCTCACCAGGACAGTCATTGGCAGGATCGGCCTGGCTTCCTTGGGCCGCAGTGTAGCACTCATTTTCCCACTGCCTTTTATGCTCAAAAGATTCCCGTATTGTGGCTCCCCAGTCCTCTCACATCCATACTGCCTCCACCAGGAAGTGATGCAGTGGGCCTGTGCAGACATCAGGGCCAACAGTGTCTATGGCATGTTTGTCATCGTTTCCACGGTGGGTGTAGACTTGCTGCTCATCCTCTTCTCCTATGTCCTGATCCTGCACACTGTGCTGTCCATCACACCCAGGACCCAGAGGCTGAAAGCTCTTAACACCTGCGTTTCCCACGTCTGTGCTGTGCTCCTCTTCTACGTTCCCATGATTGGCCTGTCTGTCATCCACCGCTTTGGGAAGCAGGCACCTCATCTGGTCCAAGTGATCATGGGCTTTGTGTATCTTCTTTTCCCTCCCCTGATGAACCCCATCGTCTACAGTGTGAAGACCAAACAGATCCGTGATCGTGTGATCCATGCCTTTTGTTATTAACTGGGTCTCAATCTTGCGGGCACTTTTCTTTAAATGTACCCTTAGTCTTCTACTCTTTATAATAGCCAGTGAGCATGAGGTAGAGAGATTGTTATTTATTTACTCAACAAAGAAGAAATCACAGCTCTCACGGAACCCTCAATCTGGTAGGGAGGAAATACAAAGCAGAACAATGTGGTGGACTGTATTTTCAAAAATTGCCCAGAAATATTTTTGATCCCATATTCTAATCCAGAACCTTTCACTCCTCCATCAGGAGACAGGGTCCATTTCTTCTCCCTTTGTAACTGGATCAGACTTTGTAAATGCCTCAATGAGCTCAATGTTGAGGCAATGATCCTGTAAGACTCCTGAGACTGGATCAACAAAGGTGATGTATTATTCTTTGGTACCTGCTCTCTTTTTTTTCTTTCCCTCCCTTTCTAGCTTGATTTCTATATGCATCTACCACTATCTCACTCAGTGCTTGCTTTTCAAACCCAGTCACCATACTGAGCAGAAACCTAGAGCACATCGAGAGGCCACATTTTTGTGTTTCAGCCAATAGCCCCAGCTGAAGCATCAGCTTAGCTGGATCACTCCCAGCTACTAGTGTGTCAACAATCTTAAAATTATTCCAGCCCGCATCCTTCCCAGCTGATCAGCTGGCACCCAGTGAAATAGATGGTCCTACTCTGAACCCAGCCCCAGTTGCAGATTTATAAGCCAAATAACTGTCTGGTTGTTTTGTTTTGTTTTGTTTTGTTTTGTTTAAGATACTGCATCTTGGGATGGGTGGTTTGTTCTAAAACCTTATGTTAGTTGTGTTAATCAAAGTAAAAAGAAAGATATCTTCCCCAAGCTGGGGAAAGAGAATGCCACGAAAGGTTTCCCCGAGTTGCCGTAGTAGCCAGCCTTCAGGGACACATAGAGTCAGGCATTCAAACTGGAAACTTATGGTCCAGTCTGAAAGTATAGCATGTACAAACTGAGGCAGAGGTGAGAGAGAGGACACCGTATTCAGGGTCTGAAGTTGTTTTTGTTGTCATTCTTTTTCCCTAGCGAGTCAGGGAAGAGTAGAGAACGTGGGGGTAGGGAGTGAGTGGGAAGAGGTTGAGGCACTGACTTATCTGAATGGTCATTAGCCAGTGAGCCAGAACGGATTCCTTACACCCCCTTCTGTACATCTGTGCATTACAGTTGTGCCCCCATATATCTCCAAATAAAAATATCTTTTGAATAATACTGGTCATATAGTATATGCAATTTTGACTTAAAGGTATCTGCCAGGAGAGAGGCCTGGATAAGATGCTGCCAAGGAGAGCTTTGAGCATCCAAAGGGAAGCGTGAGGGGGCCATGCTCCTGCATAGTTTTAGTGTGGGGTCAAGAAAGGTGGTGTCAGGAGTTCCCATCGTGGCTCAGTGGTTAACGAATCCATCTAGGAACCATGAGGTTGCGGGTTCGATCCCTGGCCTCGCTCGATGGGTTAAGGATCCAGCGTTGCTCTGGCTGTGCCATAGGCCGGTGGCTACAGCTCCGATTAGACCCCCTAGCCTGGGAACCTCCATATGCCCCGAGCGCGGCCCTAGAAGAGACAAAAAAAAAGAAAGAAAGAAAGGTGGTGTCAGAGGGCCAAAGACCAGATCCTCTGCTGTGACATAATGGGGAGCCAGTTCCCACTTGAAGTTAGTCTCATTCAAGGCTGCCTAGCGCATGTGACATTTAACTCTGGTTGGGTCTCGTCCCACTCCCGGCTCTACCCCGAGCCAGCGCCTTATCCTGTCTGGCCTGAGGAGGCTGTTCTGCAATGATGGCTGTATGGGAACCTTGGGCGACATCGCGTGGAAGATCCAAGCTTTCTTAGGCGTCGCAAATAGAATAAAATAGAATGTGTGCTTGAGTGTCGTGGATGTTTTATGTCTTGTGTGTCTGTGTACACACAAAACTTCAAGAAAACCATAAAGCCACCGCAAACCTAAAGCTCAGAGGTGGAATCTGTGTCTATGCCATGTATGGGCAACTCCATTCCTCCAAAGGGACTCATGTTCTTTTATACCTTACAGTGACTTAAAGGGTGACTGTGATATACTTGTCAGTACCCTCTACTTGGAGTCAGGAGAAAGTTCCACTTTCTAACTCTGTGACCTAGGAAAATTATTTTATTTACACGAGCTCAATTTTCTACTAGAATGGATCTAACCATGCCTATCCCACAAGGCTTTCTATATAATTTAAGTATATGATATATATGAAAGTTTCAAAATAAATTTTAGCGTGTTTTTCAGCTCAAATTAAATTTTAGTTACTTTCATTCCTAACATAAAATGTAATGTCACAGAGTAAAAAAAATCATGGAGAAGAGGGAGCCTGAAACAGCCATGAGGGGAGGGAGAACCTCTTACAAAGGAACTTAATGGGCTCCGGGCATGAGGCCAAGCCCGGATGACAGCCTTTATGCTCGGAATGTGGGACCAGTTTTATTCAGTCATCCATCCATTCATTCGTTCTTCTGAAGCATGATTGACTTTGGTAAAATTTACTGGGAGTCGACTGGTAAACAAGACACATTTGCCATCCTCAAGGAATTTATAGTTCAGCAGGGATGTCTGGAATATTATAGTGTTTACAATGATCTATAAATTGAGTCCTAAAGGTCAGCTTATCTAGAGTTATCCAGGTGAAAATGAGAAAAAAAAATAACTTTCTTGGAGTTTCTGCTGTGATGCACTGGGTTAGGAATCTGGCTGCTCAGGTTTTTGCAGAGGTGCAGGTTTGACCCCCTGCTGACACAGTGTGTTATAGGATCTGGTGTTGCTGCAGCAATCTCTGGCTCTGAGAATTTGCATATGCTATGGGTGCAGGCCTAAAATGAAAGAAGAAAAAAAAAGCTTTTTTAATAAAGCAAGTATTTATTTTATGCAAGAGTCAAGAGATAACAAACAGCATTACCTGTTTAGAAATTATAAATAATTCTTATTGACAACCACCCGAGTGGTGGAGTGTGAGGAGAGTGTCTTGAGAGGCAGCCAGGGATACGCAAGAATCAAAACTTACAGTGACTGACTGTAGATTAATTCATTCAGCCAATATCTATTGAGTACCGACTTTATACCAGGCAGTGTTCTCGGTTTTAGGAATAGGGCAGTGAACAGACCAGACACAAACATTGTCCTCAGGGGTCTCAGATTTTATTAGGTTTAGGAAAGCAATAAACATGAGAAATAAAATAAAAGACAGTATGCTGGATGGTGAAAAGTGCTGTAAAGAAAAATTACGTTGGAAAGGGGTATAAGCTATGGTCAGGAAAGTTGTAATTCTTAGAAAAATCTAAAGAAAATTTTCTTTGAATAGGTGATATATCGAGGAAATAAGGAAGCAACACAAAGCTATCTTGGGGAAAGGATCCTATATTGAGAGAAGAGCATGGACAAAAGTCCAAAACAGAAGCATGTCTTGTATGTTTAAGAGGTGTTAAGAATGTCACTCTGGAGTTCCCATTGTGGTTCAATAGAAACGAATCTGACTACTGTCCATAAGGATGTAGGTTCGATCCCTGGCCTTGCTCATTGGATTAAGAATCTGGCATTGCTGTAAGCTGTGGTGAAGTTCACAGGTGCAGCTCAGATCTGGCATTGCTGTAGCTGTGGTGTAGGCCAGCGGCTACAGCTCCCATTCGACCCCTAGCCTGAGAACCTCCATATGCCTCGGGTGCAGCCCTAAAAAGACAATAAAAAATAAAAATAAATTTAAAAATGGAATTTTACTGTGTCTGTCACAGTGGCAAAGGAAGAGCATAGTAAGAAAAAAGGAAATAGAGGTGGTAGTGACCATATTATGTAAGCCATTAATTATGTAATATTGCTGGCTTTGAATATGGAAGGAGGGAACCACGAGTCAAGAAATGAGGGAGACCCCAGAAGCTGGAAAAGGCAAAGAAACAGATTCTCCTCTAGTGCCTTCAGGAAAAAAAAAAAAAAATGTAGGCATGCCAACACCTTGATTTCAGCCCAGGTAAGATTCATATCAAACCTCAAATGCATAGAATTTTAAAATGATAAATTTGTATTGGCTTAAGTCATTAAGTTTATGATAATTTGTTATGCAACAATAGGAAATACAATATTCCTGACATAAAGCACACCATAAACAAAGGCTTAGGCGTAATGTTGTGATATATTTATGTTACACTAATGAAGTGCAAGGCTACAAATTAACAGATAAAGTAATAGAGAAAAGCAGGTATTAAATGATGGAGAGCCTGGTGCATATTTAGAGCCATGCCATTATCTTATAACTCACTAGACAGCTATTGAAGGGTTCCAAGTGTGGTTACAGTTATAGTTTTAAAAGTTCTTTCAAGTAGCTAATCTCAATGTACAAAACGATGGGATAATCCAGGGAAAGTTGTTAATCTGGACTAAAACAGTTCGGTAGGAATCGAAAGATGAAAAAGAACATTAGTAATGTCTTGATAGGGGAAGTTCTTGGTAGTTTAATGACCCAACCTTGTTTAAAACATACATTTACTTCCACTTACTTCCATGTCTGCACCTAAGTATTATCATCTTGCCATTGAGGACACTGCTGCTTTTCTAGTCATTGCAGATAAGCAGCATGCCAGCTTCTCTCTGCCAGTTCCCAGAATCGTCAGTTTGTAGTGGAATTATTGCAGCAGATTCTCACTGACCTCAGGCCTTCATCTCTCTCAAAGTCATGTCAAAAGATACATCATTCTTAAAATTTGATTTATCCTGTTAGATGTTTGTTATAGAGACTGAATTGTCTTGCTAGTATGTGTGGAATTTAGACTTTTCAAGGCTTTTCTAGATACTCCAAAATCTGGTTCACTCATACTACTTAAAATCATCCCTCACTACTTGCTAAATTAAATGCTTTATTCTAGCCACACTAACATCCTTCAGAACTATTATGTGCCCTCCTAGTTTACTTCTCCTTGACAGTATAGTGAGTCTTCATTTTGTGTGTGTGTGTGTATGTATAAATTTAACAAATGCTACTTGAGTAATAATGTCAATCCATCCAAATTTTATCCATTCTTTTATGAGTTGACTGAAATCAAACTTTCATTACATAGTGCTTTGTTTCAACTACTCTTAAAAAGTTAATTAAACCTCTCTGAGTCCTGTCATATCACCTGATTATCTTTCCTGTCCCATATTGTATTCTTGAATTTATTATAAATTCTGTGTGCTGTACAGCTTTTCACTCTCCCCTGAGTCCTCCGCTGGATAGTGACCACTATGGCACTGAATACATAGTAGGTGCCAATAAATACTTACTGGTTGGTAACCGATGACCTCAGTATTTCACTGCTTATCTCCTACATGTGTTCAACCACTTTCCCAAGACCTTCTCCCGGATTTGCCGAGTCTTTACACAGTACACAATAGGGTTCATTAGCGGCGGCAACAACAAGAATGTGTCTCCCACAAGGATTACAGTGAGGGGGCTTTTGTTTTTGGCAAAGCGGTGCATGGCAGCCAGGGTGATGATGGGTACATAGAAAACGAGCACAGCACAGATGTGGGAAACACAGGTGTTGAGGGCCTTGAGCCTCTCTGCCAGAGATGCGATGCTGAGTACGGTCTTCAGGATCAGCATGTAAGACAGAACAATTAAGGCAAAGTCCAGCATCGTACAGAGAGCAACAAAGAAGCCGTAGATAACATTGATCTTGTTATCTGAGCACACCAGCTTCATGGTGTCCTGATGAAGGCAGTACGAATGAGAAAGGAGATTCTTCTGACAATATTTCAATCTCCTCAGAGTGAAGGGGAATGGCAGCACTAGGAGAAGGCTCCTGATGGCCAAGCTCAGTCCCAGTTTAGCAACTCTGTTGCTGGTGAGGAGAGAAGGGTATCTCAGGGGATTGTGGATGGCAAGAAAGCGATCTAAAGACATAACTAGAAGCACCGAGGATTCCATAAGGGTGAATCCATGGATGAAGAATTCTTGAGCAAAGCAGGCACTGGGGGAAATCCCCATGGCATTGAACAAGAAGATTCTCAGCATGGTAGGCAGAGAGGAGAAGGACAGGCCCAGGTCGGAGACAGCCAACATGGCAAGGAAGTAATACATGGGCTCATGAAGTGAGGGCTCGGTCTTTATGATAAAGAGAATGGTGCTGTTGCCCATGATGGCGACCAGATACATGAGGCAAATGAGAATGGAGATCCATCTGTGGGCGTGTTCCAGTCCCGGAATTCCAATCAGAAGAAAAAGCTGGACCTCAGAGTTATTGAGAACAGACATGTTAAAGGGAATATGAGCGCATTAGCCAGATCTGAAATCACATAAACCAAAAGCAGTCACACTTCGGGATAAAAATCAGTGCTAGAGGGAGGGGACGAGCAATTCTTTACATTAGTACTATACTCAGAAGTGTGTATTTGACATAATATTAATAAAATGCAACTGTCAACATGTATCAAAAGTCCTTAAGCATGTTCATGTCCTCTGTTGTGGGAATTTTACTTATAACAGCTTATCCTCAGGTGGTAGTTTCCCAACATTTTTAGCCAAAGAAGAAAATCATGTCAAAGCTAACCTGCTTTGGAGTTCCCATCGTGACTCAGTGGAAACAAATCTGACTAGCATCCATGAGGATGAAGGTTCAATTCCTTGCCTCACTCAGTAGGTTAAGGATCCTGCGTTGCTTTGGCTGTGGTGTTGGCCAGCAGCTATAGCTCCCATTTGCTCCCTAGCCTGGGAACTTCCTTATGCTGCAGGTGCAGCCCTAAAAAGTTTAAAAAAAAAAGGCAGAACTGCTTTGACTGAGTCAGTGACAGATATTCAAAATTTTTTCGACAGCTTTTCCACATGATTTTCAGCAGTCCTCCTGTTGGCTTCATAACAAGATTCCTAGCTTCACTGAAGAAAGTTTACGAATAACAGTCTAAGAAAATAATTAGAGGTCCCTGAAAATATGTACACTATCGTGAGTATGAAGTGCTAGAGAATAAATTTATACACTAATTAAAGCCTTAAATTGATAAGGTTGATACTTAATATCTACATTTTATACATGAGTATGAACACTGCTCTAGGCTTAATGAGTCATGGACATGTACCTGTAAAATATTAATACTGATTATACAGCTGTTTCCAAGTGAAGAAGTGAGAGAAATGGAGCATGGATACAACCTTGGGATTATGTGTATTCATTGTCTTCACGTTTGTACTCCTACACGAAATACAGTAGTTCCTAGTTCAAGCACCTGTGCGCCACACTTGAGGTTATTATTTTATTATTTCAAGGGAAAGTGTTGAAGCTATATGGCTGTATCATGTGGATGCTCATCTTATCTCTTTTGATCAATTATCTTATATTTTATCTCTAAGCTGAGTCAAAGAAATTCTAAACGAGAAAAATCCAAATTGCTCAATGTAAAAAATTTAAGACTACCTACCTATTAAACTCTGATTTATCTGCTTATTGTTAGGGTGTCTACTAAAGAGTTCACAAATTCTGTTTTCAGAGGAAATACATACAATCTTGCAATGTATTGTAAATTTTTTGAGCTTCAGGATATCCCAAAGTTGAATAATTGGTATAAATTACCTGAGAAATACAGATAGCTAAGATAACCATCACAAATCCCATTTATATTTAGTAATCATGATGAATGCATGCAGACATAAATGGAAATTATTAAATTACTAATTTCAATTGCAAAATTGAAAAAGACTCAAAAATGAGAGAATCAAAGGAAGGCTGGCAGTTCACATTAGATGACTTCATTCGAAAATTTGTTTTAAGGCTCAAAATGCAATAAAGAAAAACCGTCAATCTTTAATGGCAAATACAGTGGACATTGGAAATTTTGGGGCTTCTCTAAATTGAAGCTTGATTGTGAATTGCTATTTTACTTTGTAATTCTTCAGAAGATAACTAAAAATAATAATAATAATAACAATAATAATAATAATAATAATAAATACCAAGCAGCCCTGGACCAACATATTTGACATTTTCTAGGTACTTTTTATGCAGTTCTGTTTTATAAGCTTGTAAAGGAGCCTCACCTGCTAGACTGGGAGACACTAAGCAGTTTGGCATCCCCTGTTAATCTCCCACCGTGGGAGCAAGCCTAATGCCAAGACCTGAGGAAGTACATTTTGGAGATGGTAGTAGATTTTCAAGGGCCATGAAAGTCATCCTGTATGTAATCTGTCAAACTGTCTATTTAGCAAGTTTTATTCTGATCCTTCCTCCCCAGGAGTAAGTTCTCATTTCTCCCCAGAATTAACCCTTCTTTCCCTTTCTTTTCCCCTTTGTTTGAGGGCATTTATTGACTTTGTTCCTTCGGGAAGGACTTCTGTTGTGTATCTTTTATTGTAATTTCTACACTCTTTTATAATGTACTTTTTTTCATGTATACCCAACCCCATCACTACCACCACATACACCGACTGCTCAATATTGAAAGGTATAGATGGGACTTTGTCGTCATATATTCACCATTAACATAGTTTCTGGAACATAAAACATTCTCAGCAAATGTGCAAAGACTGAGTGTAAGTGAAAAAAATGTAAGATGTGGAACTGTTTTGTAGTGCCTTCTCCCTTCTGTAATGGTAAACAAGGGATATTTATACTTTATCCACTCACCTACATTTTCAGTAGTAAGCTCATTCTCCCTCAGAGTATGCTTGTGGACATGCAGTCAGAACTTGAGCAGAAACAGTACAACAGAGCTGTCAGTGCAGAAGTATTGACGTGATAGTTGGTATCTGAGGTCAGGGGAGTTGATGAGGTCACCTAGAAAAAAAATGTAAAAAAATATAAATTTAGATCTCAGTTAGAACCCTGAGGAATAGCAAGACTGTGGAGAGCATCTTGCACAAAAATATCTAGAGATATGGGAGAAAAACTAGGAGAATGGGATACAGCAGATGCCCAAATAAGAGAGTATTTCAGGGAGAGTGGTTATCAGATCAAACATTGCCTAGATTTCTTAGAATTTCCTGTTTTAGAATGTAATAAATCATCCCGCAAGTCTGAGGCAAAAACATCTGGGTATAAATCTCAGCTTGGCAGTTTACCATCTGCGTGAATTTGGATAAGCTGCTTAGGCTTTCAAGCAGATGTTTATTCTTCTGTTAAATACTATAAACAATAGTATTTACCTAACATAGTTATTTTATACAGTCTGATATAGTCTTTGCATAATAAATATAGTATCAGCAAATACCAACTACTAGTAATTATTTGAACAAAAATTTCCAAACCATTTCTTCTACACATCAAGCTCTAGACTGGATGAAGAGAATTTGTAATATTATGAAGTATATGGGACCGATGTCGTGGCACACCGGTTAATGAATCTGACTAGCACCCATGAGGATGCAGGTTCGATCCCCAGACTCACTCAAAGGGTTAAGGATCTGGCATTGCCGTGAGCTGTGGTGTAGGTTGCAGATGCGGCTTGGATCCTGCGTTGCTGTGGCTGTGGCCTAGGCCGGTGGCTACAGCTCTGATTTGACCCCTAACCTGGGAACCTTCATATGCCGTGGGTGCCATGGGTGCGGCCCTTAAAACAAACAAACAAAAAAAGTATATGGGACCCTGCTAATATCAGAGTTAATAAAGTCATTTTTAACCTTCAGACCATGCAACCCCCATCCACAGCTCCATTTATACACACACACACACACACACACACGGACACACACACACACACATGACCCACTTCCTGCTCCTCCTGTTAGTCATTTCTTCAGATATGAACTGCTTAGCAAAGCCCTAGCTTTAGGTTTCCAAAGAGATTTTAAAGTACTTGCACTTACCAAGACTGGATGCTCAATATGTCCCTGAAAGATAAGGATAAGAACTCTCACTTTAACCTCTACTTTATCCAGAGGTACCTACTTCTATTTCCTTCTGGGGTGTAGCCCCTTGGGAGGAATAGAAAAACAGCCTACTTGTGGAATCTCCCAGGAAACTTAAATAGAAATGGTTTGACCTTGTACATTAACTCTTTGGTATCCAGGAACTCCAACAGGAACTAGAGACAAATTGTGAGGCAGAACAACTGGAAAGCTACTCAAGAGAGAAATAAATACTAGGGATCACATTGATAGAAGTTTATAGGTGGCAATCATAGAGAATGGGCGCTATAGTTAAAAGAACATGTCATTTGTAATAAAAATAGTTTAGTTGGAGTTCCTCTCGTGGCACAGCGGTTGACGAATCCTACTAGGAAACACGAGGTTGCAGGTTTGATCCCTGGCCCCGCTCAGTGGGTTAACGATCTGGCATTGCCATGAGCTGTGGTGTAGGTCGCAGATGTGGCTCTGATCCTGCGTTGTTGTGGCTGTGGCATAGGCCAGCGGCTACAGCTCCGATTGGACTCCCTTGCCTGGGAACCTCGATATGCCATAGGTGCAGCCCTAGAAAGACAAAAAAAGACCAAAAGAAAAGCAATCGCTGTTTCTGGCACAGAGCTTGGACTTTCCTTTGTGACAAGAGCAACAAAGGTCACATTAATGGATGCCTTTTTGACCTCACCTAGGGTCGGGGGTTAGCTGCCAGGAGAACCAACTTCATGATTAGAAGGTTGGAAGTTTTGGTCCTTGTCTCCCTGACCTCCAGGGAGGGGAGAGGGGCTGGAGATTGAACACACTGCCAGTGGCCAAGGATTTAATCAGTCATGCTTATGTAATGAAGGTTCCACAAAAACTCAAAGAACAGGGTTCAGAATGTTCCTAGGTGGGTGAACACATGGGGATGTGGGGAACAGTGGTGCTCTCAGGAAAGCACGGAAGCTCCTTGCTCTTGTCAAGTACCTTGTCTGTGCGTCCCTTCCATCTGGTTGTTCATGAGTTATGTCCTTTCATAACAAACTGGTGACCTAGTGAGTAAATGTTTCCTGAGTTCTGTGAGTCGCTCTAGCCAAGTAATCATGATTACGGAGGGTCACAGGAACTTGTGATTTATAGCCAGTTGTTTGTGAGTACAGGTAATGCCCTGGACTTGTGATTGGCATCTGAAGTCCACGGAGGGGTCCATAGGCCCTCCAGTCTGTAGCCAGTTGGTCACAAGCACAGGTGATGACCTGGACTTGTGGTTGGCATCTGAAGTGTGTGTTTGGGGGCAGGCAATCTGAGAGGACTGAACTCTTAGCTCTGGAATATAATGCTTTCTCTGGGTAGTGTCAGAATTCAGCTGAGTAATTTTAGGACAACCTGCTGGTGTCCTGAGGATCACTTGGGGTTGTGCGGGAAACCCCTCTGACCACCACACACAGATTGGAATCGGGTCCCAGTAATCTTTTTCATAAGGCATTGAAATAGATACTAAATTTATATCAATAACTAATAAATATAAATTTCACTTTGGAATAGATCAGAGCAGTAAATTAGCTAGGTGTATGCCATAGCTTTTTTTTTTATATCAGTAGGAATGTAAATTGTATAATTCACTGTGATCTTTGAGTGAGAGGTAAATGACAAAGATCGAGTCAAAGGAAGAAATAAGATACACTGACTGAAGAAGGTATGCTACTCATCAGGAGCTTTGCTTGGTACCAGTAATATTAAGATGGTGAAAACACACTGTCATCTTAATGAACTTACTGGCAACTGAGGAACCATGGAAGACAGACAAGTAAAGAGCCATCACAGGACCACTGCGGTACTGTAATAGACTCGAGATCAAGTTCCAGTGGAGGTACATAGACTCTGCTTGGAGTGATGGGTGGGAGGAGGCATCAAGAAGCAGGTCACTCCTGAGTTAATTAGAGTGAACAAGGAGCCACCTTTGTGCACTTTCACCTGGAGATTTTAGAGGTTAAAGACTGACCACTACTCAGATCACAATATAGCCACTGTTTATCCTTTTGGAAAGTGCACCTCAGGTCTCCTAGAAGATTTGTCCTTAATAACGATTCATCAGTGTCTCATTCTAGAAAATAACCTGAATGAAAAGCTTGTATTTCTGATTCCTAACAGTCAGGAGTCCTTTAACAAAGCCCGAGCCCCTCAATTAAATCCTCATTTTCTCTAAGCAAAAGGGGTAGAAACTGATAAGCTCTATGGCATCTGGGAACCTCATCAGCCCCAATGAACTTCATTCCATAAAGAAAGGAAACCTCTCAGAGGTTCATAGTTAACTCAGTTGTCTGTAAAAAATGTCTACAGCTGTAGAACATCCCTTTACCTTACAGTGTCAGAATGATTTCAGTTTCCTTCATCACCGACATACTGTGTCTCTAACCTTACCACTTACCGCGACTCGCAACTGTCCAGTTGACCAAGCACCTTATATCCGTGAGAGTCTCTGCTGGACTGCAAAGAAAGTCCGAAAATCCCTTCTCTCCCCCCATGCGCAGAGATGGGGAACACTGCAACGGAATGGTCATTTTTAAGGACATTCTATGTGCTTGCATACAAGAAGACGAGATTTTCCACTGTATTGTAGGAGAGGGTTAATTGGCAAGCACACGTAACCTATTTTCTGTTTCTTTGTGCCGCTTCAGATAGGGGAGCATATGAGTAAAATCAGCTTTAGAAGTAACCAAGGCCTGGCCTGAAATATATTTAAAGCAAAAGATTCTAGTGTTTAGAGAGACCACTTACTAACTGCTCTCTTAAAATCTAATTTTTGCAGTTTCCTCTATTTTTTTTTTTAAGTCCAGGCTTGCTTTGGATCAAGCAGAAGGAGTTGCCCTATAGTTCAGCCCGACTGTATGAAACTATTTCATTAGGTTAGGAGTGGGGAGGGGCAAAGCCTGGTAGTAAATGGGGAATTATTGGCGGGTATTTATGTGGATGTTTTTTCTGAGGACTTTAGGGAGAAGTGCGATTGGTCAAGACACTACCTATATTCCTGGTTCTGCTGGTCAATTAACATTGTCCAACTTTGTTATCAGTAGTTTGTTTGGAAGAAATACCTCATTCTTTTATTCCTTGATAGGGGAATCTTTCAAAACCACGTTTTCTTTGTTTATGTCTCAGACAAAAGTGCTAAAAGGAGGGAGGTGAACATAATAGCCCTATGTGGAAAGTGTCATTTCAGATCTGGCAGTAAATGCTTTACAGCCTATTCATCACACACACTCTCAATCCCTCTGAAATTGAGATCAACACCTTCTTCTTGATTGGAATCCCAGGGCTGGAGCACGTACACGTCTGGCTCTCTGTTCCCATCTGCCTTGTGTACCTGGTGGCCATCCTTGGCAAGTGCACCATCCTCTTTGTGATCAGGACGGAGCCCTCGCTCCAGGTGCCCATGTACCGTTTCCTCTCCATGTTGGCTGTCTCGGATCTGGGGCTGTCCCTCTCATCCCTCCCCGCTATGCTGAGGATCTTTGCTTTCAATGCTACAGCAATTTCCCCAAATACCTGCTTCACTCAAGAATTCTTTATCCATGGACTCACAGATCTGGAGTCCTCAGTGGTCCTGGTCATGTCTTTTGACCGCTTTTTGGCCATTCGTAACCCTCTGAGATACAGCTCCATCCTCACCAATGCCAGAGTGGCCAAAACAGGCCTGGCATTTCTCATTAAAAGCATGCTCTTGGTGCTCCCATTTCCTTTCACTCTTAAAAGATTGACCTATTGTAGAAAAGCCTACTTTGTCACTCTTGTCTCCATCAGGATGTCATGAAGCTGGCCTGCTCTGACAACACAGTCAACTTTTTCTATGGTTTCTTTGTTGCCCTCTGTATGATGACAGACAGTGTCATTGCTGTGTCCTATGTGTTCATCCTGAAGGCAGTGATGGGAATTGGATCCCACAAGGAGTGGCTCCACACCCTCAACACCTGAGCCTCCCACATCTGTGCTGTGCTCATCTTCTGTGTGCCCATCATTGCTTTGGCCTCCATGCACCGCTTTGGCAGGCACAAATCTCCAGTGGCCATGATCCTCATCGCTGACATTTTCTTGCTGGTGCCACCTCTGATGAACCCATTGTCTACTGTGTGAAGACACGGCAAATTCGTGAGAAGGTTCTGCAGAAATCGGGTCTAAAATAGAGGTATGGGGAAAAGTCAGGGTCAGCCAGGGTCAGGGAATCCAATGATACCTTTCTAAGCAACGTACTCAGGAAACTTCATTCTTATCTTTCTTAATCCTGCTTGTAGCTGCTACAACATAAGGACTGGGCACTGAAGTTTGTAAGCTTAGGAATGACATGGCCGTTGACATATGTGTATAAGATAGTTCTGTAATATTATTAAAAAACTCAAGTCAATACACAGACGTGGAATTTTAGTTATACTGTTCTGTAGCACAGGAATGAGTATGCATGGACATAGAGATTACACTCCCTCGCCCTCGTAGAGAACGGATATCAGAGGTGCTGGGGGCTAAGGACATTATCCCAGACATCTGTTTGTTGAGGGGACTTGAGCCACTTTCATGGGAATTCTTGTTTTCCCATTTAAGTGAGAAAGTCCATTGTCAGGTTTGAGCTACTTAAATATTTTCTCACTTTGTTCTTTTCTTAATAATCAAATAGAGGCAACCAGTATTTCTCTTTTACTCTGGAGTTCTAGTAGCCTTGAATTATGACCATAAACTCTTAGGTTATGAAACATGCCAGGGTTTTTTTTCTAACTTACAACAAGGTTGCAAGTGGTCATAGATACTGAAAAGAGAACAGAGGGTTGATTCCACTCCTTGTAAAAGAAATAGAAAAGCTGGTCCCACAGTAATTTTTAAAGCACAGATATTCTTGATTACTCTGAAATCCATGTTCAACAGTAATTGTTGTCATGCTTCTTTACACGCTTTTATTTTGGTATTTGACATATTCAGTTACACCAAACAAGCTAGAAATGGTTTTAAACTAGCAGAAAAAAAAATGACTATATATATTAAGCAATATAGTCATGCTCATGCATATATCATTCCATTTTTAAAAGATAAATAGCCAACCAAAGATGATTGTTTATCTCGAATTATTTCCTGTAAAGTTCATTTGTTTCTTATTTACTTTTTATTCATGAATATTAAGGAGGGGACAAAGTAGTAAAAAATAAAATTTAGACTAAGCCAAACAACTCTTAACAGTTTATACTGAGAAGTAGAAGAAAATTACTCATAATAAATGTCAATATTTTACTTCTGGAGTTGAACTCACAAGTAATTTTATTTATGTTCCAAAGAACCATTTTGAAAAAGCTGTTCTCTGACAGCTAAATATTCAAATAGATTGGTGGTGTTTCCAGGTGAGTTTAACTGACTACTTGTTGTTCTATAGATGATGTTGTCTTGATGTTCACGGCTTAGTCAAGAAAAGGAGGGACACCTTTTGTACCTCCTCCCAATTTATATTACTAAGTTATTTCTCTGTGGCCCCTAATATTCTCCAGTTATGCTATTATTATTAGTTCACATGTCTATCTCTCTTACTCATATTTTATTTCCTTAAAATAACTGCATACATCAAATTAATTGGCTTACCTCCACTACGGTGTATATGAATGACATCGGGATAGTATGCTAATACATTTCCCAACTCATTCGGGGAAAAAAAAAATCAACAATAACAATAAAGACTTCCAACAATTCAGAATATGGTAATAAATTATAAACACAGAGAATATCTGAAATGATAGAAACAATTGCCAAAATCAATAAGGAGTAACAACACATTTTTAAGTCAAAGAAACTGCCCTAAAAACAGTTCATGTCCTGTTTCACCACAAGAAAAAGCAAACACTTTTGTCATGAAGAAGACTACTCATTCTCTAGGTAGTTTTTGCCTTCAACCCAGAAATTCAAATCTTTACAATGGCTGAAGCTATAAGATGTCAAAAAAGTCATTTCTCTGGAAGTTGCCTGTGGTGCAACAGGTTAAGGATCCAGCATTGTTGCAGCTATGGTACAGGCCACAACTGCAGCATGGGTTCAATCCTTGGCCCGGAACTTCCACATATCTGAATATGAAAAGGTCTGAATATGAAAAGGTCATTTCTTGGGTCAGTGGGTCTGAAAAAAAAAAGGTCATTGATGAGAAGAGTGAATGGATTTTAAATTTTCCATTTTTCTCAATGATCATACATGTTTAAGCATTTCCAATCAAGCTTACAGTAGCATGTGTTTAGGAAATTACCAAAAGAATCCTAAAAATAGATTTATAAGAATAAACTAGAGAAGATAAAATAAATGGAAACTATAATAAGGCATAATGATCTTTAATAAACAACTATAAACTCTGTGTAGTGTGCTCAACAAATCAATGAAAGAACAAGGAAATAGAACATACTGCAATATATCATACATTTATGAAAACTTAATATATAATTAAGGAATATCAGAACATTATTGAAAATAGATTGATTATTCAAATAACAATGGTTAAAAAAAAGGCACCTATTTAAAAAAACATGTTTATGTGTGATCTTTTATCATACACGAAAATAAACTAAACTGAATTAGGAATTAATTACAAAGATAATTTTAAATCTTCTTAAATATAAATTAATTAAATCATCTCTAGATGGGAATAATTTTCTAAGGAAATAACAAAAATGTGAAAGTAGAAAGGCAAAGTGCTATGCTTTTTTATTGAAAAGCAATTATGTGTATGAATAATGTTTAAATAGTTATAATTTACAAGATAATAATATGTTCTAATCAGTGTTTACCAGGCACTAGACACTGAGCTACATGTTCACTTCTATTAACTCCATTAGTTTTTGCAAAAATGTGAGAATGGGAATGTAAATTTCATTAGTTCCTCTGTTTTGGAGACTGAGAATTTAGAGCTTTGAGAAATTAAACAACTCTTCCCAGGACACAAAGCTACAGTGTTAGAAATTTGAATCTAACCCAGGAATCTGAACTTGAATCTAATTGCAGAGACTACAGTCTTACTCACTAAATTTAATAATCACGTTCTAGGTCTAATCAAATATATATTGGTAAGAATGTATTTTGAGGATTACTTGCAATGATAAAAGTACTATAAAGTTCTGAAATGTTAAATAATAGGAAATGTAACATAAACTATAACATACAAATAAGAGTAAATATTCTGCAGCCATGCAACCCAGCATCAACAACTAAGTGGGATTTGCTAAGGGCCATATTACATGACAAGAATTAAATGAAACGCATCACATGAGCTTACTACCAAGGAGCTTATAGTCTGGAGGTGGAGAGAACAAGCAAATAAATAATTAAATTCACTGAATAAAGTTTGGTAAATGGAAGCATATATATATAAGAAAGCACAAATAAAATGGCAATTTGCCTATTTTAATGAAGAATCAGAGGAAGGCTTCCTGGAGGAAGTCTAATGTAATATATGATTTATTAGAGAATATGAGTAACACCAGGCAAAGAAGATACACATTCAGATATGCATTATTATCCTGGCTTATCAATACATTCTGTGTCTGCACATATATTGGCTTACTAAAAAAAAAAGACTAGGTCATAGATCATATAGTTCTCGTTGATAGGACTGTGAATGATTTTTGTTATCTTTTTAAAACTTTTTTACGTTTCTCAATATATTCACAGATTTTACATATATAGACATATATATGACTGTTATAGCTTTTTTTTTCTTTTTTTGCCTTTTGTCATTTTATGGCCGCACCCGCGGCATGTGGAGGTTCCAAGGCTAGGGGTCTAATCGGAGCTGTAGCCACTGGCCTGCGCCGCAGCCACAGCAACGCAGGATCCGAGCCGCGTCTGCAACCTACAGCACAGCTCACGGCAACGCCGGATCGTTAACCCACTGAGCAAGGGCAGGGTTCGAACCCGCAATCTCATGGTTCCTAGTCGGATTCGTTAACCACTGCGCCACGACGGGAACTCCGACAGTTATAGTTTTTGAAACTCCAAATACCTTAAATACATTTTTGAAATAACACCAAAATTCAACGTAATGTCCGAACAGCAATAAAGTATACTGACGAAAATGTTTTCAGCATCGAGCAAGTGATTCTGGTATTGAGCTGCTGCATTTTAAGCCCGAGATAAAAAGTGCATTTGGAGAAGGAAAAGATAAAACACATATGGCTGACATCCTTAGCTCCTGACCATCATAAAACTGGAAGAATGATTATACATTTCCATAATCACTCATCGAAAACCCTTGGAATTTAGAATCTTCTATACTTTAAAAAGCTTCTCTAGGAGTTCCCTTCGTGGCTCAGTGGTTAGCGAATCCGACTAAGAACCATGAGGTTGCGGGTTCGATCCCTGGCCTTGCTCAGTGGGTTAAGGATCCGGCGTTGCCGTGAGCTGTGGTGTGGGTTGCAGAGGCGGCTCGGATCCCGCGTTGCTGTGGCTGTGGTGAAGGCCGGCGGCTACAGCTCCTGTTAGACCCCTAGCCTGGGAACCTCCATATGCCGCAGGTGCGGCTCCAGGTAAAGGCGAAAAGACAAAAAAAAAAAAAAAGCTTCTCTAACCCTTGAGGCATTATCCTATATTCTAACACGGCTCAAGTAAAATGTGTTGGTATTTCCTCGATGTGAAATAAATAATGACCATAAGTGTACTCACAGCAGTTCATGTTAACTTTCACTGCCTGTAAATTTTGGTATCAAACTTAAGAAATTGAAAAAAAAAAACCAACATTTCAAATGTTTTTAAATTTACGGAATGTGAATAGAGTTGTGTACTACAAAAAAAAAAAAATGTTTTTAGGCAGATCTTCCAAAGGAACAATTAAAAAGCTATTGATGTTGGTAAGAACTGTTGAGGGAAAGTTAGGAGGTGAGGCCCGGACTATCTCCTCTGCCGCAGAGTGGTTTCAGGGTCAGTGTCTGCTGCAGCGGGAGGCTCTCTATGGAAAATTATTTCTTCTTTGCTGTTTCATAATTCATTTCTACTGGCCTTTCTTAGCTTCCCTTTCCTCTCTGGGAGCTGTGATCTCTGTGCTCAAAAAGATAAATATTGAAAACTCAAAAAGATAAATATTGAAAACTACCATTTTGCTTTTTATGTCATTCCTGAAGTCCTCAGAGAGTACCGTGGAATCTCATCTAGAATATGCCCAGTTCTGTGCCGGTTTTCTCTGCCTCACCCCAGTTCGTCCAATTCATATCTGAATTCACAAATTCCCTTATTTAAGTCTCTTTCCTCAAGGTTGTTTTATTCCAGGCTTAAAACAGGCTGCCTAAGAAAATAGTTTCTACCTTTAATCTTGTTCTGCAACAAAATGTAGATATTCTTTGTCTGTCACTAGATGCGTCTTGGGATTCTTGAACTTTTGCATAATAGTTGTATTTTATCCTTTTGAAGGGGTTAGAACCAAAGAGACACTTATTTGGCAGCAACATGGGAATGGCAAATTGAAATCTGAAATACTGAATTGTGGTGTAATGAAACACAAAGACTGGCCACAAAGTGCATGACGCCAGGAGAGGTTCTGTCTGTGATGCTGGCTGGCCTTGGAGGCTGAAAACCTGTAGTGTTCTTTACAGCTGCACTAATTTCTGGATGGCTATGCATTGTTTTTTCCTCCACTTAAAACATTGGCTGTTGCCACACACCCTTTGTATGATGTTTAAGCTAGCCCAGGGAGATAGCAAAAGAACCTGAATATGCTATATAAAAGAGACATCATACAATTAATGTTCACTCTAAACAATATGTGAATATCACTGTTAATGATTAGAGAAAAGGAGATTGGGGTCTGGGCCAAGCAGAGTCACAGTTGTCAATGCTTAAGCTGAACAGAAAGCTGAGGCAAGCAAACCCAGGTTTGGGATTAGCATTCCCTGCCTGCTGGGAATAAGAAGCTGACACAGGAGTTCCCGTCGCGGCTCCACAGAAACGAATCTGACTAGCATCCATGAGACGCAATTTGGGTCCCTGGCCTCGCTCAGTGGATTAAAGATCCGGTGTTGCTGTGAGCTGTGGTGTAGGTCGCAGACATGGCTGAGATCCGGCATTGCTGTGGCTGTGGTGTAGGCCAGCAGCTACAGCTCCAATTCAGCCTCCAGCCTGGGAACCTCCATATGCCACGGGTGTGGCCCTAAAAAGACAAAAAAAAGAAGTTGACCTAGGCAGAGGAGACAGGTGGCTACAATCCGAGTATCTGTTTGGTCCATTGAGCTCAGACATAAATTTCTGAGTGGAACTAGAATTTCAAAACTCCGTGTATGAAACCAAATTAAGACAGTTCTCCCAGTTCTTATCAGCCCTGTCCTGAGGTTACTTCTTCACAAAATAAGTGCTATGGACAGCGGTAATCCAAAGATTTCCTGTTAAAAAGGATCAAAATCACTCGGCAGTTCTATGGTGACAAGTGTACCAAAATGCTGAGGAGCAGAACAGCTAGGCAGAAAGTTTAACAACCCAAGAAACCAAGGCGAATAGAGAAAAGGCAGGGCCCGAGGCAGACCAGACACTGCAAAGCGGCTTGGGAATTCGAATCAGGCTGCATTAGACAGCTCAGCAGTGGGAAAAGTAATAAAAGGCAATGTGTGGTTCCATAAACTGGACTCACAGAAGATGTAACAAATAGCGATTAGCACTGCAAAAGTTTCGCTTTTGCTAAGGAGGAAAATAATTAAAGAAAAAAATAGGAGTTCAGGAAATGTATCCATAAGGAGGTAAGGCTCTCTAGAGGTGACTCTAAGAAATGAAGCCTGTGTCTAAGAATTTCCCAGACTTTTCAATTATAAAGTTTTTGTGCAAGCCTTTGCACACACATAACTCCTCCATTTACCAGCTCAAGGGAAAAACCTTAAAATTCCCCCTGGGCAATTTGACCACAGAAATAAATGATTTTGTTCAGCTGAATGAAAAAAAAAATTATTGTCATTATGTTTGGGGTATAAGATTTACCTTTTTTTCTGAGCAATTGTTAAATTGTTTATTTGGAATAAAATTATCTTCCTGGGTATTTATTATGCTTGGGAATTCATGTAATTGTTTTAAATGTTTGATCCAATGTATGTTAATTGGATTTTGAATGATAGTTTGTTTGAACGCTTTGATAGGCTTAGGGGAAAATTATTCTTGTCTTCTTGCTGTTATAACTTAATTGAAACTGCCCTAGTAACCGAAATGTCTGAGGGTGACATGGATACAAATCTTTCTCCTGTTTAAATATAATTTATATGCCGACCGTTTCTCCCCGCTTCAGTCCCACGATCTTCTAAGGTCCCTTGTGTTTCGGCTCCGTGAACTTTTAGATCGAAGCAGCTGGAGCATAGCCTGGCGGATCTTCTTGGTCTTCAGGCTATAGATGATGGGGTTCAGTACAGGCGGGAAGAGCAAATAGACATTGGCCAAAATGCTGCAGATGACCCGTGGAGTGGAGCTCAGGAGGCGGTGTGTGAAGGACAGGCTGATCATCGGCAGGTAGAACACAGTGACAGCACAGATGTGACAGACACAGATGTTGAGAGCTTTTTGCTGCTTCTTAGGGGCCACAATGCTCAGAACAGTGCGAATAATTAGGAAATAGGAGAAAAGAATGAACAATAAGTCAGTACCGGTCAAGTAGAGCTGAAGGAACAGACCCAAAAAACTGCTGATCCAGGGGTTGGAAATTGCATATCTGATTATATCCGGGTGGTAGCAAAATGGGTGAGAAAGCTCCTGGCCTCCCTGGAAAGATACACTTTTTAAGGATAGAACCACAGGAACGATGAAAAGTATTTGTCGTATGCAGATGGCCAGTCCAATCCCCAGGATCACTTTGTCTTTGAGGACAGTGGCATATTTCAGTGGGTTGCAGATGGCCATGAAGCGGTCAAAGGCCATGACTGCCAGCACCGAAGACTCCAGGAAGGAGAAGGCGTGAACAAAGAACATTTGAACGAAACAAGCTTTAAAGCTGATCTCCCGGGCGTGAAACCAGAGAACCCCAAGCACAGTGGGGAGGGTTGAGATGGTCAGACACAGATCGACAGCCGACAGCATGCAGAGGAAATAGTACATGGGCTTGTGGAGGTGCCGTTCAACAGTGATGATAAATAGGATTGTGCTGTTTCCCAAGAGAGCAACGATATAGAGGCAGCAGACAGGGATGGAGATCCAGACGTGAGCAAGTTCCAGCCCAGGGAATGCAGTGAGGAGGAAGGTTGAGGGGGAGGATGTAGTGTTATTGAAAATCATCCTGGTGGGTGGAGGACACACCCTGAAAGGAGGGACAGCAATAGTGTTTGTTACGTTGATTCTTTTTTCAAGCACTAACTCTTTTACAAACTCCTCCCAAATTACAGCATGTTTCTCTGGATTCAAAACCCCCAATTTAATTACAGTAGCTATCACATAATTCTACAGTATCTCGAATTTCTCTTGTCAGACCTGGCCCCAGTTTTCTTCTCCTACGCTCTCCCAGTTACAGCCATCCGTCTTTTAAGCTTCATCCTCAGGAGCCCTGACCGCATGTTGAGAAATGCTTGTAGACTTACGTCACACACATGTGTACACACCAACATAACACAGCTACAGTTACAAATGTTGGGTCTTTGTATTAAGTCTCCAAGCTAATAAGTAAGTTGCTCTAGAAATAATGCAGACGCTCTTAAGAGCCACTGGGTACCTGTGATATCATACTTCAGAATGTTCTCGTGGGAAGCTAGTCTGGATATTGTATCCAGAAATACCCTTGTACTTAATTATGCTCCATTCTCTCCCAGGAGAGTCTATCTAAAGTCTCCTTTTGGTGCCATGGCTTCTTTATCCCTTTCCTATGATGGAAGCATCCCTAATTCCTCCCGTCCCCAATCCACATGCACAGTGGACTTAGATTCATCTTAGGCTCTGTTTCTATTCAAGTACTTTTCCACGTCAGCTTAAATAACAAGGCTTTGTGCGCCTTTTCTCCATCGTACACTCTAGGTACTTCTTTCTGCTTCTTCCCAGAGCTATCTACACTGTGGCTTTTAACCAGCCCACTCTGAGTAGATCGCCCTAATGAATCCTGTGGAAAATTCCAAACAGTATTCTAAAATACATGATTTCAGGCATCATATTCTAAGCCTGCTAGTTAAGGCTGAGCAAAATACCCATATAAAAGATACGGGAGGCACTCAGTCAAATGTGTTGAATGACTTTATAAAAAACATGGGTGGAATGGAAGTAGGGACTCTGAGCTAAAAGGGAATCACTCAGGGACAGACAGGCTGAGGTGACATCACAAACTGGAATACCAAGCAGTTCACGGGGTGAAGAAGTCCTAAGAATGACAGCTGAAAAGCAAACATATATGACGTCATGAAAGAGGCAGAATCTGGAATCTCTGTTTAAGTCAACCATCGCAGTCCTAATCAGGACTTTTTCAATGAGTGCTAGTGTCAGGCTCATTTTAATTTTTTACTCCAGGCATTTAGTTATCAACAAAGAGCTAACCAGGAGTGACAAACCTAAGCTAGTTGTTACGTGAATATGGCCAGCCATAATATTCTTATTTTTCATTAGTCTAGGCTTTCTGAATGGTGATAAAGTGAATATACAGAACCTGCTAGTACCAGACCCTTCTCGTGGTTGTATGAGAATAAATATGAGGAGGTATTAGTTATTTTCTCCCTCTCAAGTCTACTGAAGATGGTTGCCAAAATAATCACTCGTTACTCCAGGAAAAAAAAAAGAAAGGCTAATTGCTTTTTATGCTATAATATTTAGTGTTATTATATTTTGCATGATTGAGAAAAAACACTAAGAATCAGGAAAACTAGTTCCAAATGAGGTGTCTGTTGCAAACATGGTGAATTAAATCAACCACTCAGACTCTAAATGACTATTTTAATGCCATATATTGTGTTTACGACCAAGGAGACAGGAGTAAAGAAAAGTTTTTGATTCAGAATTCTCTTCACCTAGTAGCACGAGTGATGTGAGAAGCCAGGGCAGAATGTTAATGGAGGGTTATTGCCGCATGGAAAAGCAAGGGACAGCCAGACAGACAGGGGAACAGAAGAAGGCTATTGTTGTCGTTGTTTGTTTGTTTTCATTCTTCTCAATTTGATAAACACAGACACTAAGAGTCAATCTCCTCCTCTGTTATAACTGTCTAGGAACCTCTCAGCAACACAAAATCACTCTTTCAACCATACTTTATATATGCTTTTTATAGCACTGCAGTTCTATTCCTCGATCGGATTTGTCTTTCTCTAAAATGCGGTCTCTCTGGGAGCATAAAACATACATGTTCATTTTCATTTTTTCTCTAGAGCTATCTCAGTAATAAAAATTCAAATTGACTAATTTACCTGCGATGTATTGATAGGTAGATAACAGAGAAATAGGGACCATATGAGATGAATATAGATTGAGACCGGGAGTTCTGAGAGAAGGATGAGCCAGAGGGAAATTGTTTTCCTAGACACAGGGAACATAAGGAGAGTGATAGTCCTCTCATTGATTGGGAGAAAAAGGAGGGTAGGTTAAGAGAAAAGTACAAGAATTGAGGGCTTTTATATGTATCACCATTTGCTAGCCATTTAACATATAATTTTACATGATACTAAGAACATTGATACAGATGTTTATTCTCATACCTTAAAGAAAGGAAATGAACCTGCCAAGGTAAAAGAGTATACAAAAGGTAAAACATATACAGATTAAAAATTTAAAAACTAATTTACTGTCTACCCATTATTTTTCATTAAACCATTGACCGCTCGAGAAGCCAGGTTTATGAGGGAAGTTGAGCAGTAGAGCAGTGCAATATCCTTCTTTTAAAATAAAAGCAAGGTTTATATTCTACTGTATAACCTATGTAACATAGAGGAAGTATAGAGATGAGAAATAAGTAAAAGAACAATGTCCTTATGGCTTATTTGAAGAAGAATATTTGTGGAGTTTTGTGTGTTTAATTTTACATGTTTGATAATATGTGTGAATGTCCACATATGTTTGTATTGTTTATATGTCTGTGTGCTGGTGGATATAAAGAGGAGTCTTAGAATGGAAGAATAATCAAGATAAACATGCCATCTTCTGTTCTTTCAACTGTATATCATAAAGGAAACAAAAGATGATACTGGGTGATATGAGGGGTTAGGAGAGGAGGTGTATTTTGGTTCATTTTGCTCCTGAGGAACTTGTTTCCTGTGGAATACAGCTGTGTAGACAGGAAAGGGAGCAGAGAGCTTTCTTTCTGGATCCAGTGAGCCTATACACTCTGGAACCAGTTAGAGGACAAAGTTCAGTGCCTAGGTTTGTCAAGGTTCTCTCTGTACTGCCCACTAACTAGAAAAATAGGCTAGTGCTTTGTAGCCTCAGTTCTCTATCTGACTGGCCTGTCAAAATGCAATACCTGTCAGTTCCTATACAGACAGCTAGATCAGATGACTTGGGTAAGATCCACCCAACTCAATAACTTAGTGATCCAAAGATGACCATCCTACTTACCGGATCGGTAAGGTCCAGTCCATTTCTTTTCACTTACCAATCCCTATCTTCTGTTCATTTCTAAGCACTGCAGTCAGTTCTCTCCCCAATCAGGAGAGAAGTTTCAGACCATATTAACCTGAAACTTGCCTGCAGCTTCTAAATCTCTGCGCTTCCTTATGCTTGGATCTTTCATTGACTCAGTAATGAGGCCCGGTGATACTGGTAAATTTATATATGCAAACACCATGTCCTTTTTTCTGCCTGGAGTGCGAGTTCCTTAAAAGGTTGGGTGTGCCTGATTTTTTTCTCTCAGTGCTAGCTACGAAGGGAGGATATGGAATAATAGACATTTTCATTTGATGTTAACTGATGTCTGAATGATCTTGGCCACAGGAAGAGGGTTCTGAGTCCTCTTTTTGTTTCTTCCTTCCATCCCCTCATTCCTCCATCTCCCTGTTTGAATTCCATGCTCCATTACACCCCTCTACCTCTTCATCTTGCCTCATTTGTAGCTCTGCTCCTTTCCCTGCTTCTCCTAGCATTTCTCACTTTTTAATCCTCCCCCCTTTTGTTCCTTCCCATTTATGTATTCTTCTTACCTGCTCAGGTCAGCATGAAATACCACCAACTTCTCTTGAATCCCACCAACTTCTCTTGAATCCCGCCACAGAGCAGAGACTAAGCCGGCTCCCAAGAGTGGGAGCTTTATAGGAAGCTTAGTAGACTCACTGAGCAACGGAGGGCTGTCTCCATTAGTGAGTGTACTGGTTGGATCAAGAGTTATGGGACCCATGAGATTCTGTTCCTCTCTGACAGCTCAGACACATCTTCCTAACAGAGCTTCAAACCCTGCTCCCAGGCCCGGGCAAACCCCATGCATCAGGGACTATAAACAAAGCCCTGGCCCTGGGGGCTGACAGAAGTGGCTATCTTTAAAAACTGCCTGCTGGGGTCAGGTAACTACAGCCATTCCTCTTCACCTTGCTTTAGGCTACAGATTCTCAGCCAGGGAGGCTCCTTGAACATCAGAGCAGAATGGCGTCATCCCTGTGTTCTCAGCTCCAGCGTGCCCTCTTCCTAAGGCGTCTCCTCGTCCCCCTTGCCACCCCATGTTCCTCCTCTTACCCAGGAACCCTTCCTAAGAAGCCGTATTGTTAACTGAGTCTCATCTGCAGCCCACCTGACCTTCTAGGCATAATTAAACTAGCAGTGGATAAACACCATACTTTCCAAAGATCACTCTACACCCTTGAAATGCATCGTCGAATTTATTTATTATCACATTTATGGGTTAAGTAGTACTCTCCATTTTTTCACAGAGGAGGAAATTAAAACTCAAACAGTTTTGAATGCCTGTACCCATCTGATGGTAGCAAGTTACAGAGCTGGTATTCAAGCCCTTGTCTGCCTTACTCTAAAGCTGTTCATCTTAACCCAGTACGCCATGCCACCTTCTGTGGTCTTTGCTTCCAGTCATATCTTCAGAGAATATGATAGTAACACATGGTCCTCCATCTGTCTATCCCATAAGGTGGCTTGATTCCCAACTGCCTGCTCACATATGGTTTTAGCCTCATTTTTATCAGAATCCATCTCTCCATAGTAGGCAGTCAGTTAATAATACTTACCATATCTAATAATTTTTCTCGACTATATTGTTGATTTTTCTTAAGTTGTTAATGAATACAGTGGAATACTGCTCAGCGACGAAAAGGAATACACTACCCATACACACAGCATAGGTGAATCTCAAATGCCTTGTACTGAGAAACCAGGCATGGAAGACTCCAAGCCAAAGGAACCAAGACCCTCTGAAAAAAGAAGAATTATAAGCATGTAGAACAAATCAGAACGTGTTAGGTTTGGGTATGAACAGTGATGGGGTTGCCTGTAAAGGGGTAGCATGAGGCAGTTTAGGGGAGTGCTATAATTTTTCTGCATCTTGGTTTCAGTGGTGGTAACATGACTATGCATCTGTGAAAACTTAATGGAACTATACACTAAAACCAGTGTATTTTATCTTACATAAATATTGAAATGTTGTAAGATACCATTTTGAGAAAGGAAATGTCATATTTGTATCATGCTATCTCAGATAAATTCATACTTCATCAAAACCACTATGTACTGGCATATTAGCGATTACAACCCATTAGCTGACACTAAACACAAGTAACTGTTTCAGTTGACATTTCAATTAATTAGAATCAAATAAAATTTAAAGTTTCAGTACCTTGGTTGCACTAGCCAAGTTTCCAGTACTTTATTAACTATGTGTGGCTAGTGGTTGCTATATTAAACAACAGAGATTTAGAATATTTGCGTCGCATCGCAGCAGGAATTTCTTTTGGACAGCTCCGTATTTGATACTCTTCTCCAGCTTGATTGTATTTGCACAGAAGTCCTAAAAGCCCTAAGAGCCAACCCTGCCCCCGCGGAACACTAGGACAATACGCTGCCGGATCTACTTGGTCCTAACACTGTAAACCACAGGATTGAGCACCGGAGGGAGCAGCAGGTAGACATTGGCCATGACCGTGTGTACTACTGGTGACAAATGCTTCCCAAAGCGGTGACTCAGAGTCATGCCAGTAAGAGGTATGTAGAAAAGCAGCACTGCACAGAGATGAGAGAGGCAGGTGTTGAGAGTCTTGAGTCTCTCTTCCCATGAAGCAATGCCCAGGACTGCCTGGAGGATTAGAAAGTAAGAGACCAACAGGATCAAGGCATCTAGTACAATGATAAAGATCACAGCCAGCAAGCCATAGATGCTATTGATGCTGGTGTCAGCACAGGCAAGCCTCATGGCATCCTGATGGAGACAGTATGCATGGGAGAGGATGTTCGAGTGGCAGAAAGGTAGCCTTTTGATGAGGAAAGGCACAGGGAGCACTGCACCCACGCTCCGCAACAGCACTGCTGCTCCAATCTTGGTGATGACTCCATGAGTGAGAATGGTAGCATAGTGCAAAGGGAAGCAAATAGCCACAAAACGATCAAAAGCCATGGCCACCAGAACACCTGATTCCACTCCCCCAAAGGTGTGGATAAGGAACATTTGAGTAATGCAGGCATCAAGGGTTATTGAGTGCCGATTGAACCAGTGAACGCTGATCATGGTGGGCATGGAAGACAACGAAAGGCCAAGGTCAGTGGCAGCCAGCATAGCCAGAAAATAATACATGGGCTCATGGAGACTTCTCTCAACTTTGATGACAACAAGGATGGTGACGTTACCCAGGAATGTGAAACTGTAGAGGAGACAGAGGGGCAGGGCCAACCAGACGTCCTTCTCTGGCATTCCTGGAATCCCAGTCAGGGTGAAGGTCTGATGGTTATCAGTAGTTCGGTTGAATGGTGACATGGCGGCATGGATTCTGACAAGGCACAAAACGAAGAAGTTAGATGACTTGCCTCCTTCCTAAGGAAAAATCTGATATTGCACATTTATATGGGTCATGAACATTGATGCCAGTAACCAGAAAGGAAATATTAGCAAGCACAAATAAGACATAAAGGCTGTTCATAAACACAGATTTGAGGATATGTATGTATCTGAATTGTGATCTGAAATTATTGAGACTTAGACACAATCCTCTTTAAGACTCAAGTTTTTCACTTGGGGTCTTTGGGGCAGAGGAAGAAAAATAGCCTTTAAGGACTAAATTTCTGACCGTCTGCATTCCTAGGAGTGGATGAGTAAGGACCTGAGCTTGCAGCTGGTGATGGAGGGAGAAATTACTTGGGCTCCCAAGGAATTTTATAAGGACCTAATGTGGTAGACAGAATAATGGTCTCCAAAGATGTCCACCTCCTAATTCTTAAAACCTGTGAATACATTAGCTTGCATGGCAAAAGAAACTTTGACGATGTCACTAAAATTAGGGTCTTCAGAGGGAGAGTTTATCCTGAATTACCCAGGTAGGTCAAATAGAGTCATACGAGTCCTTCAAAGTGAAGAAAATTTTCCAGCTGCACGGAACCGGAGAGAAAAAACATGAGAAAGACTCAGCACGACTTGTGAAGATAAAGAAGGGGGACCAGGAGCCAAGGAACGTGAGTAGCCTAAGGAACGTGAGTAGCCTCTAGAAGCTGGAAAAGACAAGAAAATCGAATTTTCCCTAGAGTCTTCAGGAAGGAATGCAGACGTGGTGACACCTTGATTTTAGCCCAGTGAAAGTCAGATTGGATTTCTGACCTACAGAACTGTGAAATAATAACCATATGTACTTTGAGCCACTGCGTTTGCAGCACTTTGTCGTGGCAGAGCTAGAAAACCAATATCCAGAGGAGCCAAGGAAGAGCTGTGTTTGCCCCTTTCCAGAGGTAGTCCAGGTCTTCCCTTCAGTCTGACTTACTCAGGCTTACAATTAGACTTCCCTGTCCTAAGACACATCTGGAAAGGAAACCCAAAAACCCATTTCTGTGTTACTCCTGAGGGAACAGAATACCATATAGGGAGTTGATTCAGTTAAATGGAATCCATCTGTGGAGATTCTCCCAGAAGACAGGCTCAAATACTGTTCAGATTGATGCAGTCATCCTTTCTGATGACGAAAATCCAGTTGGTCTTAAATTTCCCTGTTCTTTTATAGAGCTCTCTCATTGTCTGCACTCCATATCATTGTGTGGCTATTCTAGCAAACTCCTCCTCAAGTTTCCAACAACTCTGTTTCCTGTTATTACTCTGAGTAAGGCCTAGATAGACGATGAGCCGTTCTAGACGTTAGTGCCCAATATTCACAGTGACAAAGATCAATATTAAAATATCGATGCCATACAATTAGCTGTCCTCCAATTCAATTATTTGCTGTTATATTTAGGCAGATCAATCCAAAAGTGTAGTTGAGATCATCACTTGAGTCAGTCTAGCCACAAAAAATAAGAGTTCGGGATTAAAAGAAATAACAGTGCTACAATGGCTCTTAACCTTGTTGGTATCATGACCCTTATGAGAATCTCGTGATTTCCCATATAAAAATGTTTGCATATATACACACGTGAATACAAGCAAAGTTCTACATAAAATTAAGTGAATTCACATATTATTAAAGCTTATTTCAGGACCCAGGTTAAAAAGAAAAATTGGAATAGAAGTCTGAGTCACAGAAAAAGGAAAGTCACAGGACAAAATCCAGGGTTAGATATAGGGCCAGAGAATTCTGGATGCTTGGGAGTGAGTGGAGACAGGAAAGAGTTAATCCAAGTGTCTTGAGAAACTTGAGTAATCCTATTGCTCCTCTAGTTAGCTTTTAGTAGAATAAGGTCCTCTCCACTAATTCTCGCATCTACAGGTAGAAGTTTTATTTCTATTTTAATGAAAAAAGGGTAAGAAATGAAAAAACAATTCTTGTTGAGCTTTTTATAGATACATGAAGTCACAAGCAATAGCTTTGTACATTTTCACAGATAGACAATGGAAGGAATAATGGGCCTTTTAAATTACTCTAATCCTTTAATAATGGAGGCATCTAGTATTTATTAAGTGATTATTTATGTTACAGGCTTTGTTTTTAGCTGTTTCACGTACACTACCTCATTAAATGATCATGAAACCTTTATGAGAAAAGTTCTGTTTATTATTGCCACTATATGAATGAGTCAAAAAAAAGAATCAGATAAATTAATTTGACCCAAATCCCCAAACTAAAAGTTAAATTGAGATGCTTTCACATTGTTCTTAAAAGTCCTACTTGGTCCTAAAAAAGAGGATTAACTTTCAACCACAGGGATAATGTCTGTACTCAAATTCACCTTCCGGAACAAGGAGTATACTGGCCTTAAAAGACCTGACTCCCTTCACTCCCATTACTCAGTACTGACCTCTAAAGATTTTTGTAATAATTGTCTATACTGCAATCCCCTTCCTTCTGTGACAGCATCCTGGAAAAGCACTGCCCAGACCTCAAATTCTCTGACTTGAGGTTTTCTCACTCACCCAAAGCCCAGTCTACGAGACGAGAGGTGTTTCTGATGCTGACAACTGCAGCAGTCCAGCCAGAGATTTTAAACCAGTAGAATCTAGTCCAGAATTCCCTCTGGAGACAAGAGCATTATTCTTTCTGGAGATGCACTGAGGACCAAAGCCGGTATAGACTCAGGCTTCTGGGTGCATTGGACCTAGTTTTGCCTGATGCAAACCCGTGATGGCAGCCATCCAAACACAGAGTCGATCCCAGTCCTGTATGAACGGTACTTCACTAGCTGTATCAAATCAACTACACTTCAGTGAAATTTTTTTAAATTAAAAAATACAAGTATACATTGGTGCCTGATCTTTACAATTCCCTCCTTTAAAAAGTGAAGGAAGGAAGAGCTGGAGAAAAGAAGAGGGGAAAGAAGGAAGGAAGGAAAAAAGGAAGAGAAAGAAGGAACAGAGGAAGGATGGAAGGCAGGAAGAAGGAAAGAAAGAAAGGAAAAATGTAAGGTGGAGAATGTTCTTCTTTCCCCATTGATGCTTCTTCTCTCCTCTGCTTTACAATAAAGCTTTTCAGCATCGTGGGCCGTGGTCCCTGTTCCCACTTCCTTGCCATTCTCTCCTCAGTTCACTTCAGTGAGAGTTCTTTCCCTCTCCACAGAAACTGTCGCTGCAGATATCACCAGTGGCCTGCTTATTCCTCCTCTTACTCCTTTTCAGGAAAATTCAGTACAGTGAATAACTGACCAAACATTGGGTTACTTGCTCGTCATATTTTTGGTGTATGGGACACCATGTTTTCCTTGGGCTTTAGTGTCCACTCTTCAATATCCTTGGATGGCTTATCTTCTTCTTATATCATTAACTGTTTAAAAAAATCTTATTTGATCTTTTGCAGTATGCTTCAATCTAATTCCACTCTCCTCTTGAGTGATATTATCCCATTGCTTTAAATACCATTTATATACTTATTATCTCCAAAAGGTATCTTCAGGCCTCAATTCTGCCTTGGTATCCAGATCAACTTCCTACCTTATAATTCCACTTGGATATCAAATAGGAAACTCAAAATTAGCATGGTGACTACTGTAGCACAGGGAACTATATCTAGTCACTTATGATAGAACATGATGGAGGATATGAGAAAAAGAATGTATATATATGTGTGTGACTGGGTCACTTCGCTGCAGAGTAGAAATTGACGGAACACCGTAAACTAACTAAATGGAAAAAATAAAAATCATTAAAGAAAATAAATTTAAAAAATTTTGCTGGCTAATTTCAGTAAATCACACTAACCATACCACAATTCACCCAGCTGCTCAAACCAACATTCCAGATTTTTTCTTCCCCTTTTCCTTATGTCTAATACATTGCTGAGGCCATTTGAATCCAAACCAAAATATTTTTCATATACTTCAAATTCCCTTCATCTTCACTTCCAGCATCCTAGCAAAGTTACCATGACCTTGCATCTAGGATATGGCAATAGTCTTCTAGCTATTGATACTTAATTTACTACTATTCGTTAATTTATTTACTTATTTGTTGTACGATGTGAAAATTATAGAATGTATCCATTTTAGTGTACAATTTGAATAGTTTTAGTAAATCTGTACAATTGTGAAACTGTTACTCCAAGCTGATTTTTAAAATTTCAAAGCATATTCCCTGATGATGGATTGATGTCAGCCCTAGGCCTGTCTCCAGCTCCAGGAAACCACCAATATGCTTTCTAATTTTATAGTTTATCTTTACTGGAAATTTCCTATAAATGGAATTATACAACATATTATTTTGTCTTCCATTTAACATACAGCTGTGAGTTTTTTCCATGTTGTCTAATGTATTCAGAGTCTATTCCTTTTCTTTGCTGAATGGTATGTCACTCTATGGATAAAACACATTTATGACATTGATATTTGAACTCTTTATAGAATTGGATTATTATAATCATGGTGCTGCAAACATTAATGGACAGGCTTTGTGTAGGCGTGTTCGGGCACATATCAGGGAGAGGAATTACTGCGCAGGTCTTCAACAAAGAATAAGGATTCTGGTCAGATATAAGGCAGTAGGAGAGGAGACATGAAAAAATGATTATTTGGAGTCCCCATTGTGGCTCAGTGGGTTAAGGATCTGGTCTTGCTGCAAGCTGCAGCTCGGATGTGGAATTGCCATTTCAGTGACATAGGCCTCGGCTGCAGCTCTGATTTGACCCCTAGCCTGGGAACTTCCGTATGCCACAGGCGTGGGTCTCCACCCCCCCCCCCAAAGAAGATCATTTGAAAGCATTTAGGGAGTACATGAGGTCTTTGGTGATACACTGAAAGTAAGAATACAGTAGTCAACATGGTTGTATGATTCCCCCTAAGCATTTTGGACGCCGTAAATGCCGATGGAGAGGAGAGGGATAGCTGGACTTAACCCGTACACTTGTGTAATAATTGATTACAAGGAAATGAATGAATGTAAATGAGCAAGGAATTGAATGAATAAGAAGTTGAACAACTTCCTCTAAGATCAAAGAGCTGAGAAAACTGTGCTTTCAAGTAAGGTACGTCAGATTTCACAGACTTTATTCTTTCTGCTGAATTTTGCCATTTTGGATCTGGAAAGACAGGCCTTTCATAAAGTAGTGCTTCAAATAATAGGAAATTCTGCTTTTCAGAATAATCTGGGAGTCTTCCTGGATGATGTTATGCTAAAGGTGGCATCCGTTTCTGTAGATTTGGATGAGGCAAGTCTTGATGAAGAGAGGAGTCAAGTCATCAGCTAGGCATTCAGGTCAATTATTCTGTGTATGGCTATTTCTGTCTCTTAACAGCACTTCAGAGAGATTGGAGGGGCATGCAGCACTCTTAAAAACCAGAAACTCTTTGAGGGTAAAGATTCTGTCTTCGAACTCTGTATACTTGATGGCCACGGGTCCTTAAAGATGATTGAAAAAAAAAGCTCATCTATATGTATACCTATATAGCACACTATAAGCTCATGTAAAACTATAAATATAGAGAAAATCATAGATTTATGGATATAATCAATACATTAAAAAATACATAGGAGTTCCTGTTGTGGCTCAGCAGGTTAAAAACCTGACTAGTATCCGTTGAGGACGTGGGTTCAACCCTGGCTCCACTCAGTGGGTTAAGGATCCAGAGTTGCTGTGAGCTGTGGTGTAGGTCACAGACACAGCTTGGATCCTGCGTTGCTGTGACTGTGGTGTAGGGCAGGGGCTGCAGCTCCAATTTGGCCCCTTGCCTGGGAACTTCCATATGCTGCAAGTGTGTCCCTAAAAAGGACAGAAAAAAAATAAATTAAAAATAAATCAGTTAACTTCTGCCATATATTCCCTATCATGCCTGAAAAAAGGATTATTGTAGGAATTATTTGTATCTGTTTTTTACTTTGTGCTGTTAGAATGTAACATGCTGACAGAGTAAAAGAAATGGGATAAAAGGGGCATGAGAGGTAGTAGAAACAGCCTGTGGACCTTTTAAGGACCAGCTACTCAAAGACACACCCTGATGGGATAACCAGATGTTTCTATAATTTTAATTATTACCTCACTGATGAAAAAATATCACTACAGAAAAGTGCACTGAAACAAATGAAAGAAATTACATTTGGTGTATTGGAATAAGAACTCCGGAATCTAAAGTCCCACAATTTCAAGGAACTGTGTCTTTTGTGTTCCTGATGGGAAGTTTAGGCAATCCCTCTTTCCATCCAAAACAACAGTAGACTTCAGCCCTATTTCAAGGTACATCACAGAACTAGGTTAGCACTGAAATTGAAACTGGCTTTGCAGGCAGAAGACAGAGGCCAAAGTTGGGCTGAAATCCAGAACTTTTTCAGTGGCACAACATGGGCAAATTGATATATATATATATATATATATATATATATATATATATGTGTGTGTGTGTGTGTGTGTGTATATATATATATATATATATATGTATGTATATATATTAATACATATGGATAAAATGCATGTTTGGGAGAAGAAGCAGATCCTTCTTCCTTGTTCAGATTTGGCTGAGAGGATATAAATGAAGTCAAAATGAAGGAGAATTTGAAATAACTGTTGGCAGAAGAATGGACAGTCTGACAGAGGAAGAAGTTTGGCATTCCTGGGGAAACAGGGAAGAAATAGCCCCGGTGGCACTACACACTAGGTCTCAAGGGAGTTCTCGAGAGGAATTGTGAAATCATGTAGAATCGTGATGACTTAGACACCACCAGGGGTCGGAGGAGTCTTCATAAGTGCTCTGTTTACTGGTCTTAGGGAAAGAAAGAAGTCGCATTAATTCCAAACCGAGGCACAGAGGTTGATACAGGTAATAAATTAACCTTAAAATCTTTTTTGCATGCCCTCCAGGTAGCAAGCTCTGCCTAGGATTATTTACACCCATTATTTCATTAAATCCTCGTAAAAATTCTGGTGAGGGAAATGATAAGGGCCAATGAGAAGAGCCTATAGAGTCTCACAGGGTTGTGGGAAGGTAAAGGGAAGACGGAAGAAAAAGTAAAATGTAGATGTTGCTATTAAGTTACTAAGAGTAAAAGAATAAAAGTAATAAAAAAGATAAGAGGAAGATATAAAACTGTGTGGATGATCTAGTACATAGGAAAAAAGGAAACAAAAACTGGCTGGAAGAGCAAATGAGGATTGAATGGGAAGCCAGAGAAAAGAAGGGACTGAAAATTCAGGGAGCATGGAAGAGAGATAGAGACGAGAGATGGGAATGAGACTTCTTTAAAAGGAGAAAATGGGGTGAAACATGTTCAGGCAGAGAAAAACAGAGTCAAAAGCAGCAAAAAGAAAGGGGGGAAAGGAATCAGCTATTCCCATAAAAGAGTAGTACTTTAGCAGGCCCTGGGGACTTAATCAGAAACTATCAAGGATTTTTAGTTTTTCCAAGAAGACTACCTAGTAGGAATGAGGCAGCTGATTCTTCCCCAGTGAAAGAATTCTCCACATCACTCCTTGCTAGAGAAGAGGGACCCACAAGACCAACCAATGGAAGGGCTCTCAAATAACATGTAAGTAATGCAGGGACCATTGCGGTGCATGTATCCTCTGGAATTATGGTTTTCTCAGGACGGATGCTCAGGAGTGGGACTGCTGGATCATATGGTGGTTCAGTATTTAGATTTTTAAGGAACCTGCACCTTGCTCTCCATAGTGGTCTCACCAAGCTGCATCCCCACCTGTGTACAAGGTTCCCTTTTGTCCACGGCCTCTCCAGCCTTTCTTCTTTGCAGACTTTGTTGATGGCCCTTCTGACTGCTGTGATGTGGTATCTCATTGCAGTTTTAAAACATAAGAAAGTCCCTTCCTCAGAGTGCACCAGAGGGTTAGAAGAGTAACACAAAGTGCTTTGTTTAGATCTGAGCATTGTGATTTGTTTGGAGAGACATGTGGATTCTGTTTGCAACATGTAACACAACCTTCGCAAGTGGACCACACAGTCTTTCGAAGATTCCTCTGTGTCTAAGAGATGAGAATCTGCAAAATGATTTCTTTGTTGTGTTCCCTCCCAAGCAGCAAATTCTCATCTCCCAGCAGAGAAACAGGAATCATAATGAGCCTGGAAGACACCTGGTCATAGGCACCTGACAGCACCGCTAGCCCCCAACCCCAGCACTCCCAGAACCTCTTTTGAAATCTTTCTCCTTTCTTACAACCGGTACCTAGGTGATAACAAGGACAGCGTGATAGCTCTTAGAGATCCCCAATTTAAGTTTCTGTTTTCTTTCCTGTGCCCAGTTAGGAAAAGAGATTTTTTTCTAGGGTAATGATTTTCAAGCCACATGCAGAAAACCAGGGAGGAGTTTGAAGGTTTGTAAAACCTCTAGAAAGAAGAATGACATTTAATCATCCCTATTAACTTATTCTTTATTTCATTCCTTCATTCAACACATATAGAAAAACTAATGTATGTTTGACGTATGGTCTTTTAGATGATGAACAGTTAGATACTCCTTTCCTTCAGGGAGTTTAATTCTAGTAGGAGAGATAGACATTAAACAAATACTTACACAATGTTTAATTTACAGTACTAACTTATAAGAAGAATGTGAAAGCTGAACACTAAGGATACCTAAACTCTTGGGCATCTGAAAAAAGGCTTATTGGAAAGCATAGACAGACTTTGATTAGGCAAAGAGGAACTTTATAGGAGGTGGTGAAAGATATAAGAAACAGAGGAACACATGTGGAAATCCCATATCAGGAAGCATTTTAGGAAATCCACTTAAACACTGCACATTTGGCAGGATTGAAGAGGCCAAAGGAGAGAGAGAAAGATGGTATGAGTTGGTGCTGGAGAGGTAAATAAGGGTTGAAGTGTGTGGTATCTTGAAGACCAAGATAAGGATTTAGGACTCTGTTCTAAGTACAACAGAAGCTTTTAAGGCAGGTTTTGCCTTTGATGCATGAATCATATTCCAAATTTTCAAAATTTATTCTGACTGCAGAAAAGAATTATTAAAAGGGGGCACTAGTGATTGGAGGACAGTCTGTTAGGGAGCCTAGAAGAAATGGGCTGTGCTATGTCTTGGCTCCACAAAAGGAAGAAAGGGAAAATGATTTCATACGATGTGGAGACATTTGAAATTGGTTAAATGTTGTCTCCATTAAACCAGAAGTTTCAAGAATGGCCCCAAGTTTCTGCAGTGAAAAGAATCTCAAAATAAAAAATCCCGTGAGTGGCTACTCTCATATCCTATGTATGTGTTGCTGAGGCAATAACTTTATGCCCCTGCTACTTTCCTTTTCCCAGGCTAGGGGTTGAATCGGAGCTGCAACTGCCGGCCTACACCACAGTCACAGTACCACAGAATCCGAGCTGCCTCTGAGACCGACACCACAGCTCACGGCCATGACAGGTCCGTAATCCACTGAGCGAGGCCAGGGGATCAAACCTGCGTCCTCATGGATACAAGTCATTTGTTACCACTGAGCTGCAGTGGGAACTCCTGTCCCTTGCTACTTTAAAGTGAGGTTACAGAAAGTTATAAATAATTAAAATCAGTGAAAATTAAGAGCAGTTTTATTCACTAATGTGTCTATTGATAAATGTAAGCCATTATAAATACAGTGAAATAGAGGCCTGGACATGTGGAGGTTATATACACACACACACACATACACACACATATATATGTGTGTGTGGGAGAGAGAGAAAGTACATATACACACATATACATGCACATACATAAGGATTTGTGTGGATGTGGGTTTGTGATGGTGATGAAATTGTGTGTAGGCCTGTGAGTGGTGATGGCATTGTGAGTTGTTGTTTGATTATTTAGCAAAATGCTATATGCTCTTAAGTCTTCCAAACGTGGATTGCTGTTAAACAAGGAGATACCCCAATTTTCTACTGTCTAAACACTGGTTATTTCATCTTATCTCCATTTTTCAGATGAACAAATTAAATTCAAGGGAAAGGATGTCATCTCATGATTTTCTAGGAAGGAAAAAGACAAAGTGATGCAAAAACCTCTCAGACACTGATTTTAATACAGTTCGTCCCCCTGCTGTTTCACTTACATAACTCATAATTACGTATCTTGTATGAAAATATATATTTAGTTTAGGAGCTGAGAGTTAAGTGGGAGAGGCCAGCCTCCCCCAGTGATGAGAATACCATGATGGACCCTAATACATCACACGCCACCCATCACAGTTTCATTTTGACAGGTATCCCAGGAATGCCAGATAAAAACCTGTGGATGGCCTTTCCCCTGGGATTTCTCTACACCCTAACTCTCCTGGGAAATGGTACCATCCTAGCTGTCATCAAGGTAGATAAGAGTCTCCATGAACCTATGTACCATTTCCTCTCTATCCTGGCTTTGACTGACGTTAGTCTGTCCATGTCCACCTTGCCCTCCATGCTCAGCATCTTCTGGTTTAATGCCCCTGAGATTCCCTTTGATGCGTGCATCACACAGATGTTCTTCATCCATGGTTTTGGAGTGGTAGAATCGGGAGTACTGGTGTCCATGGCCTTCGACAGATTTGTGGCCATCCGGGACCCACTGCGCTATGCTTCCATCCTTACCCATGGCGTCATCAGCAAGATTGGAGTAACTGTCCTCACTCGTGCAGTCTGCGTGGTCTTCCCTGTGCCCTTCCTGATAAAGCGGCTACCCTTCTGCCGTTCCAATGTCTTGTCTCATTCGTACTGTCTCCACCAAGATGCAATGAGGCTGGCCTGCACCAGCACCCGCGTCAACAGCCTCTACGGCCTCATCATAGTCATCTTCACGCTGGGGCTCGATGCCCTCATCATCCTCTTGTCGTACGTGCTCATCCTGAAGACAGTGCTGAGCATCGCTTCCAGAACTGAAAGACTCAAAGCCCTCAACACCTGTCTCTCTCACATCTGTGCTGTGCTCCTCTTCTATGTTCCTCTCATTGGCGTCACCATGATCCACAGATTTGGGAAACATCTGTCACCGGTAGTGCATGCTCTCATGGCCAACATCTACCTGTTACTCCCCCCTGTACTAAACCCCATTGTTTACAGTGTGAAAACCAAGCAGATTCGAAGGAGGATCATCCACGTGTTCCAGAGGACAAGGTGCAGGGCCTAGGGTATGGAATCAAATGTAAGACGCAGAATCAGTAGCATTTTAAGCAGTTACAGTGTAGGGAAATCATACACATTTGGTAAATCCGAAGTGGACAAGGCTTGTGGTGAAGTCATTCTTACTCTGTGTATACTCCATTTTATTTATTTATTTATTTATTTATTTATTTATTTATTTATTTATCTTTTCAGCCTCAACTGCGGCACGTGGAAGTTCTTGGGCCAGGGATTGAACCTGTGCCACAGCAGTGACAACTCTGGATCTTTAACCCTGTATATTCCATTTTAGAATGTACAGATTTTGATATCTGCTGTCACATACAAAATCTGATGTAATTAACATCATAATGTTTCTCCTCTGTAAATGGAATTGAGCATCCGTGAAGACATAAATTATCACCTATTTATCCAGACAACACTTACAAGGGTTTATTCAAATCATGTTAAGGAATATTTTTCTTTAATAAATAAATATCAGGAAGGATTCAGGAAACTAATGGCACTGCTGAAAGGCTGCATCACTGAGATATTATTTTTTCCTAAAAGAGAGCAAAGAAAACTGCTACATAATAAAATAGAATTGTATTTTAGGAAAAGATGCCTTTGATAAAGTTGAAGCAAACCCATCATGTGGTTACTTAATAGGTACCTTTTCTTTTAAGGGTTATCCCTTATTTACAGATTTGTAACAGTTCTAGTTTTCTGCCACATACTAGTAGGGTAGTAGGTGCTCTGCCTTTATTCTTTTAACCCAGAATAAGTGAAATCCATTTTGCGGTGTGCAAAAGGACCCAGCAGAACTTCATCAAATAAAATTACTGATGGACATCGTATGAGGACAAGTGAATTCTTGCAGCACTGGGAATAAGTTTAGGAAAGCGGTGTATACATGTGTGGGGATGTGTCAAAGGCAATGTGTCTTTGCACTGATGCTCATACATGCTTTAATTATTTTGTTCATTATTACACCGTCAAGTTGCTAGCAGGATCACTTACTCATTCAATAAATATACGTTTAACGCTAATGAAATGCCAGTCATGATGCTAGACCCTGGAGATACAGAGAAAAATATACCGTTTTTTTTTTTCGCCCAATCCCTGGGATATTTTTCTGTAAGGAAATGTGTATTACAGTTACAAGTCAAGTAGGTACTATGACAATATCACATTTAATTTGCTAATACTAATAGCGCTAGTTGCCTTTATATATTCTCTTAGTGGATTTTCCCAACAGTCTTTGAGAATACGTGTTATCACCTTTTATACATAATTTATACAAATTAGATGTAGGACAGTTAAGTAACTTGTCAAGGTCATACAGTTTCTGAGTGAAAGAACTAGATTCAGGTTTAGATCCATTGATTCTAAAGGCTGTGAACTGAGGCTTGACCCGTGTCCCAGAGTTTCTTAGGCTTGCAGGCAAATTCCAGGAAGAGAGAAAGCACCAGCGATCCAAAGCTACGGATGTACAAGAGATAAGCTGAAAATCAACATTGTAGAAACCCTAAATTAAGAAGTTCATCTTGCCAAGATGAAACCAGACAGAGAAGTAAATTCAGGCTAATTTGAAAGAGTGACACAGAGTTTACATATTCAGTGTTACAAAAGTACTTGAGAATCGTTGGCTTGTGCAATGCAAAAATCAGCCAAGGCCTCCATATAGGCAGATGCTATCTAAATGGCAAATCCCCGAAAAGACACATTAAGATCAATTGGCCTACAAGGAAGGAGAACATAATAGAACTTTTATTTGCATAAATTAATCTCATCCTTCAAAAATGTTACTTTTCTTAAGGTGTTACCACATACATAATATGTTATGCAGTGGTACCTGTATACAATTTTTGAATGAATAAATTCAAAATATATTAATATTAAGGAATGCCACCCTCTTTTTTTTTTTTTCTTGTACAGGCATAACCAAAAACTAGAAAACTACCACTTGAGACTAAGGATAAAAACCAGCCACCATGGATTATATTTACAATGTTTCAATAGTATGATAACGGAATTAGTAGAACGTGCCCATTGAATGCCATTAATCTTTGATTCTCTGGTTGGGCCCTGAGGTGGGAAGATCAGAAATCTCAGTTCTTTACCAGCAGCACATCCACGCTCCACATCCTCCCCGTGCGCTCCCTTCTCCAGCTCCAGCTGTCTGACTCTGTCTCCGTTGCTACATGAAAGCTGTGCTTTCCATGGCTCAGATCTCTTTTTAAATAAGTCACATATTTTCCTCCCACTCGTCCTTCAACTTGATTATTGGGATGATTTACAAATATTTACAGTGCCCCTGCTTTTTTCAAAATATTTTCATTTAATTTTAAAATGTCATAAAAAATTAAAGGTTATTTTCCATTTATAGTTATTACAAAATATTGGCTATATTCCCTGTGTTGTGCAATATATCCTTGAGCCTCTTACTCCCAATAGTTTGTACCTCCCTCACCCCTCGGTTGCCCTCTCCCTGCTCGCTGCTGGGCACCACTAGTTTGTTCTCTAGATCTGTAAGTCTTCTTTTTTGTTGTATTCACAGCTGGTTGTGTTTTTTTAGGTTCCACCTATAGGTGATATCACACAGTATTTATGTTTGTCTGAACTGACTCTGGCTTTTTAGTCTCCTTGCTAGATTTGTAGCACCCACTACATTTCCGGCTTCCTATTGCCTCGCTGGTCTTCCTTCATATCTTCCTCTCTCACACAGTGTGTTTCTCAAGTTCTCCCCTTGACATTCTGTTACCTCAGTACATTTCTTCCTCGCGTTTAACTGCTGGGTGAACCTGATCAGACTACGTAAACCCTCTGCACTGCAGTCTGCTTTTTTCTTTTTGATTGAGAAAAATAGTAACAACAATAATAATAACTGATATTTATCAAATGCTTATTAATTCCAGGCCCTGGGCTAAGCTTTACATGCATGAATTCCTTTAATATTCATAAATCTCTAAATAAGTACTAGTCCCATGCAGATTTTGTGGATTAGACCAATTAGCATTGAATAAATTAGGTGTCCATATTATAGAGGTGATAAGGGGCAAAGCCAGGATTTAAACCCAGGCCCTTGCTGTCAATATATTCATTCCTAGAGTTAATTCTGGGAGTAATGAGGCAATATGTAAAATACCAGCTATTCCGGTTACTATTTAGTAGATGGTATTTCACCTGTTACTACTCCAGCAGAGGCTGTGGTTGCTGTAGGTATTACCATCTTAATCTTTACAGAAAGGGCATGTAGAGAAAACCACAACTCCCTCACCAAAGAACTTGTTTCTGGGGTTGACCTCTATATATCTAAGGCACCAAAGACGAAAGCTGTGAAAATCATTTCCACTGTCTCTCAAATGTAGACTATGATCTAGACATGTTGGGCATCAGTGAAATTTCAAGCACTGCACTGGTAGAAAAGACCCAAGACCTGAAAGTCTGTCCTCGAAGAGATTTGTTTATCCCCTGAAGATATTGGACATTTTGCACTGCTTCTAGGACCTTTCCTCTCATGCTGGGGAGAGCACACTGAGACCCAGCCTCGTTACAACAGCCTCTAGCAGACCCTGCTCCAGACTCAGGACTGTGATAGTGCTGGCAAACTCTTTACAAGTCCCTCCAGCAATGATGGAGCTCAGCTCTCCCCACAAAGCCCAGAAGGTTCAAATGATATTTTATACTCATATTATTTTATTAAATGTCTGAGATGTTCTTTTGTTTCTTACAGAGTTAAGAGTAGAAAAAGAAAGGCTTCTCTTTGGTGAACCCACCCAAAATTAATTCAGAAAGGTCTGGTGAACCCAAATGCAGTATTAAAATGGAAATACCCTTTTCTTGAACATACAGTCCCGCTAAATCAGTCTTAGCTAGACTAGCGTCTACCCTAGCAGACTTCTAAAATAGCTACTGATTTGAGTAATAGATGATGACTCTCACCTCGAGAGATGCAAAGCATCTTTTGTGTTAGATTTTAATGATTAAATGGTAAATACTTTAGAAAAAAACATTTGGATCGTGTAAAGGGATGTAGGTAGCTTTTTACTGTATACATTTTATGCATGTGTCTTCGTTTTTCTACTTCATATACTTTGTCTTCAAATAAAATGCATAGTGATTCCTTAACACTTCTACCGCTGAGTGCCATCGCCACTTTGCTAACCCACCCTATCTGCCTCCCACAGCAGAGGTGGTGTCCAGTTTACCCCAGGAGATCTGCCTGTCTGAGCCTTGTCCAATAAATGAACTGTTTTGCGACTTGATATCTTTACCTGGAAACAGTTCATGACACCCTCCCTCGTGCCGATACTGTAGTTATCCAGTAAGACCGCATGTAAAAGGCTCTGGAGCTATGTCTTCCACTTCATAGAGAGTCTGTAAGTGCTCTTATCCTCCTGCATTCAAAATTCTTGGATACTTCCTACGGTCGCACAGCATTTATAGTTTGTAATTAATCGTCCTTATATGCTTCAATTTAATTTCATAAGAACACTAGATGGTAAGTGATAAGATCTCCACTTTCAAACTGTGGAAGTCACCATTAGGAGAAGGGAGAACACCCAGTGTCATGCACAGAGAAGCTAAAACTCACCCTTCATCTGTTCATCCCAAGTTATGCAATGTGGCTGCCCCCTGCTCAGTGGTATATACATATCCTTAATCCTAAAATTTGATCATCTTTCTAGTTCATTTTTAGTAACGTATTATCTCCAAGTGTTCTCTCATTATTTAATGAGTATAGTTCGACTCTCTGCTGTTAAGCTAATGCAGGCCATTCTTAACTCTTGAGCTAGAATGTTAAACTAAACCAACAATAAGCTTTAATTTAAAAGGCATAAGGCTTGGGGCCTATTTCTGTTCAAAAGAGTTATTAAAAAGGGAATTAGTAATATTCCCTGCTTTCAGCTGCAATATGCCAACTCAAACCAGGGCCACAGGACAGTACACCGAACGGTTCTTCTAGATGCCACTCTTTCTGTACCAGGCAAATGGCAGTTTGGTGTAGGAGAAGGGAAGTGCGCTCTGGAAGCAGGGAAATCTCTGCCCAATTCAGATCACACAGACAGTGTGAAAAGATAAAAACTTTATTCCTCAGTCATCGTCAAGCCTTTACAGAATAGATCCTTTCTCTCTCAAACTGGCAGACCCTAACCCTCTACAGTGATCTTGGTTGGAACAAACATCTTGATGAGCTTCCTCCGGATCTCCTTGGTCTTCACAGTATAGACCATGGGATTTAGCACAGGGGGTACAAGAAGGTAGGTGTTAGCCATGAGGGCATGAGTCAGTGGTGAAAGATGCTTCCCAAAACGGTGAATAACAGATACCCCAATGAGTGGCACGTAGAAGATGAGAACAGCACAGATGTGCGAAACACAGGTGTTGAGTGCTTTCAGCCGGCCCTCCCCTGATGCAATGGCCATTACCGTTCGGAGTATGAACACATAGGAGAAGAGGATGGAGAGCGAGTCGGAACCTTTGGTGAAGATGACAGCAGTGAGGCCATAGAGACTATTGACACGGGTGCTGGCACAGGCAAGGCGCATGACATCTTGGTGGAGGCAGAAAGAGTGGGAGAGGAGGTTGGAGCCATAGAAAGGAAGGCGCTTGATGAGGAAAGGCACAGGGAAGACCACACAGACTGCCCTTGTCAAGATGACTGCCCCTATTCTGCAGACCACACCGCTGGTTAGAATGGTGCTGTACTGTAGGGGGTTCCAGATTGCCACAACTCGATCGAAGGCCATGGCCACCAGCACCCCAGATTCGATGGCTGAGAAGGTATGGATGAAGTACATCTGAACAAGGCAGGCATCAAAGGCAATAGACTTGTAGTTAAACCAAAATATGCCTAGCATAGAGGGCATGGTACAAAGGGCAAGTCCCATGTCTGCCAATGCCAGCATACTCAGAAAGTGGTACATGGGAATGTGCAGGGATGATTCAGATTTGATGGTAGAGATAAGGACAGCGTTGCCGAAGAGGGCAATGATGTATGTGGCACCCAGGGGGAGTGCCATCCAGTAATACTTTTGCTCAAGCCCTGGAATTCCAGTTAAGACAAAGTAAAGGTGCTGGAACTGGGAGTGGTTTTTATCTGCCATGAAGTCGATGTGACACAGGCATGATGTGGGAACCTAGGAGATCCTGATGTGTGTCACCCTAAAAATGCAGTGACAGGTGTTAACAATATATTAGAGTCAGACTTCCTCGAGAGTAGAGCCATCTAATTTCACAAGTATGGGAGGGAGTGTAAGAGAGGACTGAATCCCTGAAGCTTCTTCTCCAAGGTGTGTCCTGTCAAGGAGGCATCCACTGGCCCAAAGGACAAGACTCACCCAAGTCAAATAAGTCACATTCAGTTTAAAGCACACGCTAGAGGCAAAATGTTTCTCTCCGTCTGTCTTACAAATTGTTGAGTCAGATGCTGACACGATAACTAAGAGGGAATCAGTATAAAATATGAACTAGCTGATTGCTCACAAGGGATGTCATTTCTGCCAATCACCCTCCTTATACCAGGAAGAACCTTCATGGAGGCAGTGGGTCTATTATGTTGGACAGGGATGGACATGCCCAGCGCACAGGCTTCGGCTTCCATTTGAGCACAACCACCTTCATATCCCCTGAGCCTGAGTGTGGCCTCAGCATCATTCTCAACACAGCTTCTGACCATAGAAAATGAAATGTATTTGTCAGCTCTAATCTAATGAAATCTTGGTAGGAAAGAGAGTAAATTATATTTAGGAAAGCAAGGAGAGCAGTTCCTTTTTTTAGACTAACTAATTTTGTCCAAAAGGAAACAAGACACACACACCCCCTCTCCTCAAAGGCTCACTTGAGCCTCTTTTAGAATTAGGATCATCTGGAAATTGTATTACTAAGGCACAGTGGTCATTCATGATTGACATGTTACACTCTGGGGGAGTCAGGGCAGAGGCCCCCGGAGAGACCTGGAAGACAACCTTATTTTGCCAGAATCAGTAATTGTATTTATTACAGAGCGTTCCCGGCTGGAGTCCTTCAACTTTGGACAAGAATGCCAACTAAATAGAGGTTCTCTTTGAGAAGTTTTCAATATTAAGACGCTCAGCCGCTGCCTTCATCAATTGATTTGAGTCAAACTGACTGAAAGGCAAGGTGACATTAAGAATGTGGACTCCAGATCCACATCTAATCAGATTCCAGTTTCCCCTGCTCTCAGTATAGCTCTGTGTATGTAGTATGTGAATGGGAATTCTTACCCCTCGGGGAGGATTATACATGTAAAGCCTTAGAGGGCAAAATGGGTGCTTTTTATTATGAGCACTTGGATTCTTTTCGCATGTTCTGAGTGCTAATATTGGGTTTTTTGTTTGGTTTTTTTTGTTTGTTTGTTTTATTGTTTTGTCTGTTTTGGATTTTGAGGCCAGAGTTCTTTGCAGCTGGGGAAAATGAAAACTGATAGATTGTCATCTATTAGGAAAGAATCACATTTAATTTGGATTTCATAATGTTTGAGTAACGTACCCTCTGTTCTGCAAGTATTGACTGTCCCAACCCCAGGGTATGTGTACATCTCTGGCTGATGCATGTTCCTGGTAAATAAAATACATACACATATATATATATATATATATATATATATATATATATATATATATAATAACAGATTTTGAAATCTCCCAAAAGATCCTCTTTGAAAGATTTCTGATTCAGATTTTCCCACCTTAGCTAGGGTATGTTCTATATTTCTTTAAAATATTCATTTCTTTCCTTCGCTCTTTTGGAAGGCAGGTAGCTGTTGCTTCAAGACTCTGGCCTTTTAGACAGCATGCATTTTTTGCCCTTCCAACAAACTGTTGCTTTAGGGGTTTTGTTCGTTTTAGTGAGGTTTGAAAAAGAAAATGTTAATTAAATGTTAATTATATTTTTATATATTTTTAATAGAGTGGAAATGAGAGAATATTTTAAGAGGTAAACTAATGAGAGAGGGGAATAAAATGTGGGACAAAGCAGAGAAAAGAAATAAAAAAAGGAAAATATAAATCCTAAGAATAGCAAAAGTTGACCTATTTCACATTTTACTAATAAAGACATTGAAGCCTTCATGGCTCAGTGGTAATGAACCCAGCTAGGATCCACGAGGATGCAGGTTCAATCCCTGGCCCCACTCAGTGGGTTAGGGATCCAGCATTGCTGTAAACTGTGGTGTAGATAACAGACAAGGCTCAGATACCACATTGCTATGGTTATGGCTGTGGCTGTGGCCAGCAGCTGCAGCTCCGATTGGACACCCGGCCTGGGAACTTCCATATGCCATGGGGGCAGCACTAAAAAGACAAAAAAAAAAAAAAGGAAAGAAATTGGAACCTCAATAGAGAAAATAATTTTTCATTATGATTAAATGTACTGGGAGTTTGAGGGTTAAATTAGAGAAGTCAAGGTCAAAATTGTTTCTCTTGGCCACGATGTTTATTCCCTAGTATGTGGCCTTATATTTTGTTTTTTTTATCTGCATTGCCCAGGATCTACAAAACAGATGAAGTCCAAGTCTACCCACTGAGGATTAGGCTCTTAGATCAAAATCTTTTCAAAATTTCATGTAATCCTGATTCTGTGCTGTCCATACTGCCACATTTATGGGAGAAACAAATTTATGGGGAAGTCTGTGTAACTGTTTTATATCTGCCCTGCAGGCTGCCACAGGCTATATGGCCTCATTATAGATCCAAGTTTGAAAGGTGAACAATAGAATAAAATTACAAAATTATTATGTGAGTAGCAGCAGACAACAAAAACAGGGAGTCCTCATAGTGATGCAGTGGGTTAAGAATCCAACTGCAATGGCTTGGGCCACTGCGAAGGTGCAGGTTTGATCCCCAGCCAGATACAGTGGGTTAAAGGATCTGGCATTGCTGCACCTGTAGGATTCGGTCCCTTGACCAGGAACTTCCATATGCCACAGGTGTGGCCAGAAAGAAAAACAGAAACAGACTCCTTTATTCTAAGTACTAGGGAAACTTCCTGGTTTTCAGACATTCTGGGATATTCGTAAAAGATAGAATAAGATTGGTATTGGCCTTAGAAGTTCACTCTTTGTTACACCAGAAGGTCTGATAGGCAGGGAGGACTTAAAGACACAGGAAGAATATCCCTCCTGACCTAGAGAGTAATTGTAATCACCCCTTGCCTGATGGGAGAGCCATAAATTCCCTTCTCAAGGGGAAAATTCCCAAATTCCAATCATTCCAGGGTTCTAGACGAAAGAAATTTTCAAAGTTCAACATCATACCAATATAGGAATTCTCATGCAGTATTCCATAGGTGACTTTTCTGCCTACCTTAGTTTAGTGACTGGGAGTTCCCTAATTTCTAAGGCAATGAATTCATACAGATCAGATATCTGTCCATCTGTTAGAAAACAGCAACTTATTCAATGTGTATTTAAAGAAGTTGTCTTCACCAAAGCCCATGTGAATGAGAAATTTGGCAGGAACGCAGGACGCGGAGTGCCTGGGTCAGAGAATAAAGGACAAAAGAGAGATAAGGGGGCACAGAAAGAAGTGGTTGGGGAACAGTTTGAAGCTTTAGTAATATCATTACTAAAGTTTCTTAAGTCTCTTACATTAAGTAAATCAAGTACTTAGTAATTAGTTAAGTACTTAGTAAATGGATTAAGTAGATTAACTAAATTAGTAGTAATTAGTATCATCACTAAAGTTACTTAAAATATTCTACTTATAGGACAACTGTACCCTCTGATTTTGCTCTAAAACTTACCTTGTTACTCAGAGTGTCGCTAGCTGAAAAACGTTTCTCTGGCAGCCTAAGGCTTGCTTGGCAAAACCATTGCTACTCACAGGAGGACTTTTATTTCCTGAGGTGCTCCACAACTCTTCCCTGCCCTAGACTTTCACAGATCAGTAAACAGGCTTGTTCCCTGGGGCTTCCAAGATCTAGAAAGTCTCTCCAGGGCTGTACAATCAGCCCCTAGATTCTCATGTCTGGGAAATGAGATGGTATTGAACAGGATATTAGAAAAAGTGGGGGGGGGGGGCGTTGGGTGTTACAGAGGCTGGTCAGTGCTCAATCCTCAACAGTCTTTGAGGACCATCTTAGCCACCTCACTCTTTCCATGCTCTGAACTATAGTTACCTTTATTTCTCTTTTTTCTTTCTTTTTTTATTATAGTTGATGTACACGGTTACTTCAGTTTCTGTTGTACAGCAAAGTGACCCAATAATACACAGTTTCCTATGCTCTACAGCAGCACCCCTTTCACCATCCATTCCAAATGTAACAATTTGCATGCACCAACTGTAAACTCTCCGTCCATCCCACTCCCTCCCACTTCCCCCCGGCAACCACAAGTCTGCTCTCCTTGGCTCTGATCTCTTTCTTTTTTGTAGATATGATCATTAGTGCCATATTTTAGATTAAACAAATAAGTGATATCATATGGTATTTGTCTATTTCTGATTTACTTCACTTAGTGTAAGGACCTCTAGTTCCTTAGTATATGTTGCTACAAATGCCATTATTTTTGTCTTTATGGCTGAGTAGTATTCCATTATATATATATATATATGTATAATATATCACATCTTCTTAATCCAGTCATCTGTCAGTGGACATTTAAGTTGCTTCCGTGTCTTGGCTGTTGTGACTAGTGCTTCGGTGAACATGGGGGTGCATGTATCTTTTTGAATAAAAGTTTTGTCTGAATATATGCCCAGGAGTGAGACCTTTGGATCATATGGTAGTTCTATATTTAATTTTCTGAAGTACCTCCATACTTTTTTCCATTGTGGTTGTACCAATTTACATTCACACCAACAGTGAAAGAGGGTATCCTTTTCTCTACACCCTCTCCAGCATTTGTAATTTGTTGACTTGTTAATGATAGCCATTCTGACCAGTGTGAGGTGGTACCTCCTTGTAGTTTTGATTTGCATTTCTCTAATAATTACTGATGTTGAGCATTTTTTCATGTGCCTTTTGGCCATCGGTATGTCTTCTTCAGAGAAATGTCTATTTAGGTCTTCTGCCCATTTTTCAATTGGGTTATTTTTGAGGTTTTTTTGCTCTTGAGTTGTATGAGTTGTTCGTGTATTTTGGAGATTAGGCCTTTGTCTGTTGCGTGATTTACAAAGATTTTCTCCCATTCAGTGGATTGTCTTTTATTTCTTTAATGGTTTCCTTTGCTGTACAAAAGCTTTAGAGTTTAATTAGGTCCCATTGGTTTATTTTTGTTTTTATCTAGGAGGTGGATCAAATAAGATATTGCTGTGATTTATGTCAAAGAGTATTTTCCCCTAGGAGTTTTATAGTATCTGGCCTTATATTTAGGTTTTTAATCCATTTTGAGTTTATTTTTTTATGTATGGTGTTAGAGAATCTTCTAATTTCTTTCTTTTACATGTAGTAGTCCAGTTTTCTCAGCACCACTTATTGAAAAATCTGTCCTTCTCGTACTGTATGTTCTTGCCTTCTAGTCGTAGATCAGTTGATCATAGGTGCTTGGGTTTATTTCTGGACTTTCTATCCTATTCCATTGATCTATATTTCTACTTTTGTGCCAGTACCATATTGTTTTGATAACTGTAGCTTTGTAGTATTGTCTGAAGCCAGGGAGCCTGATTCTTCCATTTCCATTTTTATTTTTTAATATTGCTTTGGCTCTTCAAGGTCTTTTATGTTTCCATACAAATTTTAAAATACTTTGTTCTAGTTCTGTGAAGAATGTCCTTGGTGATTTGATAGGGATTCCATAAAATTTGTAGATTGCCTTAAGTAGTATAGCCATTTTGACAATATTGATTCTTCCAATCCAAGAGCATGGTATATCTTTCCATCTGTGTCATCTTTGATTTCTTTTATCAATGTCTTTTAGTTTTCAGATCATAGGTCTTTGGTCTCTTTAGGTAAGACTTGATGGTTATACAAGTGAATTCTATCAAACATTCAAAGAAGAGTTCACACCTATTCTTCTGAAACTCTTCCAAAAAATAGCAGAGTAAAGAAAACTTCCAAATACTTTTTATGAGGCCACCATCACCCTGATACCAAAACCAGACAAGGATGCCACAAGAAAAAAAAAGAAAGAAAATTACAGGCCAATATCACTGATGACCATAGCTGAGAAGTCCTCAACAATATATTAGCAAACCAAATGTGAATATATATTAAAAGGATCACACACTGTGATCAAGTGGTGTTTACTCTAGGGATGCAAGGCTTCTTCAGTATCTTTAAGTCAATCAGTATGATACACCACATCAACAAACTGAAAAATAGATTCAGAAAAAGCTTTTGGCAGAATTAGACACCCATTTCTGAATGGAAAAACTCTCCAGAAAGTGTGCATAGAGGGAACCTACCTCAACATAATAAAAGCCATATATTGACAAACCCACAGCTAACTTTGTTCTCAATGGTGAAAAACTGAAAACATTTGCACAAAGGTCAGGAACAAGACAGGGGTGTCCACTTTCACCGCTACTATTCAACGTAGTTTTGGAAGTCCTAGCAATGGCAATTAGAGAAGAAAAGGAAATAAAAGGAATTCAAATTGAAACAACTAGTAAAACTATCATAGTTTGCAGATGACATGATATTATACCTAGAAAATCCTAAACACACTACTAGAAAACTTTTAGAACTCATCAGTGAATTTAGCAAAGTTACAGGATACAAAATTAATACACAGAAATTGATTGCATTTCTATAAACTAATAATGAAAGATCAGAAAGAAAATAAGGGAAACTATTCCATTTACCATTGCATCAAAAATAATAAAATACCTTTAGTTTTCTGAAAACACAGTAAAACTAACAAAAAATTCCAAAGAAAAGTAACTCCATGACTTTCCCAATCAAAGGGGACTCTAAATTTGAAATGATTCCCTCATGATTAAACTCTCCTGATACTTCACCTGCATTTTTCAGTATCAATCTCATAAATCTAATCATGCTCTGCACCAAATAAAGGTAAGGGGCCCTTCAGGGAGTCATTAACAAATGCAAGAGATAAATATTTCACAATATCCAATTATCATCTTCAGATTATGCTACTTCCCTACCTAACTTCTGAATAACAAGAATAGCATCATCAGTAGCATTAATAATAGCAATAATAATAGCTAATATTAATTGTGATCATTATCAGTTATATGATCTAGCACATGTACTATATACTTCACCATTATAATCCTCATGATTTTAATACTCCTATGAAGTGGATATGATGAGGATTATCCTCCTTTTTGCTCCAAAGAGAAAAGAGGATCACACTGGGAATTGACCTAGGTTCTTGATGTAAATGTGAGACTTTACCTGTAGAAATTATTCAGGATAGAAATGACGGGGCAGGGAGTCCTCACTGCCCCAGGTGTGTTCTGGTGGACTTTCTGGCTCTTGTGCTTCACTACGAGTAGGTGAGGAAGAAATGCTCTTATAGAAAGATGCTCATATACCAAGATCTGCGTATACCTCCTGACCATATATCTACATAATTATAGAGTAATTTACAATTAATATAGATTATTCTTCCAATACCATAGACTCTGAAGACATTGAGATCCTTAACTCAGATAAAATTCATCTCTGAGTCATATAACCACTTTTAACACTGTTTGAAGAAATTAAAATATGGAAGTGCTCTTTCAGTATCTTAAACTTTATAATCCACAGTTCACTATAAATATGTCATCTTGTAGCTCAGTCATGCTCATATTCATATTTTTCTTTTATATTGACAAAGTAACTGAATCACTATAATTTTATTTCAATTTCTAAGTGGACAGTTTTTTGTTGTTGTTGTCCTTACTTACACAGGTTGATCATTTGTATCTCACATGGACGTGGATCCTGACTTTCTGTCATAGACTGCCAGCATGAGTATAAAACTAAACAACTGTAATCATCTCTCTTTTTTTATTTTAATGTCTTCAAAGCCGAAAATGGATAGGGGAGACTAATTATGCAACAGTTCAGATTGTATGGTCCTGTAAATTTAGGGAGTTTATCTTTAGTTGACTCTTACTTTTCCTTCTTTGGATGCTAATCCCATTTCTAGCAAAAGCAATTTTAAATATTCAGGTTCCTACCCCCCCATCCCAGTCAATCCTTCTCCTGCCATGTTCTATAGGGAAACCTTTCCCCTTATTTTTTTTTTAAATGTAATTTGTCCTACTCTGTCTCAATAGCCTTCCTCTCTGAGCTCCTTCTTTCAAGTTAATTAATTAGTTAAATTGTAGTATAGTTGATTTATAAGATTGTCAGGTATACTGCATTGTGATTCAGTAGTTTTGCAAAATTATACTCCATAATAAGTTTTTACAAGATAATGGCTATTATTCCCTGTGCTGTACAATATATCCTTGTTGCTTATCTCTTAGCGACATCTTGAAACACATCCACACCCATCCTTTCTTTCCTAGCATTCCAGTAAATTGCCTTTTCCCAGGTTCAATGTTAATCCCACTCCACTCCCAGAATCTGACTCCAGTTCCTACTTGACTACTTGCTTTTCTCATTCTACCTTCTCTCTGTATGTTACAGGTATAAATTGAATTGATATATTATGTAAACAACTCCATGTATAAGCAGATTTCTTTCAGGTCTATATCTCTAATACTGATCCTTAGGATGCATTTCAGCTAAGTATGTGTATCTGCCTGGTGGCCATTGCAGGGGTGCAAAAAATTTTCCCTTTCCTTCAAGGTTCTTTGGACGACCTAATGCTTAAATTGACATAAACAAATTAACAGGAGAATAACATATTTGATTTCATATGTATGGGAGCTCATAAAATGTATAAGACCCAAATGATCAAAGCAGGCAACTTTTATACCTTTTAGACGAGGAACAATAAATTTGTGAAGAATTAACAAGGCAAAGAGGTTGGGGTTTTGGTTAGTAAATTAATGAAGTAACAAGGTTTTCTTTTCAGCCCTAAGGGTTATCTTCCCCTGATTTCCTGGGGATAGAGGAGGGTCAGAGTGTCCTTCTTGCAATGGTTATTTCTCAGGAACTTTATTTAATTCAAAATAATCGTTATGCCAAAATGGCATGTTTTGAGGCGGCATATTCTGCTCCCCTCCACCATCATCTTCTCTTCCATATTACATGTATTTATCAAAATCAATGCATCTGTAGTTGTAAAAGCAACTTTATATTTCTCCCCTATACTTTAACTGGCTGTTTCTTTAACATTTATGCCTCAGTTGTTAATTCAATGTACCTAATCATATAAATGAGAAAAATATAGCTCATTCAATAAATCATGTCTTAGCAATTTTACCACTTCAATACTTTTATTATTGTTCTTTTCTTTCCATATGTAACAATGTTAGACAATTCTGGACTCTTTATTTTCCTTAAGTGGACTTCCTCAGTAACATTTTAACTTTCTAATTCACATAAAAATAAGTTGCCTTTTTTTTTCCTGTTCCATCTTTCTCTTAGCTTTCAGTGAGAAGTGACTTTTCTCTTATGTCTTGTCAATTTCTTTGGAAAATATTACTCTAACAGTATTTGGCACTAATGAAATTTGAATTAGATTTCTTATTACATCTAGTTAGATGATTTAATTGCCACATAAATTTTATTTTTATGAAAGTGTTAATGGAAAATTATCATCATTAGCAGTTGAAAATGCATTTGAAATAATTTGTAAGCCTGTGTAATACATCTTGTCTATCCTTAAGCAGTTTTTATAAGGTCAAGGTAATTTTTAGCATTCATGAGAGTATATTTTTTCCCAAAAACATTTTTTATTGACTCATTATTAATACATTTCTGAGGCATGTCAAAAATTAGATTATTAGAATTTGTTAAGAACAGATGCTTCTATTCATAGCCTAGGTGTAGTATATATTGTAAGATCAGGGTGACCAACAAATATTTGTTGTTTAAAAGAATACCATGGTGGAAGGATGGAAGAAATAAGATAGGAAAGAAGCAGAAAACACAGAAAAGAAGATACTGTAGTCAGAAAATGGGAGAAAAGATAGGGAGGATACAAGAAAAGAAGAATGAGCTTCGAAGATAAATATTAACGAACTGAAACTGCCGAATATTCTTATAAGAGTTTACAATTTTAGGATGCTTTTTAAATTTATATCCACGGAGGTGTTCTCCTACAGCATAGTGGGTTAAGGACCTGGCATTGCCATAGCTATGGCACAGGTCACAGCCGTGTCTGGGGTTCAATCCCTGGCCCAGGAACTTTGGCATGCTGCAGGTTTGGCCAAAAAAAAGGGAAATTTTATCCATCGAAATTCACTTTCTTTTGTATAGTTCCATGAGTTTTGACAGATGAATAGATTCAAGTAACCACCACCCTAATCCAGATACCCAGTCATATATATATATATTCTTCTTCTCATACTATCTTCCATCATTTTCTAACCCCGGAGGCCGGATATAGTTCCCTGTGCTGTAGAGTAGGACATCATTGCTCATCCATCCTAAATGGGATAGTTTGCGCCTACCAACCCCAAACTCCTCATCCATCCCACTCCACCCCACCCCCCACTCTTGGCAACCACGAGTCTGTTCTCTATGTCTGTGAGTCTGTTTCTGTTTTATAGAAAGGTTCATTTGTGCCATATCTTAGATTACACAAATAAATGATAGCATATGGTATCTGTATTTATTTCTCTTTCTGACTTACTTCACTTAGTATGAAAATCTCTATTTGCATCCGTGTTGCCGCAAATGCCATTATTTTCTTCTTTTTTACGGCTGAGTAGTATTACAATATATATATATTACATCTTCTTAATCCATTTATCTGTCGGTGAACATCATTTAGGTTGTTTCCATGTCTTGATATTTGTGAATAGTGTTGCAATGAACATAAGGGTGCATGTAGCTTTTTGAATTATAGTTCTTTCTGGATATATGCCCAGGAGTAGGATTGCTGGATAATCCTGCACAAATTTTGTTAGGTATATACCCAAGTGGGACATTTTGATACTATTGTACATGGTACTTAAAAATCCATTTCCAGCTACCAATTACTAAGACATAGAAATAACGCTTATTTTTATGTAGTGAGTTTATATACTGTAATCTTGTGAAATTCATCTTTTTTAAAAAAATTATAGTTGATTTACAATGCTGTGCCAATTCCTGCTCTACAGTAAAGTGAGATATATATATAATTTTTCTCATACTATCTTCCATCATGTTCTACCCGAAGAGATTCACTATAGTTCCCTCTGCTCTGCAGTAGGAACTCATTGCTTATTCATTCTGAATGTAAGAGTTTACATCTACTAACCTCAAACTGGGAGTTTGGGGCAAAAGTCATCTTTATATTCTAGGATTATTTTGTAGAATTCTTGGGATTTTTATATAGACTATCATGATATCTGTGAATAGGCAGTTCGATTTCTTTCATTCCAGTCTTTGTCTGTATGCCTCCTTCTTTTGTTCCATAGCACTGATTAGAACTCCAGTTCAATATTGTATAAGAGCATTGAGAGCATCTAATCTTGTGTTTTCTTCCTAATCTCATGGAGGAAGCATTGTCTTACATCATTAAGTATGATGTTAGCTAGAAGGCTTGTTTAACGGTATATCTTATGAAATTATGGAAATATCCCTTGTATTCCTAAACTGCTAGGAGTTTTTGCTAAGAATATAAGTTGAATTCAGCAGGCAATTCCTGCCTTTGAAGATGCAAGAGACTACATTACAAGGATCAGAGTAACCTCTAGGATATGAGAGTAATCTCCAGCGAACAGCCAATAATAAGTTGGGAAGCATGGAGACTGAGTCTGATTTGCCTTTTCTAACAGGCAGCAGCATTTTGGGGCTCAAGACAAGCCTTTTTATGAACAGAAATATTGAATTCCATTGCTACATATATTTTGGGGAATTCTAGCAAATGGGGAGCTGGGATAAATTACCTGTATTGATTACTAGCAAATTTTTCACTCTTGTATTGGTAGAAACTAAATCTAAGACTGTGTCAGAAACCTTGGAGTGGATCATTGCTCTAAGTACTGTATTTCTGTGACAACACTGACAGTGGACAAAATTGGTATTTACTGCATCTATTTTTTTTTGTTTGACAATTTCTGCTCAAATCTTTCAAGTTGATTCATAAATAAGAAGTTCTCTTCTTGAGTTTCAGCCCAGGGAGTTTGGAGTGAATATTGTTTCAAAGGAAGAGAGAGTAGGATCCAGATTACTTAGGTAACATGGTCTGTCATAGTCATAGCCATTTTAACTCCACCAACTCTTTCCTTCTTTGGGAGCTATTCTTCCTCTCTCATCCTTCTTTCTAAGGAATTTCACACATCCCTGAATGGAACAAAGACTCTATTCTACCTTCCCTGAAAGTGTAACTGTAGCTTTTCTTTTCCTTTCCTTTTGAGTTTGCCTTTTGTTCTTTTCCTTGAGAGCCTTTCGAAGACAATTTTGTTTCTTACCTAACTGTGGAGGCTCCTTTAATTTTCAGGTGTTTCGTTTGAATGTCAGCATTTCAAAGCAAGGTGTGTCAGGCCCTGTAGACTCTGTTGGGGTTGACACCTTCCCTTTCTGACCACGTGATATGACCAACATGCCAACCACAGCGTCACTTGCTCTGCCACCCTATGCCTCCCAAGAACAAGAAACCATGTTGAAAGAAATGGTGAGGAAACTGTTCTAGAACAGAAAAGCAGTAGAGTATTTTATATCCTTCTTTCTTCAGTTTTATCTGGTAATATTTAATGACCCCACCAAATTCCATAATTGGGTTATACTTGACTATTAGTAAAAAATATATATTTTGTAATCAAACTGAACATACATTCTCAATAAATATTAAGCTACTTGATCTTCTATGAGTAATTCTTTGTTACTAAATTTGAACAATTTGTTTTTGACTTGTAGTTTTGCTTAAAATATCTACATGATAAATTTTAGATATGTCTTTCTATTATGATTTATCAGCTGCGTTGCTTAATCAGGTCTATAGTAATAGTATACATTGAAAAACAAGATATATTAAACTTTTAAATTATCTAGTTATTAGTGTCTCTAGTCTCTGTCCCATTGCACTGAGCAATTAAAAATAATAATCCTATGTGTAAATAAACAATACTATTTTTTCCTTAATACTAACTCTGCTACGTAGGCACCAAAGGAGTAAGAACAGAGCTTTATGTTTTTTGGAGCTATATCGCATGTTCATTTTGTCTGTGGGTTTAGTTTTATTTCATTTTAACAGATATGGGCAATTTTTTTTCAAAGCTCTTCATTCATTTGTGTAAAACAAAATATCATTATGTTGGTCTTTGTTTTCAAAAGCTGTTTATATTGACCATGTGCAATGATATCCTTCCTTCATCCATCAAATTGTTTACTTAGACCTTTTTAAAGATATGTATATATAGAAAAAATCTAATCAAGAGTAACTACTGATCTCTTTAATGATAAAAACTTCATCTTTGCATACCTATATGGAGTAAGTCATGGAAATTTTCTTGAATCAGTGGCTAAAGTTTAAATATTGATAGTATCAAATATCCACAGCTTGTAAATTTTCACTTTTCAGGGCAAAAGATACATTTTAATGTATTGTTAATAAATGAACATACTGTAAAGTGGTTGCTTTTGGAGTGTCAAAGATCTGAGTGATGCCCCTTTAATACTGTAAGATCCTACTTACATAAGGTATCGAAGGAGTTGAAATCATAGAAACAGAAAATAGAATGGTGGTTTCCAGGGACTGGGGAGAATAAAAGGAGAGCTATTGTTTAATAGTCCTTTCTATAGTATTCAGCCACTATCTATTCATCATTCCATGATTCTTTCTGTTTGCTTCATAGATCCTAGGTAGAGCCATCTGGAACTGTCATAATTGCTTATTCATTTCTTGTCTATCACTCTCTCTACTGGAAGATTCATAGAAGGAGCAGTCTTAGCCTCCCTTGTTTACTACTGTAGCCTAGATTAATACCTAGCATATGTCAGGTGCTCAAAAATCATCTGTTGAGAAAAGGCCATTTTGGACCACAAAGAGGGAAGATTAGAGAACTGAGACTGATGTGCACGTACAGTATATAATAGACGTTAGGAAGTGTTTTGTGCATTTCACTAACTACATCCAAACTCTTTTTATTGACAAGGAAACTGAAGCTGAGAGACACGAAGTGGCTCTTTTAGATAGAAAGTAGCGAGGGGGAGATTTTTACCTAGATTGGTCTAAATATGAAAGCCACAGCACCATACTGTGGGTTCCTGAAATATAGTACCAAATAATACATATGCTGATCTGAGAAAAGGAGGGACCAAGCAGATTCATTTATCACGGTAATAAATAGCTATCCTGGGCATGAAGGAGAGCAGAATTCAGTGATATGGGGCCCTTTCTGTGGTTTAGAGATCAGAGGAGAGGGAACCCTGGGTTTCAGGGTGAGGAAAGGACAGGGAATACTTGGTTGAACTGAACAGGGAGCCTAAGATAGGACTGGCTATGGGCTGTGGGTGTTCTGAGGAGCTGAAACCAACTTTATGAATGTCCTCAGCTCCAGTCTCCATGGGGGCTAGCCTTCAGCTGGAGAGTTTGAGGGAAGCTGCAGGTCCCACTACAGCTGGTCATACCAGCTGGAATCGTCTGGAAGGGAGTGAGCAGACGGATGCAGTAACCTGAGTCCAGGAGAAGTTTAGAGGCACCCTGGGTATAGAGAGATTAACGTCCCATGTCCCTAAAGGGAGTAAAAGTGATAGGGATACGCTGGGATGAACCCATAAACCGGAATCTGGTTACCCTGGTCTGCCGCAGGGATCGCAGGCGCGAAAGCATCCCTGAAAGGCCTCAGGCAGAGGAGGGCAGTGGGCAGCACGACACACCATGAGTACCCGGTGGCTTATGGAGATTGGGGCTGGATTACGTCTAGAGCATGAAGGAAAAGCCGCAAGCCGGTGGGGGGAGCGTGGGTGTCTCATACTAGATCCATCAGAAAGCAGAGCCTCTATTCAGAGCAAGAAATGGCGGCAAGAATGAAAATGCGTAGAACAGATAAGAAGGAGGAAAAAGTATGAGCCCAAGTGATTTGACTGGGTCAAAGGAGTGAGAGGGTCCTGTCGAGCTCACTGTTGAATTTCAGAAAGGTCTAACATCATGTGTAGCAGAGGGTGTGTGGCCAGGGATGGACACTAACCATAACCAAGATCAAAGGTCATTCTAGAGCCCTCTTGGAATCGATCTGTTCTTTGAACTGAGTTAGTCCTTAGCCTAAATATGCAAAGCAAAGTGACAAGTGATCTCTGCAGAGATGGAACCTATGACCTGAGAGCCACAGACATCATTTGGTGCTCCACAGAGCTAATAGCAATTAGGCAAAACAAAGACAAGCAAAAAAAAAAAAAAAAAAAAAAAGCAGAAGGGATCCCCGTGGATCCACCCGGGGCACTCTCTGGGGCTCATTATCTGCTCTCTCAAAAAAAGGCTTGGGAGAGGCTGTAATTGCCAAAGAGCAGATAGGCCAGGGCAGTTCAGGACATCAGGACCTACTGAGCCTGTGAGCTCAGGATTAGTGTAGGGTCGAAGGGGACCCAGTTCATCAGCTGTGAGAGCAGGACTTGATGCTGGGGTTGGAGCGACTCTTCCATCCCTGCTGCAATTCAAAGGTCATTGTGGTGCTTCCTCTGGGCAGAACCACGGACCCTTATCTAACCACAGCGTTCTCGTCGAGAGTCCCCATGGGGCTCTGGCAACAAGAGGCTGGACACACCTGTGCTCACCTTTCCTGTACCCCACACCCCACCCACTCCCCCAGATGCGGTACAATAAGAGCAACCTAAAGAATACACCTGACGCAGTCCGCTTGAATACCAAGGTGTGGAGGGTCGCTGGGACCACCAAGTGTGGTGAGTGAATGGCACAAAGGGAGAAGCAGGTGCAGGAAAGGTCAATAAGACATGAGGTAAGAGTGATAAAATAAATGGGAAGAGGATAGTTAAGTGGGGAGATGAAACAAGAAGGAGAAGCAAGAGGAGGGAGAAAGAGATGTGAAAGTTACAGGTTCTGAGCCTGGGAGAACAGAAAGGATATAAGGCAAATAACTTGACCATACTCAGAAAATTATTTTAGTTTTTGAAGAGGAGGAAAGTAGATTGGGGGTGGAGAATTGAGATAAAGCAGGTGGAAAGATCAGAAGAAAAGCACTGTGCCCTTTGAGAAAGGTAGGGAGCTATGGGGCGCAGAATCCAGGTAATGAGAGCAATTTTTGTATAAGCAGACTCTTTAAAATAGCTTATGGAATTCAACAAATGTATTTCATGTAGAATGGAAAGATACTGTTGTTACAGGAATGGAAAATGTAAAGGGTAGTCTGTCCTCAAATAGCTCACGGAGGAAGGCATGGATGCTCTGGTTTATTCTAGAGGATTGCGTGGGTGCAAGAGAGTAACAACTGGTTTGTTGGGAGGAAGTCATGTATCAGCAAAGCCCGAGTGAACTGGTAGCATATGAGTTCTAGTAAGAATAAATTGTTTCCTGAGGTGGAAAATGGAGAGATGGCAGAGATACTGTCTGTGCAAAGGCAAAGTTTATGAATCAACATGCGGTCCTTGAAGTCCGGTAAAAGTCTTGGAGACTAGACACAAAAGATTCTAACATTTATCAACATACTTGAGAACCAGGAAGTCACTTGGAGCAGGCTTTGCAGACCAAATTTGTTACTGATGGATGTGCTTAAATTAGTGTAGTGTGGTTCCAAAATAACTGGTGGCCAAAATCTATGCGTGGTAGTGATACCGCAAAGATGATACCGGAATCCGGGTTCCTGTTCATGGTGGTGGAAGAATGAACTCCGCGAACACACAGGCAGCAAGCAAGCAAAGTTTTTGTTAAAGGAAAGCAAAAAACTCCCAGGGCCGCTGGGAGGGGGGAGAAGAGCCCCCGCTCTCTCTTGTCCTATAGAGATTTTTATCTCTTAAAGATGGGGAGAGGCACAAATGTGGGGTTCCAGAAAGAGGTGGTTTTTTTCCGTTGGCCTTGTTCAGGTACCTCTATCAGTCCTTGCCCACGAGGGGTTTTAGGGTTGAAAATGTCCAGTGAATTTTATGACTTTTTTGTCCTTTTCTTTCATTAGATTAAGTCACCATTCTTCTCATTCCTTTTCCATCCGTTGAGGAGGGGGCCAGAGATTTGCATTTCCTATGGTAAACAAAGCCTGTGGGGAAGACACATTTCCTACAATAAAGCAGGGCCTGTGGAGGGAGCCCTTAAGCCACAAATGTTAATCGATTGCCATATCTAAAGAATGCATCAAAGCCCATTTTTCTAAACTGACTACCTGAGTTAATATTCTGCCTCAGTGGAACTTGGGGAACCTTGAAAATTCAGTAACAGAATCTTCTTGTTCCCTATATGTGAGCTGGCTTTCTGCCAATCTTGAGCTACTAAAAAATCTGCTGGGGTACTTTTCCCCAGATATTTTAGGACAAAGCTTAATCCCGTGGGTGTCCTCAGCAAAGACACAGTATGAGAAAGAATCTAAATATAAGGAGCAGCAGAACAGATGATAGTCTCACAACTACCCACAAAGATTTGAGACAAAAAATAGAAAGATTAGTACCTAAATTTAGGCCCTTAAATTGACTGAATCATTTCTGTTCCCTAAATTGTTTTATTCCTCAACCCCACATGTTCTATTATTTTTAAACAGTGTATTCTTTTACTAACCACTGAGGTTCATTTTATTGTAAATTTGTTTAGTATTTGTATTTACCCTTATATGGAAAAAAAAATCATCTTTTCTCAGATTAGATATTAGAGTGTCAATCTATTTCCTATCCATTTGTAGATTTTTTTTTTTCAAATTCTAAACTTCATTCAGTAATGCAAGCCACAAATATTGTCTCATTCTGGGACACTGTTCCATTCTTTTCTGTGCCTTTTAACCTCATATAAGGTATCATGGTTATATTAGATTTTTTTTTTTTTGGCTGCAAAATTTGTCATTATTGCAAGAACACTTAACATGAGGTCTAACTTCTTAAATTCTTAAGTTGGTAACGCTAGTAAAATGTTATGCAGAAGATTTCCATAACTTCTTCATCTTGTGTAACTGAAACTTTATACTTACTAAACAGAAATTTCCTGTTTCCCCATTTCCCTAGACCCTGGCAATGGCCATTCTCCTCTATGTTTCTATAGGTTGACTATATACTTCAGGTAAGTGGAATCATGTCTTTCTGTTATGGGCTTATTTCACTTAGCATAGTATCCTCAAGGTCCATCCATGTTGTTGCGTATGGCAGGTTATGCTTCATTTTTAAGGCTGAATAACAGCATTACTTGTGTATATACAAAATTTTCTTTATCCATTTATCCAGTTGTTGACATAGGTTGTTTTCACATCTTGGCTATTGTGAATAATGCTCCAAGAGACATAGGGATAGATACATTCTTTGAGGCCCTCATTACATTTTTTGAATATATACCCTGAAGCAGGATTGCTGGATCATTTAGTGATTCTGTTTTTTGAGGAACACCATACTGTTTTCCATAGTGGCTGTACCATTTCACATTCCCACCAACAGTGTACACAGATTCTAACTTCTCCATATCCTTGCCATCTCCTATTTTTTTTAATAATAATCATCCTAACAGGTGTGAGGTTATGTATAATTATAGTTTTGAGTTGTATTTCCTTGATTATTAGTGATGTTGAGCATCTTTTCATGTGCCTGTTGGCCATTTGTATGTCTTCTTTGGAGAAATGCCTGTTCAATTCCTTTGCGCTTTTTAAAATTGAGTTATTCATTTTTTGCTATTGAGTTGTAGAAATTCCTTATATATTTTAGATATTAGATATATCAGATGTTCTGCCTGCAAATATTCTCTCCTGTTTTGTATGCAGCCTTTGTACTCTGCTGATTATTTCCTTTGCTGTGATTATTTCCTTTAGTTTGTTATAGTAACACTTGTCTAACTTTGCTTTTGTTGCATGTGCTTTTAGTGTCATATACAAGAAGTTATCACCAATTCCTAAGTCGTAAAGCTTTTCCTTTATGTTTTCTTCTAGTAGTTTTATACTTCCAGGTCTTATGTTTAAATCTTTAATGTTTTTTGAGTTTATTTTTATGTATGGTTTAAGAAATAAGGACAATTTAATATTGTGCATGTGGATTTCTAGTTTTCCCAACACCATGTGTTAAAGAGACAGTCCTTTCCCCATTGTGTATTCTTGGTACCTTACCAGAGATCAATCGACTTCATATACATGAGTTCACTCTATTCTATTTCATTGCTCTATATGTCTGTTTCTATGCCAGGACCATACTGTTTTAATTACTACATCTTTGTAATATATTTGAATTCATCCAGCTTTCTTCATCTTTCTCAAGATTGCTTTGGTTGTTTCAGAAGGCAGTGGGGACTATAAATGCAATCTCAGGCCAGGAAGCCAAAAACGTGGCATTTATTTTCCAGAGTTCAGTAGTTTTAGTGAATAGGCTTATGTCATGGTTGGATTTCCAGAGTGCTAAAATTACGTTAATTATAATTTTTACCCATTTTATAGTTTCTTTTCAGGAGAGAGGATTTTTCAGCCTCCTTATTCCATCATGTCAGAAATGAATACCTTTTCTATTCTTTCCTCCTTTAATGTTTTCTGTTGGATTAACATCTTTGTTTCATTTATTTTCCTTTCATAGTTTTGAAGTTACTACATTTTATTTAAAAATGTTTCATTTTGTATTTTAAGATACATACATTAGAATTTTCTAATGAATTTTTAGAGTTAATTTATACCCGTCTCATTCCCCTAAAAACATAGCTTGGCGTACTTTTATTTTTCTCTTCGCCACATCACAATCTCATAGTGTTTCAGTCTGAAATTTCAGTTCCAGCTTTTTTGGACTTTTGACGGTAGGAGGAAGATATGACTATAGTGTGTGGCCAGTCCTTCTTGTTGAAATTATAAGTAATATTTGGATATTATATTGACATGAGTCTAACTAGAGGCTTTTATTTTGGAAAACTGTTGAGTGCCACCAACTGACCTAGGGAACTAAAATGTTTCCTATTTTTTTTATCATTGGTGTAATCTCTCCACTCCCACATCCTGAGAAAGCTGGAAGATGTTTAAAGATGAATCTGTTATGATCATTTTTGGATTATTTGAATTTGAAATGTTTGGCTATCCAAGTCGAGATTTGGATGAGAAAAATATGGAGTGATCTGGGGGATATATTTGTGATCCAGCGACATAAAATTTAGTTGAAGTCATGAGAAACACCACAGGGAGAAGGAAAATAGCCAAATAAAGATTCCCTCAAAGTACTGATGTGTTAATTGGATGGATCAAGGCATGGTGAACTAAGAAGGTAAGTTCTGAGGTGTAGAATTAAAAAGAAAAGGGGAAAAGTGTATTCATAACAACCAAAGCTCATTGAAAAATATGTGTCTAGGAACTATGAGTGCCCCTTGATTTAATAACAAAAGGGTAATCAGTGACCTTAATGAAAGCAGTTAACGTGACTGAAATGTGTGTTAAGGTGGTGGGAAAGTCAGATTTCCTGGGGCTGAGAGGAGTAGAAAGAGTTTATGCAAATATAAACCTCCTCCCAGGTATTTGCCACTAAGGGAGGGAGGTAAGTTAGGAAAAAGCTACAAGGAAAATTAGGGCTGAGAAAAATGGGAAAACAATTTAGGGAGGGAAGCAGAGCTTTGAGGACAGCTGTAGAAAGTCTCTAAGGCAAAAGATGACTATGGCATAGATATTACTGTGGATGGGTGCCAGGGGCAGGAGAGAGAGGAAGCAGGCTGTCGTAGAAAATACTAAGCAAATGTGTCATAAGATTAAGTAAATCTTTCTAATCAGTTTTCAGTATCCAGAGTTCGAAGTGGGATCTTGAACTATGTCAACATTCCTCACCTTCTCGGCTCCCAATACCAGCACTTCAATGGCCCCCACCTTCCTGCTGGTGGGCATGCCGGGCCTGTCCGCTGTACCCTCCTGGTGGACGATACCCCTCATCACCGTCTACCTTCTCTCTGCTCTGGGCAACGGTGCTATCCTCTGGATCATTGCCCTGGAGCCCAGGCTTCACCGCCCAATGTACTTCTTCCTCTTCCTGCTCAGTGTGTCTGATGTTGGCTTGGCCACAGCCCTGATGCCCACCCTGCTGGGTCTGGCACTCGCAGATGCCCATGATATCTCTGCCTCAGCCTGCCTCCTTCAGATGTTCTTTGTCCATGTCTTTTCCATCATGGAGTCCTCTGTCTTACTCGCCATGGCCGTAGATCGGGCATTGGCCATCTGCCGCCCTCTTCACTACCCAGCACTCCTCACCAATGATGTCGTCGGTAAGATTGGCATGGCCATTGCTTTCCGATGCCTGGGGCTGCATCTGCCTCTTCCATTCCTCCTGGCCCACATGTCCTACTGCCATCCACAGGTCTTGACCCATTCTTACTGCTTGCACCCAGATGTGGCCCGTTTGGCCTGCCCTGGAGCTTGGGGTGCCGTCTACAGCCTCTTTGTGGTCCTGTCAGCCATGGGGTTGGATCCCCTGCTTATTTTCTTCTCCTATGGCCTGATTGGCAGGGTGTTGCAAGGTTTGGGATCCAGTGAGGATCGCTGGAAGGCTGGCCAAACCTGTGCTGCCCACCTCTCGGCTGTGCTTCTCTTCTACGTGCCCATGATCCTCCTGGCCCTCATTGACCGTCTCAGGGTGCCGGTCCCTCATCCTGCCCATACTCTTCTCTCCTATGTTCACTTCCTGCTCCCTCCGCTGATAAACCCTATCCTGTACAGTGTCAAGATGAAGGAGATTAGAGAGAGAATACTCAAGAGGTTGAAGCCCAGGAAGGTGGGCTGTGCTCAGAGAGGAGGATGTACCTTCATGTGCGATGATTCAAGGCTACCTGACACAAAGGTTTCCATGACTGAGAACTCAGTTCATCATGCATGAAATGTTCCTTCAGGTGCACAAAAGTGCATATACCCAGATGTATCCACCTGCCCCTAGAAATGTGCATGTGGGTGCCGATGAAAGCTTAAGAGCCCCAGAGTGTGGCAGTGATCTCCCCATTGTTACATCACAGAGCCATGACATAGAAAGTGCCAGAATCTAAGAGTGGTCACAACTATTCAAGTGTGTATGAGTGTACCTTTTTCTGCATACCCATTAAAATTCGCTGTTACCACTATTCTTAAATTTTCTGTTTTATTAGTGAGAATAATCTTATTTTACTTTATGTCAAATTTTCCAGTAGGAACAATGAATATCTTTCACATACCTACTGGTTGTTTTGTTTCCTTCTCTATGGATTGTCCCTTCAAAAATCTTCAACCGTTTTTCTACTGGACTGTTTATGATTTAAAAACAAATGTGCAAGAAATTCTAGTTTTATACTACTACCAGTATAGTATTTGCCTTTGTCATTATTTAAGCAACCAAATCTCAAGTAAATATAGTTTGATATAATCAAATCCACTTTTATATTTCTTTATAATGTTTGTGTTTTCCTAAGTTGCTTTTAAAACAAGTATCTTCAACCTATATGTTCTGCATAGATTCTTTTATTTTTTTTTCTTGAATTGTTTCAATAGTTTTTACTCGTAAGTCTTTCTGTGTCAGAACTCCAAAGTTATATTAACCAAGGTGTTTATGTACTAGTGGCAGCATCACCTATTAAATACCTTCTCTTTTTCTCACTGAAATAAAATACGATGTGTGTCATCTTTTACACGTATGTGTATGCATATAGACTGCTTTAGAGATCTTTCTATGGAGTATGATGTATTTGTGTCATATGTATTCACACATCACTGACGTATTAGAATAACCTCGTAGTGTGATTTAGTTAATACAGTGTCAGGTGATCCCTGTCATAAAACAAACAAGAGCTTTGGGATTCTAGCAAGAATTACATTGTTTCTTATAGATTAACAGTAATGGAATCAGCACCTAAGATAACTTTTCACATCCGAGAATTTATGATACGTGTTTCAGTTGTTAATACCTATTTTTATACTTTTCAGGAAAATTATTCACTTTACATTTATTTCTTTGTGGTTTTTAAATTTGTGATTGAGTTGCTATTACATATAGAACATTTCCTCATTTTTAACTCCTCATATATTACTAGACTGAGAAAAACATTTTTATCTTGCACTAATATATACTTTGCCAAATTATCATAAGCATTACAGTAGTATTTTTTTTTAATTTTGGATTTTACTTGTATTGAGCATTCAAAAGTAAAAATAGATGTTTAATAACTTTCCCCTAATAGTCATATCAGTTGTTTCACTTTTTATTTTATTCAATGCATTGGATCCTCCAACCCATTATGAAAGTTTGAGTGACTATTAAAATGCTGTTCTTGGAGTTCCCTTCGTAGCTCAGTGGTTAATGAACTCAACTAGGACCCATGAGGATGCGGGTTCCACCCCTGGCCTTGCTCAGTGGGTTAAGGATCCCAAGTTGCCATGAGCTGTGGTGTAGGCCTGAAACTGCAGCTCCAATTCGACCCGTAGCCTGGGAACTGCCATATGCCGCAGGTACGGCCCTAAAAAATAAAAATAAAAATAAAATGCTGCTCCTCATTTCAAAATAAATTACTGTTTCACCTGTCAGAATGATGCTTGGCAGCTAGATTTTTGGGTAAACTTTATAACATTCAAATAGTTCATTATTATTCCAATTTTATTACTTTTTAAATAAACAGTGAATCCTATTGAATGCTTTTTCAGCATCAACTAATACAATCATAATTGTCTAATATGTTGAACAACTGAAACATCTTTTTGTATTTATTGAAGAACACACTTTAATGAAAAGCAACAGATTGCATCTACTTAATACCAAGACAAGAACACACCATGTTATATTAGAACATATTCCAGGAACATAGGAATAGTTATACTCTCATATCAAGCTTTTCTGCAAGGTATATTATATCTTCTCTTATTAAACTGAGATAAGTTAGTCTCTGCAGGTCACAAATGAGAGTACTGAGGCTGAGACTTTAAGAATGCCCCAAGTTTATAAAATTAGTTACAAAACAGAATTTATTTTCAGATTTGCCTTAATCCAAAACCTGTGCTCTAAAATATTCTCTTAAAATTGTTGAATGGGGAAACAGCTTGCTCTTCAAGCAGCAGCGATGAGGTTTCTGAGAAATGCTGCTTTCTGAAAGCCCCTTTTCTCCTCCTCCCTGGAACGCCTGTCTTCAAATTCCCATGTATTTATGGAGAGTTCAATGATGCAGAGGAAAAATTTGGAATCATGCAGGTCTGGTTTAGAATTCCCAGGCCACCATTCCTGTGAGATTTGGCATCAGTTGTTCCCACATTTATAGAATAAGTATAATGAGGATTTTGGATAAAATCAAATCCCTGTATCCTAGCGTCTAAATGTATAAGATATTCAAGGAATGGTAGTTTTTTGGAATTAATAATGAAATCAGAATAGCCATGTTTAAACTTCATGTGCGTATTCAATCTCAGTGAAGAACTTCACAGCTTGAAGTTTCTTGAAGTTACTATCACCTCATTATATAGACCAAAAACTGCAACCTGGGGCCTGCCAAAAAGCACTTTTGAATGGACCTTTGTAAGTCACTGGTAGATGAACTAAACCATCCTCATAGACACATCAGAAAGGGCTTAATGGAAATCACAGGGAGGAATCAAATGATAGGAGGCAAATGTAAAGATGCTAAATGGTCCAGAATCTTGCAGAGTCCTCCCAGTGACAGTTCAGCTCCTCCTTAGAAGCCTCTCTGGAGTCTTACCCTTCAGTTTTATACATGAAGATGGATGTCCTTAATCTCCCAAACAACAGCACCAGGATTCTTACTTACTTTCTGAAGCAAAGGCCTCTTCTTCCTTAAAAGAAAAGCTGTGGTGTATGAGATTCCTGATAAGTATTAATTGATTACTTGATTAGCTAATATAATTAAGGACTATGAATTAAGTAGAAACATCTCCGGTTTAGAAGAAAGATTATTCTGCCTCTAAGACAATTTGCTTTGGAGAAAAATGGAACTTTTACCTTTGCCTCATCATTTAGACATCAGACCCAGTTATTTCAATTTTTCTAAGACCTTCACTCGAATCTGCTGAGTTTTCATACAGTCCACAGTGGGATTCATAAGGGTGGTACCAGCAAGAATGCGTCAGCTATCAGAATCATAGCCAAAGGGGATTTATCTTTGGCAAAGCGACGCATGGTAGCCAAGGTGCTGATGGGCACATAGAAGATGCGAACAGAACAGATGTGGACACTCAGATGTTAAGAGCTTTAAACCATTCTGCATGATGCCATTCCCAGTACAGTCTTCAGGGTACACACACAGGAACCCCAATGAACATACTGTCCGACCTCACACAGAGCGCGACAAACAGGCCATCGTGAAAGTTCACCGTATTGTCAGGGCATGCCAGCTTCATGACGCCCTGGTGCAGGCCGTAGGAGTGGAATAACAGGCATTTTTTACATAAATAATATGTATGAGTCTCTTTAAAGTGAAAGGGAGGGGAGAACTAGGAGAACACTTTTAACAGCAAATACCAGCCCAATTTGCAAAACTCTGCAGCTAGTAAGGAGGGAACTGTATCTCAGGAGGTTACGAATGGCGACCAAGATGAAAGGACATGACCGAGGACTCCATGTCTGTGAACCCGTGGATGAAGAATTCCTGAGCAACGCAAGCATCGGCAGAAATCCCCATGGCATTGAACAAGGAGCTTCTCAGTGTGGTGGGAAGAGAGGAGGACAGGCACAGGTCTGATGGGGCCACATGGATAGGAAGCAGTACGTGGGGTCACGTGGGAAGGCTGTGTCCTGATAACAACTAGGATGGTGCAGCTGCCCAGGATGCCCACGAGGTACATGTGGCAAATAGGGAGACAGAGCCCAACATGCACCTGCTCACGTCCTAGAATCCCAGTCAAAGGAAGGGGGAGATGGCCATTTCCGAGGTGTCGAGAGGTCTGTTATTTATCTGCCCCTGGTAGGTAAATAACATGAACAACAAACAGAAATTTACTGAACGCAGCTAAGTTCCGTGGTCAGTTACATTAGAAAGAGCTCACATTTAGGGGCCAAGAAATGGTGTGGCATCACTTTTTCTATATAAAGGAAGATAAATGGAGTAGGTTTAAAGAGGTTCTTCGTGGTATTTATTTAAGACTTTGTACTCTTCGAGTCCACCTTTATTCCCTGACATACTTCCAAACAACCCTGTGGACCTAGCAAGGTGCTTTAATAACTGTTTTTAACCACTGTTTTTTTGAGGTCAATGCATTAACTAAGTTGGAATATATTGCAGTCTGGGAAGGCAATAACATCATGGGTGTGGTCCCTGCCCCTGTTCTCATACAGATCATAGGTGCTGCAGTAGCAGGAGTCAAAGATGCCCCAGTCTTGTATTATTGGGCCTGGAATATGTGTGAAGATATAAAATTGACCTCTTCCAGTACTGAGGGTCCGTTTTGTCTCAGCCCTTCAAAGGTGCTTGATGCGCCCTTGACGTGTAGAACTGACCACAGTTGTCACCTGTAGGTGCCTAAAGCATTTCGTGCTGTCACTACTGGCCCTGCTCAAAACAGCCACAGCTTTTGCCCGTCTCTCTTTGTTCTTGAATTTCTTTCCCATCGCTCTTGCCTTCTCTGTGTCTACCCTTAGAGGACCAGTTCGGGTACCTGCCTTGGCTTTTTCGACTTGATCCTGTTCATACTCCTGGTGTCAGCATCACTAACACCTTGGGTAACTCTCCTTTTAACAGCTTTAGGCCAGAAAAGCCCCAGTGGTGAAATTGACATGCTCTGCCCTTGTCGGGGGATCGGGATTCAGAGAAAAGGGAAAACCCATTGCCCTGTCTTATTCAATAAGTCCCCGCAAAAATAGATCATTTCCAAAGTGCCACGTCTGAGGCTTTTCTTGGCAAGCTTCCAACCTAACTCAGGTAACTTAATGAGTAAGTGTCAATAACATTATTTGTTCCACTGTGTCCAGTAGGCAAATATAAAGATGTTCTCCCATCTCGCATACAGATCCTAAACTTTTCAGCTATCAGTGCTGTCCCAAATGTAGCAGGATCCTGTATGCTGGAGAACCCATGAAACATGTTTATTCCAGCCCTCTGAAGGGCATAGGGTTGAGCTCTATAAATTGCAGAGTGTTCCTTGGGAAACATAAAATCAATGCAAGGAAGTTCAATTTAAGTCTCTAGGACACCCACCAGGCTCTTAGTTGCCTTATCCCAGAGCAAGGGTGGAGGGGTTCAGATCATTCCAATTCTGTGGCTTCTTTGCTCCAGAACTTTCTGGGAGTCCACATCCTTACTCCCACTCTCACGGGCCTCTCTGGCACAGACACATCCTGCTGAGAATTGACAAACATCTGTTCCCCTGGGAATACTGGCTCCACTTACTTAATCACTGTCTGCCCATAAGGCGCTCTCCCAAGAAAATGCAGAGGGCAGGCTTCGTCTCACAGTCATAGGTTTAACCCTTGCGACCCTGTTCCCCTGTCAGCGCAGGCTCTGGGGACAGCCAGTCTCAAGTATTGGTAAGGCAGCCCATGTCCAGCTGAGGTTCCAAGGTTAAGTGTATGCCTTAAACAGATTCGATGTGAGACTATCCCAGACCTTATGTGGAATTCTGCCCCCAGATGTGCTCTCTTTGGTCATCATAATGTCTGGTTTTATTTTTCATGTGAATGCATTAAGTAGATCCATGAGCTCTCAGGACTGTCAACTTGCTTAGAAGGAGAGGTCGTCTGGTATATCTGGATATATGTGGACTTCTGTACTTTGCTGAAAGGCTTGGATAGTTGGTCAGGGGGTAGAACTAGAACCCTGAAAAGCAAAGAAGTAAGTCTGTAGATGTATGTGAAGTACACATTGACATGGTCGTAAAAGTGAAAATCTTTTTGTCTCATGCTGTTACCCACCAACCAGTACCCACCTCAGTGCAGGAACTCAGTAACCAGGTAGAAAGAACCTACGTGTAAATATCACCCAGCCTCAGTTCCAACCCCTGCTGGTCTGTTGGGCCCATAGGTGGAGTCGTAATGGCAGAGCTGGAGATAAAGCATGATCCAAAAGTATGAGCTCCCTTTTGCCAAGGCTAATCATGGGGAAGTGTCGAGAAAACAGTGTGATTCGCACTCCTGGGATGTTAGCATGTTACTGCAAACTTTTAATGTTTAGCTAACAGCAGCAGTAACTGATCCAGAGCACTTGATGCGGTATTTTGTATTTACATTGGCCATGCCCCTGCAGAGAATAAGGACAGAAGTCAGTCTACCACAGAGGACCCAATGTTAAATTATACTGATGTGTGTTTTAGGATTCATTCCATAGTATGTCTGTTTTGGAAGCATCCAGAGAATTGAGAGTTTTTTAAAAAAAGCCATCCTATTAATTGAAATGCTTTTTATATATCATTCAGAAAAGAACAACTGGCTTGTTAACAAAGTTCCCAACATCAAAACTGAACTTTTATAATATTATGCAGAGTCTGAATGAATATTTTATTCAGGTCTCATATTACTTGCAAGTATACATAGTTGTTTCCATATATTACCTCACTTTATCTTGAAAACAAAATTATAATTTAGGTGATATTAATATGGACTTACAAAGAATCTAAGCAGATATCATACAACCTATAAGCTGCATGGTTTGGACTATTGGAGGCATATCTGGCAGGCATTTTGGGGACAAAAACCCCATTCTACCAAAGCTCTTACTCATAAATGGATGTATCTCTACTCTGAGATAATTAAAGATTAGATTTGGAGCCACTTCTGAATTACGACCTTGGCAATAGCCTTTTGAATCTGCTTAGTCTTCACACTGTAGATGATAGGGTTGAGCACAGGAGGAATGAGCAGGAAGATATTGGCCATGATGGTGTGGACGAATGGAGGTGCTGAATGGCCATAGCGATGGACGAGAGACAGGCTGATGAGAGGGATGTAGAAGATGGCAACGGCACTGATGTGGGATATGCAGGTGTTGAAGGTTTTCTGTCAGCCCTCAGAAGAAGTAATGCTGAGGACAGATCGGATGATCAGGACATAGGAAAGCAAGATGCAAGGACAGTCAAACCCTGTTGTGGAGAAGAGTGCGAACAGACCAAGGATGCTGTTGATCCTATTGTCTGTGCATGAGAGTTGAATGAGATCTACATGGTAGCAATAAGAATGTGAAAGGACCACAGACCTGCAGAAGGACAGCCTCTTGACAAAAAGCACAACCGGCAGCATGACAGCAACATTTCTTATCAACAGGCTCATCCCAGTCTGGGCTATCCTGGCATTGGTGAGGATGCTGGTGTATCTCAGTGGGTCACAGATGGCCACAAAACGATCAAACGCCATGGCCAGCAGAACTCCAGACTCCATGAAAGTAAATCCATGGAGAAAGAACATCTGGGCAATGCAGGCGTTTAAGTTAATCTTTCGAGCTTCAAACCAGAAGACACCAAGGGTGGTGGAAAGTGTGCAGAGGGACAAGCTCAGGTCTGTGGCCGAAAGCATTGAGAGGAAATAATACATGGGCTCATGGAGGCTCTTTTCATGGAGGACCACCAACAGAATCATGCTGTTCCCAGAGAGGGCGATGACATACAGGAGACAAAAAGGAATGGAGACCCAGAGTGGAGCCGCATTCAGGCCTGGAATACCCGTCAAGAGGAAGGTCAGAGGATGGGTGTCAGTACTGTTGAGAACCAACATAACGAGGCACTGAGAAGAAAGGGATATTTGAGTGATTAAACGTGACATATGTGTAATATATGATGAAAGTATAGCTTACCATTTAGAACGTCTTTCTGGCACACTGAGATTCACTGAATTACTATCGCTGATCATCCAAGAACTTTAATATTTTCTGAGTTTTCTAGAACTGCAAGCTTCTATCCCTGCTTCTCAGTAGCTCTCATTTGTTGAGAAAGGAGGATTTCCTGAATTATTTTGCATCGAATTTTCTTAAGTCTGTAGTTCTCTTTGGTGGCAACAAATATCACAATTAGGGCATCCCTAACTAGAAAAGCCCCAAGTAGAATATTTAAATAGTATGCTAATTAATATGGTTTCCAGTGTTTTTTGAAAATAATTTATTGATCCTAGAATAAAGCATGAAAAAATCAGCTCACATTTGGAATGTGGATATTACTAGGGTTTCCTGAGCTATATCCAGAAGAATGTCTAAGACATCCCCAAGACATACATGTTTATATATGTGATGACAGGGTGGTCAAAAAAAAATCCCCCTAAGTATGGTTCTCATTTGTTGAGAGTTCCCGGTGTTATTGACAAGTAGTTATTTGCAGGTTATAATTTTATTCTTATACTAACTCCAGGAGATAGGTAGTAACACAGTTTGCATGTGAGCAAACTGAGACTCGATAATTAAATAATCCTCTAAACTTACCTTTATAAAGATAATGATTGTTGAGATAAAGCACATATATAACAAAGGTGCAGAAAAGAAGCAAAAAAAAGGAAAGGGAGGAAGGGAGAGAGGGAGGGAGGAAGGGAGGAAGGGAGAAAAGCAAACCTTGCCATTATTTTAACACAGTGTAAGAAACGAAACCTAAGGCAATTGAAACTTAACGCTCCCCTTCTCACTTCTGTAACATCGCTTGCTTGCTAAATATCAGTTGTGACAGTGTTTCGCAACAAAGGGTCGATAAAACCGGCCAAGACATAACAGGCTACCATTTAGGAAATTTTCCATCCCCCCCAGGTCTGCAACTTTCAAAAGTCCCGCGCCCGCCAATTATAGCCAGTCACTAACCGCCACATCTGCTTCTGTAAACCTGCTTGCTTGCTGAATATCGATCGCGCGATCCCAGGCCAATCATATAGCAGACGGTGTCCCAATTCAAATATCAGCCAATCGGCGTCCCTCTCCTTCGAAAACCTCCCCTAAGCCCCAGACTTGTTTGTGTGTGCCCATAAAAACCCTGTACTCGCTGCAGTCGGGACCTCTTTGCGTCACCGGTAACGAGTGCGCAGGGGTCCAGGTTCGAACCTGTAATAAAGGACCCTTGCCGTTTTGGCTTTGACTTTTGACTCTGGTGTGCTCGTTGAGAGGGGGTCTCGCGACCGCGGGCATTACAAGTGTAGTAAGCACCTCATTTTGATAACTAGCATAGGCTACTACTGAAACACAACCGTAATAACTAGCTACCATGCTAACTGTCTGTTATGGTTCTTGAACACAGACCATATGCCAGGTGTAATTATCTTCATATTCATAATCTATCCAATCAAGTACAAAAAATTGTTATCCCTAACATACATATGGGGAAACTGAAGTTTGGAATGATTAAGTAATTTTCCCCAAATGATGCAGTTAGACAGTAGAAGATCCAAATTTGGAACTTGGATGTATGACACAAAGCCTTCCTTCAATGAGGCTGAGGCATGCATAGGAGGAAGCTTTAATCCCGTCTGACGAACATCTCTGACAAACATTTTTCAGGTGTTTGCTTTCAGAGAGGCATTGTGGTCAATGTGGCATTTTTGGAATAAAGTCTTAAGTTTTAGATGTTAATTTCATAAGAGTTGTGCAGATATGAAGCTATTTAGGCTTCTCAGAAAAATAATCTCATCATGAATAGTCTGTGTGCAAAGGGCCCAGAGAATTAGATGCTGAAGATGCACCGGCTAGAGCAAACACCGCCAAAATACAACTACCAAATTCAGCTAACTCATTTTAGTGACCATCTCATTTATCCACACTTACATATTAGGCTGATGATACTTTCTCTTTGGAAATTTTCTCTCCCCGTGTATTATATGTACTCTTTGTCTGTCACAACTCAGCACTTTCTTTCTCCCTCCTCCCCCTGCCGTAGGAACCTTATATATGGTATCTTTCAGAGATCTGCTCTTCACCCACTCTTAAGTCATTTACAAAACTACCTCAGTGATTTTTACAGCTTCATCTTTCACCTATTTAATGATAACTTTCAAGTAAGTATCTGAAGACCAGCTCTGGTGTCTGGCTTCCTGAAGGCAGAACTTCCTTCTGGCCATATGAATTTCTCAGGGGTAAATAAAATTCAGTATATCCAAAACCAAACTGATCATTTTTCCTGATACTTGTTCTTACTCTTTTATATTCTGTAGAAGGCTTATAGTTTTCACAAAAATGTACAAGTCAGAGCTCTGAAAGTTACTCTGAACCCTTATCTTTCTAATGCTCACCGCTCTCGATTACCAGATATCTTCTCTTCACCCTCTAACATCTTTCTTCTTCCATCTCTTCTGTATTTAAACACAAAGTAATCTATTTGAGATCTTCGTAGTATATAATCTTGACTATTAAATTTACCTGCAAATAATAATTTCTTATAAATATAAAATAACAAAGGTGCTAAAGCAATAGAAACATTTGTTTACTAAGCATCTTCTCTGTGGCAGAAAAAAATAAATGAGGAAAACAATCTTTCAAACTGAATAAAAATGAGAGAAATACATATTAGAATTTGTGAGGTAAGGCAATGAAGTACAATGTATAGCCTGAAGAATATGCATTTATTAGAAGACAAAGATATAAAATACTATTTTTTACATTTTCAGATGAAGGTGGTAGGAAAATATTTAAATATCAAAAGAAGTAACTAATAAAGATAAAAATCACAAATGAATGAGTTAGCAATAAAACCAAAGTTGACTATTTAAAAAGAAAATACATGAACTTTTTTCAAGGGGGGGTCAAGAAAACTTTAGAAAAAGCGTGATGAACTGAATGAGAAATGGAGACGTAAAACTTTATGATGGAATGGTATGCCTAAGTATAATGCTTTATTTGGTAATAACTATAAAATAGATTAATTTTTTAGAAAAACAATCACCAGACTAGCCCAAGAAATGAAATTCAGCAGAGAAGAAATGGCAATGACAGGAAGAATGCCATCAACAACCAAACTTAAAAAAAAAAAGAAAAAGAGTATTTCTATTTTACACAAATTCTCTTTGAACAGAGGAGAGGGAATTTTGACCCCAAAGGCTCCTTTGCTAATTGCTGGAGACAGTCTTGGTTGTCGCAACTGGGAAAGTTCTACTGGCTGGTATCTGGTAGGTGGATACCAGGGTGCTTACGTCCAAAAAGGCACAAGACGGCACAGGGTTATCCAGCCCAAAATGCCAATCAGGCTGAGGTTGAGACATCCTATTCTAGAGCATGTAAAAATATGGAAAGTACATTTTAAACTTGTACAATGATGTATGTCAATTATATCTCAATAAAACTGGAAAAACAGCTTTGAAGAGTACATATGTCTCACAGACAAATGAATATGGATTTTGTAAGCAGAAAAAAAAGATGGAAAGTTATTAATCTAATTATTTTCTTGTCATCATACTTGGATATGACCATGTATCCAAACATTGTAACTTTTTAGCAGGCCAGATGCAACTGTACTTTTAAAGACTGTGTTGCTTTGACACAATGGATTTTGTCTTATGAATGAAAAAAAATGTTCAACTTAAGAAATCTACCCATTGTGTGACTATACTAACAGATTAAACAAGGCAAAACATGATTTTCTTAAGAGATGAGGAAGAAATTGGAAAATTCAACGGCAATTCACAATGAGTTTTTTTTTAATATTTAGGAAGAAAATAAGTTTTCAAATGAAAGGTATCTTTCAGAAACTTGAAGCAAATGTATTTACTGGTGACCTATGAAAAAGCTTTTCTATTAAAATTAGTGACAAGATAAAGACATTGTCAGGGAGGGAGAAAGTTTCCCCCTGCCCTTACTGAGTTCTTTTCATTAGTCTAATAATTAAATTGACAGCAGAGAGGTTAACAGGTGAAAAAAGATTTTATTTGTACCCTGTGGAAGTCCAATACAGTGGACCTACTGAAGTGATTGCATAGAAGGTCAATATTAGAAATTAGTAGCTTTTTTCTGTTGACAAAAATCAACCACTGAGGAAATTTTATAAAAGTAAAGATTTATTTATAATAGCGAGAAAACTATATAATGTATTGGTATAACAAAAGTTTGTGTTTGGCAGGGATAGGGCGGACTCTAAAAATTTACTAAAGAATGCAAATAAAGCCCTTCTTCCTTTCCTGAAAATAGGAATGAATATTCAGTAGTGAAAAGATGTGACTTGTCCCATTAACACTCCTATAAATTCAGAGCATTTTCAATCAATAACATAAAAATTTTAATGGATACTGACAGATGGATTCTAAAATATATTAGGTACTATAAATGTGCAAATATATTCAGTATAACATTGAAAACAACAAAAGGGGTATCCTTTGATATGTCAACATGTAATGTAAATCTATTATAATTAACAAAATGTAATAGTCAAGGGTATAAAAATACATATACCCAGAAAAGTATTTCCCAAAAAAATGTATAAATGAGAATAAAGAATGTAATGGCAATGGCATCTTATATCACTGGCAAAAAATTGGTAAGTGGTAAATAGTGCTTGGTCGATTGATTAACAGTTTATAAAAATGTAAAAGGAAGTGGGATGGATGGGGAGTTTGGAGCTGGTAGATGCAACCATTGGCAATGGATAAGCAATGAGGTCCTGCTGTAGAGCACAGGGAACTATATATACAGTCTCTTGGCATGGAACATGGTGGACGGTGGTATGAGATAATGGATGTATATATCTCTATGACTGGGTCACTTTGCTGTACAGCAGACACTGTAAATCACTGTAAATCAGCTATACTCCAAGAAAAATAAAATAAAAAATAAAAACAGTTGAATGTAAAAGTAAATACATAAAAATAAAAGGATCCCTGTTTCACACAGGCTTAAGGATCCCCTTAATCACAGGATTAACAATTTGGATTAAGAATTTCAAGGCAAAATACTATAATAATTAATATTAGAATAAATTAGGGGAATGTATTTATGTTTTTTGTTTTTTTTTTTAAGGGATTGCCTTCTTAAGTGAAATGAAAGCAGTTACGTAAAATATTGATTCAGGGCACTACAGCAAATTTAAATACAACTGATTACAAAAGATATGTGCAAACAAAATAAGAAGTACAGCGTACCATCTGTGCATTAGAAGGCCAAGACCAAAGACCCTGCTGCATCTGCTTTAAACTAGATTGTGCACCTGTTGTTTATTTGATATCACTGGTTTGATAGACGGTGAGGAGTTGGGAAGAACAATAACACTGAATTACTTTCTGTGTCCAGAGGTTTTGGTCATAAAGCAAAGGGTACACACTGGGTTGAATTTTTCTGGCTCAGCAGAGTAATAAAGATCAAGTCAGAAGTCCTTGATTCTACAGTGACATTATGAGCAGTAGGACCTTGTTGACCCATTTTCACCCCAGATTCCTCATCTATAAACCTTGGGCTTTGAAAATAACCCTGATCTGCCTAGATCCAGTTGTTTCTGGGATGGTCAAATTTTAAGACATGTTTAAAGTACCTCTTTCTAAATATAAACGTTTCCGGAGTTCCCGTCGTGGTGCAGAGGCAACGAATCCCACTAGGAACCGTGAGATTGCGCGTTCGATCCCTGGCGCCACTCAGTGGGTTAACAATCCCGCGTTGCTATGAGCTGTGGTGAGACGCAGCTCGGATCTGGCGCTGTAGCTCTGGCGTAGGCCGGAAGCAACAGCTCGGATTGTACCCCTAGCCTGGGAACCTCCATATGCCGCAGGTGTGGCCTTAAAAAGACAAGAAAAAAAAAAGACAAAAATAAATAAATAAACAAATAAATACAAAATTTTCCATTAAGAGAAAAGCTCAGACTGTGAGGATCCCGTAAAAAAAAGTGGAGCTGATGGCAGGTGAAAGAACTCAAAAAGTTTACCAACTAACAAACAGGACTACAGAAATCAGTTCAAAGTTAAAAGCTGAAACAACGATAAACTGACAATAAATATCCAATTTAGGCTACACAGAATCACAGCGATTCACTCCATTTCCTTGAGGTAACTGACTCTGATGTTTTCTCCTGTAGAGAAATACTTGCAAACTTCTTGCTGATGCTTCTCTCCACTCCCACAGCCTTCCAGCTTGAGCCTGTCACTTTGAACCCCTCTTCTGGATACTTGTATTCTTCCTCCTCCGATCTGCAGTCCTTTGCCTGCTCCCTCCCCATCCCTTCTGCCCTGAGCCTTGCGCTCCAGGTTAGCGCACAGCTGTTCCTCTTCTTGGTCTGCTCTTCCCAGTCCTAGCGTCTTACCTGGCTCCCAACACGGGGACAGCTGCCCTTGGCACTGCTGGCCAGCCAGGTCTGTAACAGGTGGCGCTTGCACCTGGCCTTCTGAGGAGCCCAGCATGTGACTCGGCCCTGCTGCCAGGAGACCCTTGGGGCTTGAAGGGAGTGTAACCAGAGGGGCACAGCCATCTTAGGTATGAAGACTGGGCTTTCCCAGGAGTCCGACCACACTAGATCGAATCAGGTCTAAGTAATATGTTTGCCATCTGCCTTTTAATCATTTCACTTTTCTAAAATTTTTCATGAGTATAAACACTTTTTTTTTCTCCTTTAGATTCTATTTATTCCTAGGCAGGATGCAGTCAAGAAATACCCTTAAGAGTTCCCGCCGTGAAACAGCGGAAATTAATCCGATTAGGAACCATGAGGTTGAGGGTTCGATCCCTGGCCTCGCTCAGTGAGTTAAGGATCCCGTGTTGCAGTGAGCTGTGGTGTAGGTCGCAGACGCGGCTCAGATCCTGCGTTGCTGTGACTGTGGTGTAGGTTGGCATCTACAGCTCTGATTTGACCTCTAGCCTGGGAACCTCCATATGCCACAGGTACGGCCCTAAAATGACCAAAAAAAGGGGGGGGGCGGAGAAATGCTCTTCTATTTCTCTCCTTTCTCCATTCCCAAATTTTGAAACCCAGACCATGTTTCCCTGAATAAGTACATAAATTTACATATGGTCTCACAGTTATGGTCAAATATAACACATTTGAACTTTAAAGCAAATAAATTTCAATTGAAATACGATTCTATAAGCATTATTCAACACAGAGTCTGGACAACATGGTGTGACTAGAAAGAAGGATGGCGTGTCTTTCTGCATTACTGAACCCGTAAAAGAGGAGGCAGCCATTCACCAAAATAGCATCAATTCTTTCCTTTCACTCTAATTCAGTCGCTCATATTTATGACAAATTTCTGTTTAGTTTACACTGGACCATGGGTTTCCAGGACAACTTTTGTTTTTTTCTAGAATTCAAATTATCTTCCATTTTGCCCACTCCTGGGGACAAGCTTTCAACCTCGTCTCACTAATGACTTACTGCTGCTTGTTCATACCAGCAACTAAGTGCTTCAAAATTTAATAAGCATGCAATATCCTCAAAATCGTGTTAAAAAGAAATTTTGATTCAGTAGGTCTGGGGTGGGGCCTGAGTGCCGGATTCCTGAAAACACTTCTGCTCTGAGGCCATACATCCTGCATGGCTCTAATACACGCTGCCTTTCTGAAACCTTCCTGAAATTACTTTACCTGGCATCCCTGAGTAATTTCTGCTTGGTTATCAACTGTTCTCAATTGCTGGACTTTACTGGGTATCTCTTTTATTTTGCTGAAGCACATAATCCAGTTACATTCAGAATAAATGGATGTGATGCATAAATGGTAAATTTTCTGTGTTCTTATCTATCTAAAATCTCTCATTTTTTTTTCTCTTATACTTTATTAATAGGTTGGCTGTGTATATAATTTTTAGGCTTTAAAGAATTTTGTCAGAACATTTTAAGATTTAGCTTAATACAGGGGAGAAGACTAGAGAGAAAATTCTGGTTCTGCACGTGTGTACTGTAAAACTTTAACGTCTCTGTCTGTAAAGTTAGGATATTGATTTCATTGGGTGGTTGTGTCAAATACATAACTATACAGTTTTCAAATCTTTAGAGTACAACCTGGCATGTAGAAAATATTAAACAAATTTCACCTACTCGTTCCTGGGCCTGAATAGACTAAAACTCACTTTTTAACTTTCCTTAGTAAGTGATCTTTTCCCTATTTAGAGCTTTAGGCTCTGTTCTTTATTTTGCCGCTTGGAAATTCCACAATATTATTTCCACAAATTTTTTTCCTGGTTCTTTATTTTTTTTTCATTCTTTACTGTTTTATTGGCTATGTGTAAAATTGGTTTAATTTCCAATTGAGAGATATTTGGGGTTCCACATTTTGGCTGTTATGTGTACAGCTCTTGTCTCCTTACAGAAGGAATTCAGAAATGGAAATTGAGAAAGAAAAGTGAGGATTTATTTTAAGTGTGAATACACTTTTCCTTTTTTTTTTTTTTTTGGCTCCTGCACCCGAGGTATACTGAAGTTCCCAGGCCAGGGGTTGAATTGGAGCTGCGGCTCCTGCCCTACAGCACAGTCACAGCGACACACGATCGGAGCCCTGTCCACGACCTACACCACAGCTTGCAGCAGCGCCAGATCCTTAACAAACTGAGCGAGGCCAGCCAAGGATCGAAACCGCATCCTCATGGATACTGGTTGGGTTCTTCACCTGCTGGGCCACAACAGGACCTCCTGAAATACACTTCCTAAAGGGAGGAGGGCAGAGAGGCAAGCAACTGCCCTGCGTTTTTCTGGCACATGTGTTATAATGGGCATCCAATTGCATGGGTAGACTATTCACTAGGAAGGAGGGGTTTGGGCATCTTATTCCTGAATATTCATTCCAGCTCCACCTTCCCAAAGGGAGGAGGGATTGTTTTCCTTATTTAGCTTTTTGATCAGAGGCATCATGGCATCAGTGCATGATGGGTACTTCTTATCTGCATAGATAAATTTATTATAATTTTATTGTTTTGTTTTGTTTTTTTTTGTCTTTTTGCCTTTATCTAGAGATGCACCCACGGCATATGGAGGTTCCCAGGCTAGGGGTCTAACAGGAGCTGTAGCCGCCGGCCTTCACCACAGCCACAGCAACGCGGGATCCGAGCCGCATCTGCAAACTACACCACAGCTCACGGCAACGCGGGATCCTTAACCCACTGAGCAAGGCCAGGGATCGAACCCTCAACCTCATGGTTCTTAGTCGGATTTGTTAACCACTGAGCCACGAAGGGAACTCCCTATTATAATTTTATTGTAATGACGACATAATGAGCAACAGGTTACATTCAGATGCTGGAGATCTGCAGTCTTTTGCTCCTTTCTTTGTCTGCCTCCAGGGCCCTTATCACCCCAAAATGTGTGTTTCCTTGTCAGTCTGGGGGTTCTGGCTTTTCTTTTTCTGCCCATGGGCCCTGCTATTTGTATGATGTGTGGTTTCTTGCCAGTGGTCCCCTGTCTCCCTTTCTGTGCTCATACCTAGCTATCTGCCTGCTGTAACACAGCTACTATAAATAGTCTCTGACTTTTTAAAGTTGAAATATGTTTGATTTACTGTGTTATAATATCCTGACATTTTTGATGTAAATATAAACCATTAATTTGGGGTATCCAACTTGAAGTGGAACTACTTGGTCAAAAAGATGGCTAACTTTGTTAGAAATTGCCAGAAAGATTCCTGATGTGGTTGTACTCGGTGCCGGAATGCCCCAACTCCCCCACATTTTTTGTCAGCACTTAGTGTTGTCAAAGTATTTCATTGTAGTTATTCCAGTGACTTTGTGTTGGTATCTCATTGTGGTTTAAATTTTCATTTCCCTACTGAATAATAACTTTGAGCACCTTTTCGTATGTGCATTAGATATTCATTTACTTCTGTTTGTGAAATGCCCCTTTAAATCATAAGCTTAAAATTTTAATGAGTTGTTTATCTTGCTATTGGGTGATTTTGTTTTTTAGATATATGCATTGTGAATACATTTTCATCTGTGGCTTGCCTTTTCACTTTTATATCTTTTGTAATACACTGGGTTTTATTTTGATGAAATTGCAATGTTGATTTTTTTTTCCTTTAAAATCTTTTTTGTGTCCTGCCTGAGAAATCTTTGCTTTCCTCAAATTCATGACAACATTATCCTATTTATTTTTCTTTTAGAGTCTTAATGGTTTTAGCTTTCAAATTTAGGTCTATATTAAATCTCCATTAAAGATGTTTTACCACTGAGGTGGGAATTGAGTTTTATTTTGTTTTCCATACAGATATCCAGTTGTTCCACTACCAAAGATGTTTTCTGTTGCTAAACAGCATTGATTTCTCTGTTGAGAATCAATTATGTTTGGGGCTGTTTTTGATTTCCTTATACTTTTCACCACAATGTATTGATCTATCCTTAGGCGAATATGTTCTATAGCGTTCCTAACTAGATTTAAAAAAAAATTTCTTTAGAACTATAATTAAAAATCCACTGGCTTATATATTAAGTGAAATATTTATAAATGGTGATTTAGAATAATGGACAAAAATGGATCTGTTGTTGTGTTAGTTTTCTAGGGCTGTAGTTGCTGAAATCTCAGCTGCCTCTGGACACTGCTACTGAATAGAAATACAGAGTTTTGGAGGAAGCGGAAAGAGTAGCTTTCTTGTTTTGCCAGGCAAAGAGGGAACACAGCACACAGCAGGCTAGTGCCTCAAGGACTGTGGCCGCGTGGAGAGGGTCATGAGGGGTCTTAGAGTGTTCAAGAAGCAGGATGTGATCGGGACATTTTCCTGATTGGCGGGCCAAGAGGCAGTTGGGAGTCAGCATCATCAGCCTTCTGGTTCCAGAAGGTCTGGGTCTACACCCTTGTGCACAGCGCAGTTTACTTCTTCCACCTGCTGGCGGTTTCAGCACCTGCAGAACAGCTCCAAGGTTATGGCTCAGACAATTATCTGCATTCCTTGAGGAAGAACTAAAGGTCCTTGACTTTGTTGAATAACTAAACTAGAATGATTCTATCTTGCTTGACTGCTTTTTTTTTCTTTCTGCATTTTCTCATTTCTCTGATTAAATTTATTGTTTGATTAAAGTTTTTCTACAGAAACAGACCAGTAGAGGCGGTCTATTCCCGCACAGCCCCGTAGCGTCGGGTCCTGCTAGTTTACACTTCCATAACAAAGTACCACAGACTGAGTGGCTTGAAGAACAGAAATGTATCATGTCATTGTTATGTCCCACCGAGCGGAGAAAATCCACGAACACTCAGTCAAACTGCTAGGAGTTTTGTTAGCAGATTGGCGACTGCATCCCACCCAGTCACGGGATAGGAGTGCAGCCCCAAGTCAAAGTAGGGCTAGACTTATACAGGCTAAAACCATACGCAGATGGTGTTTTTCACAAGCAAGCAAGCAGTTACAGAAGCCATAAATTTGCAGTCAGCACAGCAAAAACAAGATAAGGACAAGGGGAGGGGGTCAGTCCTGCAGAACTGGGCAAGGTCGGGCTTGCAGAAGACGATTAACCTGTTAGTCCCGCAGAACAATATTTTTTTGTTAGGGTCAGGGTCTGGGGCCTGAGTTAAGATGACTTCCCTTAGAATCAAAATGGCTCCACTATGGCTAAATTTAAGGGGGTCTGCATCTCCCTCTGAGTTGGATCTTAACAGCCATAGTTGGCACTTACAAGTCCAAGAGTGAGGTAGCAGTCAGCAGCGCTGATTGCTTGTGTGGGCTATGAAGGAGGATCTCTCCTTGTGTCTCCCTTAGCTGCTGATGGTTTGCTTGAAATCGTGGCTCGTAAATGCATTACCTTGATCTCTGCTTTCATGTCTACATGGCATTTCCTTGTGCGCATGTCTCTGGCCAAATACTCCCTTTATAAGGACACCAGTCATATTGGGTTAGGAACCCACTCTGCTTCGGTATAACTGCATCTTGATTAACTACAGCTACTCTGAAGCTATTTCCAAGCGAAGTCCTGTTCTGAGGTGCGGGGGCAGTTAGAACATCAGCATATGAATGGGGGGGGCTACACTATTGTCAATTCTCATATTTATTTGGTGACCTTACTGAGCGCAGCCTCTCAGCTCTGAGGAACTATTCCAAAGGGGTGAGAGAGGAGCCGGGTCATAGAGGAGTTTTTGCTGAAAACAAAAAAATGTAGTTAAACATCAAAAGATAATCACACATACACACAAACAGACATCTCAAGTTAATGGATTTAGTGCCTTCCTATATATGGGAACATGCAAAAATCTGGCTCATTGAAAAGATTCTTTTGCTTTGCCTCTTAACTATCTGGGGTCTGGATCCTACTTTTCTCCATCCTGAATCCCCCTCAGGGCATATCATGCCGGAGGGCAGAGTATTTCTTGGGTGGGAGCTGAATGCACTGGCTGATGGCTTGATGGCTTAATGGCAGGCAACATTCTCTGCTTATTGAGGTGGCCAGTGACTTTTTTGTCCTTATGTACTGGTGACCTTGTCCTCACAGAGCCCTGTTATCACACTAAGCATGTACACTTCATGCAAATGATTATTCACACTTGCACATATATACAAGATTATATACATGCATTCTCGAGCAAATCCAGCTCTTTACACATGTATTTATTAATCTCTCAGAGACACACATCAACATACATGATGAATTATCAGACTTTCACATCGTACAAAATATCCCTTCAACTATACATACTCTGACTAAAAATAAAATACATGCATACAGGCAGTCTCAGCAACCCACATTCTTACGCATGCAGTCGAATTCCATGCCTTTGGATTTGTGTGTACAAAGGAGAGGGGACTTAGGGGTTAAACCTCCCAGCTTTCGTCTCTACTCTCAGAGGAAGCTTCTGTGAGTGTGGGGCAGAGGGAATTAATGCTTGGCGGAAGGGAAAGCCTAGACTTTCACAGGTTTTTAAATAGGCTCTGGTGATTAGTCTCCGTTAAAAGCTAAATTCCAGAAGCCATTTAGAGCCCTTATGGTCCTGTTGGAGCTGGTGAGAGATAAAGCAGAGCTCACAGTGAGTGGGTCCCTGTGCCTTGGTCATCTCTGCACAGTCCCAGGAGCAGCTGTGCTCTGAGTCTTCAAGGAGCTGGAAGGCCAGGTGTGCACCGAGCAGAGCATCCGGACTCACTGGAGGCTTGAGGTCCAGAGATCTACGACTGCTGAGCTTCATCCTGAGCCAGGAAGAAGATTTGCTGCTTGAACTGTGTCGTCCAAGGAAGCTCTAGGAAAAGTAGTGTTGACTTAAAAAAAAAAAAAAAGGCACAACCTAAAAGTTAAGAGTTAAGTTTTATTTGGGGCAAAATGAGCACCTAAGCCTGGGAGGCAGCATCTCAGGTAGCTGAGAAAACTGCTCCTAGGGGCAATGGAGGAAGTTAGGATTTATAGGAGTTTTGCAACAGGGGGCAGGTGGTATGAACAAAAGATTTCTGCTAATAACAGAAAACCAGGTAAAGTAATTTTGCACATTTCTTTGGGAAGATGCAGAGGTCTGGGCTCACTGAAACCATCCCTTTGATACGCACTTCAGCTCTCTGGGGCCAGTATCCTGTGTTTTCACAGCCTGAGTTCCCTCAGGGCTCACTGTTGGGAGTGGCTGCAGTCTGATGGCTGCCTGATGGCAGGTATTCTTTGTTTCCTTCCTGAGTTCCCTCAGGGCTCAGTGGCTCATCCTTGGAGGTGGCTGCACTTGCTGATGACCGTGACATCTTTGGTTTGGTATACACATGACAAAGGTGAAGGGGGAGGTACATGCAGCCATGCATACGTTTTAGAGAAGTTTGTTGCTGGTCTCGTGAAGGTTACCACTAGTCATGAGGAGCAGACGTCACCATGAAGGGTTTTAGTGTTTTATAAAAATACAAGGAGGTACAAGAATTGGGTTAATAAAATCTTCTCCTAAAAATATCTAACTGTCTGAAGACCTGTTCTGCCAGTTTTCCCAGAGCGTAGAGTGCCACACTCCCGGTCTCACCCTGAGCTCTGCTCAGGGGGTGTTGCAGGTGGCAGCTGCAGTGGCTCATGATTTAATCCATGTAGAGCCTGATGGCAAGTGCCAAACTCCAGTTCACAGTAGGAAGATGGCTTCCATACACTGTCCCTCCCTGAACCCCACCCTGCTCTAGCAGTATTGTTCTATGCCTTAGTCTTAGACACCCCAAAGTAAGAAGCTTCTGAATTTCCCTGAAAGATCCCAGCCTGTTTCAGTCTTGATCCCTGCAGGTTTGAGCAACATTCATTGACCTGATGGACATAACTATTTCCACATAATGCGTGATAGTAATGGCACCAGATTCCATAGGAATAATAGAGTAGAAGGGAAAAATTATATGAGGTTTTTTTTCAAGATAGTTTCCCATTAGGAGATTCTACTTTCAAAAAATTCTGATTATTATAAACCAGTATACTTGAAGCTAGTATGTTCTGAACCCATTTCCAAGGACATAAATATAGAGAAAGAATAATGAGTGGCATCGTCTTATATTGCAAAATTTTATTTATTAAAATAGTTGAAGTTATTCTGGTTTACCATTAAACCCAGCGGCCATCTCATTCAATTGTTCTATCCAAGAGATTATAAATAATAATAATTTATTTTATTGTTATCACTTACAGAGAGTAGATTTGTCTTCCCAATGGAGAAAAATTAACCGTCCTGTGATGCTGACTTCAGGGAATAGCTCTTCTCACCTCCTGCCCTTCATCCTGCTTGGGATCCCAGGACTCGAGAATTCCCACTTCTGGGTTGGCTTTCCATTCTGTGCCATGTATGTGGTGGCTATAGTTGGCAACATCACTGTCCTTTATGTCATCCAAACTGATGCCACCTTGCATGAGCCCATGTACCTCTTTCTGGCCATGCTGGCCCTCACTGACCTGGTTCTCTCCACTTCTACCCAACCTAAAATGCTGGCCATCCTCTGGTTTCATGCTCATGAGATTGAACACCATGCCTGCCTCATCCAGATGTTCTTCATTCACGTCTTTTCTTCTGTGGAGTCTGGGGTACTCATGAGTATGGCCTTGGACCGTTACGTGGCTATCTGCTCGCCACTCCGTTATTCTAGTATCCTAACCCCGTCTGTAGTGGGGAAGCTGGGGGCAGCCGTGATGATAAGAGGTCTGCTGTGGGTGTGTCCTTTCTGCTTTCTGGTCGCCGGGATGCCTTTCTGCTCCAAGAAGGTCATTCCACAGTCATACTGCGAGCACATGGCTGTGCTCAAGTTGGTATGTGCTGAAACTAGAGGAAATCGTGTGTATGGGCTCTTTGCAGCCTTCTCTGTGGTTGGCTTTGATATAACGGTCATAAATGTGTCCTATGTGATGATTATGAGAACTGTGCTGGGGTTGCCCTCCAGTGAAGCCCGGCTCAAGGCTCTGGGTACTTGTGCTTCCCATATCTGTGTCATCTTGGCTTTTTACATCCCAGCTCTTTTTACTTTCCTCACCCACCGCTTTGGACATCATGTGCCCCGAGTGCTACAGGTCATGTTGGCTAATCTTTATCTACTTGTACCCCCCATGCTCAACCCCGTCATCTACAGCGTTAGAACCAAACAGATCAGGGACAGGATTATTCACGGGTGCTGTGGGAAAGACTCCTGAGTCAAGCAGAGCAGGGTTGCAGGTGCCCCACCTGCCCTGCTGATCTGGGGACATAAATGCAGAAGGTTTGCCAGGCTGTTACATGTTGTCCCAAAGTCATCTCCGTGAATAACTGGCTCAGAGGTCAACAACCTTCCTGAAGCAAAAGGAGCAATTTTCAGGATACCCAGAATAAGGAGAACTCTGAGAGAGAAGTGACTGCTAACGGACACAAGGTTGACCATGTTAATCATCACAAGAAAACAATAAAAGCCATGCTAACCTAGCAAATTAGTGAAGATCTGAAAATAATATCATCTTCCACAGACCACTAAAATGAAAATTATTTTTACATTTTTGGTAGAAGTATAAGTTGCTGTACCTTGCTATAAAGTTTAGAATTTTCATTAAAACAGTTTAAAAGTGCATATATGTTTCTCATCTTAGAATCTCTTTATAGAAACAGAATTTTTGGAAAAATGTGTAAAGACATGTATAGATTCATTATTTAAAAAAATGAAAACAAGAAAACATTCAACTTTTTGATCTTTATAAAACTAGATAAAGTAATGAGCAATTGAATATCATTTGTCCTTTAACTACTATATTTGCAAAAATATCTAAAGATAGGAAAATGTCAAGTGTAATGTGAAATTTTAACAGTTGCCCATAGAGCTGATGACAGGTCTAAAAAGGAATATATATGCATACAAAAAATTTGGGAAACACATCCAAGTGCTAAAAGTATCTAATAATAGTATGAGATTTGTTGTATTTTAATTGTTTTTTTGTTCGTTTGTTTTTTTGTCTTTTTAGGGCTGTACCCACAGCATATGGAGGTTCCCATTCTAGGAGTTGAATGGGAGCTATAGCTGCCGGCCTGCACCACAGCCAGAGCAAGGCCAGATCCAAGCTACTTCTGCAACCTACACCGCAGCTCACGGCAATGCTGGATCCTTAACCCACCGAGTAAGGCCAGGGATCGAACCCGCATCCTCATGGATACTAGTCACATTCCTTAACCACTGAGCCACGATGGGGACTCCATATTTTAATTATCTTTTGGCATCTTTATGTATTTTTAAAAATTATCCTTGATTAAAGAAGTTTGATTTCAGTATGAGAAAAAAGGAATCAAAATAGCAACAGAAGTGTACAGAAGAGGTAAATGCACCGCCAAAGCCTAGGGGAGTGGGCTGCCCACTTCCCAAGAAGCAGAGAACATTTCCATGCAAACGTAAATAAATACATCAGGGAGTTTGAAGATTTATGAATTTCCCGCATTGGCAGGGAGACTTGAGGCGGGAACGGCATCAGAAAAGACAGTCTCCGAGGAGGTGACTAGTCTGTGTCTTAAACTGAATAGTTTTCACTCCTAAGAGGGATAAAAATGAAAGATAAAGCTGAAGAATCAGTATTTGCAAAGACAATAAACCAGGAAAGATACAGGAGGAACAGCCGGAGAGAAATAAACTGCAGAGCCAAATACAGGCTTGATGTTACCTAGGAGCTTAGGGTTTTAGCTTGTAGCCCTGTCCTCCACTCTGTGTTTAAATCGAAGATGAATCATAGGCAAATCCGGGTGGGGACTTGCCCTGTTGGGGCTCAGAGAGAAACTGGGATTTGAGGGGAAAAAAGGAAAGCCTGACAAGTAAGGCTGGCCCCAGATCAAGGCAAAATCATGAAAACGTGCTCAGGAGCCTGAATTAAATAGAGGAGAAGGAGGGAAAAGATTCTGATGGAGTTAGATATTTCTCTTTCTCTCTCTCCCATTTTCTTAATTTTTCTAATATGTTTTAATTCAATGCGTGTAAAAGGGAAGAGAGGCTAAATACACCCACAGGCATAATGAAAAAATAATTTGTTTCTTTAGACAAAATTGACTTTTATGTGGAAACAAAGGACAAAGTTTAATGCAGCATTTACTGTGACTCACTTCCATTTGGAGGTTTAAGTTTGAAGTGTTTATTCTTTATTCCATAAATGTGGCTCTTTGATTTATAAACACTGCCATCAGCAGAAAATATAGCCCATTTTTTTTAAGGTTTAAATTAGGAAAACTCTGTGTATTTATTAACATACGATAAGTGGTTTCCTGTTCAGACAGTTTTCCAATCACTCGGCTTTCATGCTCCCCAGCCTTCCCAAAAATCATGTGTTTATGACTCAGTCAGTCTCTTTGGCAGGTAGGCTCTTCCTTCATTGGTGGTCACCCCCTGATGCTACTACCACTGGGGATGGGCCCTCCACCACTCCTTGTGCCTTCAAGGTGGGAGAACGCCCAGTTCTGGATCCGTTTCCTGTTCTGCGTCAGCTACACCCTGGTTTTAAGAAACAGTGCCCCCCTTTGATGTGGGCTCCTCTAACTACTTCTTTGAACCATGCAATTCTTCCTGGCCCTGCTAGCTTTCACGGGGGAGACCCTCTTACTTTCACTTAACCTAAGATGCTGTTCATTTTATTGGTTCCAAACCCATAAAATCCATTACTGTTACTGCCTCTACTATGCCAGGTCTGCTTTATTCATACTTTCCGTTAATCAGGGCTGGTCACATGCCATCTGGGTACTGGCTGTCTCCATCTGCTTTGCATTTCGTCTTGTTCCAGTAATTGGCAGCCCCGCCAGGGACAGCCATGCTAACACAAAGCGCTCTGTGAGTGAACCCCTTTTGCTTCCTGTTCTCCTGATTGCCCTTTTGTCCCCACCAAATCATCTCCTAGACCTACTGTGAGCATGTGGCTATGCTGACACCAGCCCATGTCTGTGGTCTCCCATGGCCTTCTCTGTTTTTGGATTTGCTACAGATATGTCATTACAACATTATCTGTTGTGGTATTGCAGGCTATGCTCTAGCTCCCCTATGGAAAAGCCCTGCCCGAGGTAGGTGTCCCATGTTCCACACATCTCTGTCATCCTGTCGCTGTACACCTCAGGGATTTTTTACCTGTTCTTCCATTTTTTAGCTACCATATGGCCAGAATATCTCCAATCACTGCTTTACAATGGATTCCTTCTTAATTATAGATGTACATTGTAATTTTCAGTTCTCACGTGTCAATGTATTTTAATACCCAGTTAGGTTCTTTACATATTTCATTTGATACATATGATACATTAATTGTTATCTATATATAACAACCATCTTACATATTTCTCTATTATAGTATAGCTATAAACCTGTCTGGTAAATAATAGATACTCAATAAATAGTATATTGAATCAAGTGAGCATATCCAATGTGAATTTGCCTTCTTTAAAGGATACACTTTACCTTCTAGAAAAGTTGTTCCTATTTAAAAAATAAATCTGTATGCTGATAAAACCTATGATAACCTAGCATACATAATTTTATTCTGGATCCAAGGATTTCAAAATTTTAAAAAATTGCTACTAGCATTTCCTAGAGACATTTATTTTAAGACTATACTTGCAGACACCTCAGAAGCATTTTATTTTCCAGATAGGAAAATTAGAGACTTAGCCTTTTTGCAAACCAAGTCCAGCAATACATTAAGAGGATCATACACTACGATCAAGTGGGGTTTATCCCAGGGATGCAAGGATTTTTCAATATCCACAAATCAATCAGGTTGATATACCACATTAACAAACTGAAGAATAAAAATCGTATCATCATCTCAGTAGATATAGAAAAAGCTTTTGACAAAACCCAATACCCATTTCTGATTAAAAAGAAACAAAACAAAACAGAAAGTTGGCATAGAGGGAACCTACCTCAACATAATACAGGCCATATGTAACAAACTCAGAGCTAACACCATTGTCAATGGTGAAAAGATGAAAGAATTCCCACTAAGATCAGGAACAAGACAAGGATGCCTGCTCTTGACAATTTTACTCAGCGTAATTTTGGAAGTCCTAGCCATGGCAATCAGAGAAAGAAAAGAAATAAAAGGGATCCAAACTGGAAAGAAAGAAGTAGAACTATTGCTGTTTGCAAATAACATGAAACTATACATAGAAAACCCTAAAGACACCACCAGAAAACAGCACTCACAAAGAATTTGGTAACCAGAGTTCCTGTCGTGGTGCAGTGGTTAACGAATCTGACTGGGAACCATGAGGTTGCGGGTTTGATCCCTGGCCTTGCTCAGTGTGTTAAGGATCTGGCATTGCCGTGAGCTGTGGTGTAGGCCAGCAGGTATAGCTCCGATTCAACCCCTAGCCTGGGAATCTCCATGTGCCATGGGTGTGGCCCTAAAAAGCAAAAAAAAAAAAAAAAAAAAAACGGGAATTTGGTAACCTGGAAAAATACAAAATTAATGTTGTCGTGAGCTGTGGTGTAGGTCACAAATGCAGCTCGGATCCTGTGTTGCTGTGGTTGTTGTGTGGGTGGGCAGCTGTAACTCCAATTTGACCCTAGCCTAGGAACTTCCATATGGCGCAGGTGCAGCCCTAAAAAGAAAAAAAAAAAAAAAAAAAAAAAAACTTTAATGTAGTATTTAATCTAGTTTTAGTCCATGATTTATGTATTAATTTAAAATAAAAACTAGTGTCATGCCAAGCCATATTATAGTCTAAGGCAAAAGAAAAAATGTGAAGTTCTTAGGTTTGATGGAAACAAACTTATCAGTAATATATTCTTAAATCTACTTTTTTTACTTATCCTGTTTTCAATTGAGAAAACTGCCATATTGGAGATATGTGAGAATTCTAAATAAATTTAATTAGTTGAAATAAGATTATAATTCTATTACCATATAAATTATGGTGTGAGATTTAATATAATTGCTTTTCAGTTTTTCAGCATTTTTCAAATTATGTTAGTGTTCTGGAAAATGTTAAGTATTAAATAATCCATAAAAATGTGTATGGGGTGCACTTTTTTCCTTTTCTTTTCTTTCTTTTTTTTTTTGCTTTTTAGTGCCGCACCCGCGGCATATGGAGCTTCCCAGGCTAGGGGTCGAAACGGAGCTGCAGCTGCCGGCCTACACCGCAGCTACAGCAACCCAGGATCCGAGCTGTGTCTGAGACCTACACCACAGCTCACAGCAACGCCAGGTCCTTAACCCACTGAGCAAGGCCAGGGATCAAACCTGTGTCCTCATGGATGCTGGTCAGATCTATTTCCGCTGAGCCACGACAGGAACTCCAGGGTGCACATTTTTATTTTACCTTAGACTCCAGTGTGGCTTGACACAGTTCTGTTCTTTGTTCAGAATTTTGTCCTATTTGCCATGGAATTTTTTTTAATCTTACAGTAAAGGCTCCTTTATGTTTTTTTTTGTATTTTCATAATGATTTTTATTTTTTCCATTATAGCTGGTTTACAGTGTTCTGTTAATTTTCTACTGTGCAGCAAGGTAACCCAGTTACACATACATGTATACATTCTTTTTTCCTGATATTATCATGTTCCATCATAAGTGACTAGATATACTTCCCAGTGCTATACAGCAGGATCTCATTGCTTACCCATTCCAAAGGCAATAGTTTGTATCTATTAACCCCAAATTCCCAGTCCATCCCACTCCCTCCCCCTCCCCCTTGACAACCACAAGTTTGTTCTCCATGTCCATGATTTTCTTTTCTGTGGAAAGTTTCATTTGTACCGCATATTAGATTCCAGATGGAGGTACCTTAGAAAACTATACATAGAACTACCATATGACCCAGCAATCCCACTCTTGGGCATATATCCGGACACTTTCCTTGAAAAAGACACATGCACCTGTATGTTCATCGCAGCACTATTCACAATAGGCAAGACATGGAAACAACCTAAATGTCCATCGACAGACTATTGGATTCAGAAGATGTGGTGTATATACACAGTGTCATGGACTTTTTGCATTGGTTTTGACTTTTTAGAATATTGCATAAGAGTGTTATTTATCCAGTTGCTGAGTTTTTGTTAGCTTGTGATTTTTTGTTTGTTTGTTTTTTTGGCTGTGCCCACAGCATATGGAAATGCCCCCGCTTGGGACAGAACCTGCACCACAGCAGGGACCCAGCTACTGCAGTGACAGTGCTGGATCCTTAACCCACTGTGCCACAAGAGAACTCCCCAATTTTTGAGTTTCTTTAGCACCTTCCTTATATTCCATATCCAAGGCAAGTGTCTGACTTGCCTCACCCTTGTTCCCGCCTGCTGTACATAGCATGTGTTAAGCATGACTGAGTAGGGAGATCGAGAGCTTTGCGTGAGAACACTTATCTTTTAATTGTGTTTAATGAATTAATGTAACCTAGATGGGACTTATCTGTAAGTTATTGCTCCCCCTAACTCTGTAGGGACTACATGATATATGATAATTAAACAATTATCAAAATGCCCGACAGAGAGTGGTTGTGACAGTGAAATGTGTCATTGCAGGACTTACTGAAGGGGAGGGCCACTTCATTCAGGCCCTATGCTGTCTGCTGGCAATTCTACTCCTCCACATTTCCTCCTGACTGGAGTTCCAGGGCTAGAAGCTTTTCACGTCTGGCTTTCTATCCCGTTTTGCTGTCTTTGTGTGATTGCCCTCTTGGGGAACAACACCATTCTATATGTAGTGATCACAGACTCCAGCCTCCATGAGCCCATGTACTATTTCCTCTCCATGCTCTCCACCACAGACATAGGCATCGCGATTTCCTCTCTTCCCACGACTCTGGGTGTCCTCTGGTTCAATGCCAGGATCATCAGCCTGGATGCCTGCATTGTGCAGATGTTCTTTCTGCATGGATTCACCCTCATGGAATCTTCTGTGCTTTTGGCCATGGCTTTTGACCGCTTTGTTGCCATCTGCAACCCCCTAAGGTACACTCTGATTCTAACCAGTTCTAGAATCTTCAAAGCCTTTGTGGCGATTTTTGTGCGAATGCTGGTCAACTTGGTGCCCTTGCTCCTGCTGCTTAAGAGGTTGTCCTTCTGTGGTTCTAACATGCTTTCTCACTCCTATTGCTACCACCCTGATGTGATTAAATGTTCTTGCTCAAGTGTCAAGGTCAACAGCATCTGTGGCTTAGTTGCTCTCATTCTGACATCAGGTATAGATATTCCCTGTATCTTCCTCTCTTATGTGCTCATCATCAAGTCCATCCTCAGCATAGCCTCCCCAGAGGAGAGGAAAAAGGCTTTTGGCACCTGCATCTCACATCTTGGTGCTGTTGCCATCTTCTACGTCCACTGAGTAATCTTGGCTTTGGTCCATCGCTTTGGGCATAATGCTCCTCCATATGTCCACACACTGATGTCACCTCTCCACTTCTTATTCCCCCCAGTGCTGAACCCCATTATATATAGTGTGAAGACCAAACAAATTTGTAAAGCTTTCCACAAGTTATTTCCAAACACAGGGTAGCCAGTCTGACCATGCAATGACTTAGAGATAGTCTGGCTTCCTTCCTCTCTTCCTTCAACGTTTTGTTGAGTAACACTGGGATTTGTCTTACAAATGTAATACAAGATTACATAAGGGAGCATCCTCATCCTCTCAAATAGTTTATATGGTCTAGTGGCAGGGACATAAAATGAAATCTGTAATAACAACATTGAATGAGAAGTGTGATCATAGAATTATATCCAAGAGACTACATGGACACTGAAGAAGATATCTAGATCATACTGGAGATTAAAAAAAAAAATTGTCTGGGGACGTAAATGCTTCAACAAACAAAACTATTTAATACATAAAAATGTAAGGGCCTTCTAGGCCTAGGGCACAGGGCTGTGAAGTCAGTGATATGTGAGACAGCCCAATACACCAAGGAAATTTATGTGGCCAGTATGGCTGGAGTAAGGGGTGTACGTGATATTGGAAAAGTTAATAAAGGCTATAAAATAACCTTTGTGTGGAGTTCCTGCTGTGGCCCAGTGGGTTAAGGATCTGGTGTTGTCCCTGCAGCAGCCTGGATCACTGCTGAGGTGCTGGTTTGATCCCTGGCCAAGCACAGTGGATTAAGGATCTGGTGTTGCCATAGCTGTGGTGTAGGTCACAGCTGAGGCTCAGATTCGATCCCTGGCCCAGGAACTTGCATATACTGTGGGTTCAGCCAAAAAATAAATCAATAAAAAAGCTTTATGCTAGGCAAAGTTAAAGTATGAAGCTTAAAAAAGGAGAATGATCAACTGGAATTGGGAAGTTTTATTAGATTCCCCTTTAAGAAACATCCACTGTGGCCTGGAGAAAAACATTGTCCCTTAATTCTGACTTGAGGTTGTCTTTAAGAAATCTTATAGTCTTCTGTTAGTTTGGATGACCTGGGAATAATCTTCACTCCCTTACTGCCGTATGAGTTTCTCATTTGTCCTGATTTAGAGAGAGGAATTCTGTAGTTCTGGTATATGATCTACTAAGGCTGAACTTGAAATGGATTCTAAGATTTGTAGTACAACTCTAATCCTCAAGTGCTCAAAGACGGGTAATGAAGATCACAAGATTTCAAGAGCTCAAAGAAAACAGAAATGATAGTAAAATTTAGTGACTTCCTCTCTCTCTTAACAATATTCAGTTTCCACATATGTTCTTCTTTATCCCCCCATGAAAATCCTCTGACATAAGATATCAGATATATCAAGAGGGGGAAAAATTAGGGGAAGAGTATGAAATAATGAACTGAAGGAAAGATATTTGTGGTGCCTTACATTATTCATTGTAGTAAAATTTACATTTTAAAATAAAATTTAAAAATGAAATTTAAAAAATGTAAAAATTTGGGATGATGTGTATGTAGCTCATTGGATTTAAGGGCATAATAGCATTTCTGAGCTTACTGTAAACAGTATTAATTTTTCCTTTGTTACATTTCCCCAAAAGATTTAGTAAAATTGAACAATGTGAGATAGGAAAGTGATAAATTAGTAGAATTGTAATATTAATTATGTATATACAAGTGTGCCTCTGATTACCACCTAACAAGTTCTGTTACATTTGACCTCGCTTCCACCCTCTGTAAATGAAGTCTCATTATTTTATATATTTCTTTTTAAGTCTTTATATATAACCTCTACTTGCCATTTATTTTCCAACAAATAAAAAAACTGGAGGTAAAGCTAAAACTGAGCTTAGAAGATTTTAGTAGAAAATGCATATAATAGGAAATAAAGTCTGAAAACAAGTTATTAAATAACTACCTCCAGGATTTAGGAAAAAGAAGTAAAGAACCCCCCCAAAAAGAAAGAAAATTAGATAAATAAAATAATAAATGCTAGTGTAAAAATTACTTTAAAACTATCAAACAGTAAGATTTAAAAAGACAAAACTTTATTCATTAGAAAGACTAATAAACTTGACTGGCAAGAGTGATCAATTATAATTCAGGAAAAGCATAAAAATCAATATTAGTAATGAAGAAGTTACATCATTATTCATCCCACGGACACTCTTGAAGATGTAAAAGAAAATAATTTCTAAAACTTGGATGCCGATTTTTGAAAATTTAAATAAAATGTACAAATGTCTAAAAAGCACAACCTAGGACATAATACGAGAAGAAGAAAGGCTCAATGGTCCCATATATATTAAATCTATTATATTCATATTTACAGACTGATTTAAAGACAAAAGTAGGAAGGAAGAAAGAAAAAGAGAAAAAATAAAGGAATGAAAATGAGAAAGAGCAAAGAAAGGAAGTCAGGAAAGGGTGGAAAGAAGGAAGGAAGACAGACAGGAAACTAACAATTGACGTTAACCTCCAACCTGCAGGCTCCAATTGTATACCAACTCTTTGAAAGAATAGGAAAATAAGGAACACTCACTCCCAAATGAGTTTTACAAAGCCAGTCTTATTCAATATTGCAAATTTGAGGACCCAACCAGTGCAGTCACACAAAGGAAAATACACATGTAAAGGGAAAGGAGAAAAGAAATGTCAGTACTGTTAATTACAGAAAACTCGATAGATCATGTGGAATAGCAAAACAAGTCAATAAATAGACTTTTAGATTAATAAATAGATTTAGCAAGATTTCTGATACATTATCACAGGAAGAGTACTTTTCATGTTTTTCACGAACAAACACTTAGAAGAGTAGATTTAAAGGTTTACCATTTAAAATATAGTAAAAAACCACATGTGTGAGAATAAATTTCACAAAGGTATAAAATATCTTTACTTTGAAAAGTATAAAACAGCACTGAAACTAAAATTCTGAGTAGTGAGCCATATTCTTGCATTGGATGGTTCAGTTCTTTAAAGTATTGTGAAATTCCCCAAGTTGGTTCAGTGCAACCCCACCAAAACCTCATAATTTCTGTGTAGATTGGTGTGTATGTGTGTGTGTATGTAAACTATTTATTCTAAAGTTCATAATAAAATATTTAAAGTTCTGGAGTTCCCTTCGTGGCTCAGTGGTTAACGAATCCGACTAAGAACCATGAGGTTGCGGGTTCGATCCCTGGCCTTGCTCAATGGGTTAAGGATCCGGCATTGCTGTGAGCTGTGGTGTAGGTTGCAGACGCAGCTCGGATCCCGCGTTGCTGTGCTTGTGGTGAAGGCCGGCAGCTACAGCTCCTGTTAGAAAAACATTAAAAAATTGAGTTCCTATAGATAACACTGGACAATATATTTAAGTTGTTGGCCTAAATAACTATTTATTTAACATAACAGATAAGTCACTGAATATAGAGAAAATATGCCTTGCTCTAAATTAAAACAGGAAATTCTATCAAAAGACACTTTCAAGAAAGTGAATATTTAAAAGAGAATATGTGTCCTGTACATACAAAGAACTATATAAAACTAATAAGATACACCAAACAAGCCAAAAGAAAAATGGAGAAAAGTTTGGAATGGAGACTTCATAGGAAACTAGATACATGAAAAGATATCGGGCATCATTAGTTAGGAAAATGAGAATACCAAAATCCAATAGACTGTAAACCTCTAGGAATTGCTATCATTAAGAAAACTGATAATATCAAATATTGGTAAAGATATGAATCAACAGAAACTCTCACATGCAGCTGGTGTGGATGAAAAATTGGTACAGACTTTTTGAAAGACTACTTGGTCGTATCACAAAGTTGACCCAGAAATTTTAGTCATAGAATATAACCAACAGACGTGCATATAAGTGTGCTCGAGAGACATAGAACCTCACAGTAGCATCATTATTTATAACCAAAACATGAATACAATGGAAGTGCCCAAGAAAATAAAACTTGATAATTTTTGATGTGTTCCCACAGTTGTAAGAATTAAAAAGAATAAAACGATTCTAACACATAACGTTGTTAAATCTCATAAAGATAATGTGGAATGAGTCAGAAACAAAAGCGCACATACTGTATTATTCAATTTATATGTTTATATTTCATTATATTGTAGGTGACAATTATGAGCAAAACTAATCTAGGGTGCAGGAAGTCAGGAGAGTAGTTAATTTTGGTGTAGAAGAGGAACTAGTTAATGGGATGGGGGTGTACAGGAGGCTGTCTGGTAAGACTGAGTATCAGGATTGGCAAAATATGGCCTGTGGGCCAAATCTGACTGCTGTGTCAGGTATAAATAAAGTTTAACATGGACCATCCCAAGTCAGAATAGCATGTGACTGAATCATGCATGCTATCTCAAAATAAAGTAGTAAGACAGACAACTGAATGGCAAGAAAAAGCCTAAAATATTTACAATCTCGTCTTTACAGAAAAGGAAAGAAAACTTGCTGGTCTCTATCCATATCACTGACTTAGTGGCAGTTACATGGAATAAATCACATAGTTGGTTGTTGGCTGGAGACCAAACAACTAGTTCTCTGGTCTTCGCCTCGTGGGCCTGCCCAGCATGGCAGCTTGCTTCATTAAAGCCAGACCTTATGTAACATAAGCACGGAAGTAATGTCCTGTCATTTTTGCCACATTCTGTGGTTAAAAGCAAGTCCTACTCACACTCAGGATCGAAGGACTACACAAGGGCTCAAGAAAGCAGGTAACAGGGACTGTTCTACTAGTACATAATCTGTCCGTAACAGAAGGATGTGACTAGAAAAGCTTGTTAGATTCTAAGCTCCTTAAAGGCCATAGTGGTGAAACTTTTCATTCTTTAATCCTGACTCATTACGTTTTGAACAATGATTTGCTCGAAGTTCATGTTTGTTGTTGAAGTATCAGCCCAGACACTTGGGGAAGGGGGAAGGTTTCCAGGTAGAATTATAGCGCTTGAATTAAACCCTCACACTTTCTGCCGCTTCTCATACGAGGACACATAAGAATAGAAGGCAAATACTCATTAAAGAAAAATAGTTAAGTGAGGAACACATTACTGGATTTATTGCTATCTAGACAAACACACAACTCCCTCTGCCAATGTGAAACTTCTCTATAAAGGAGACACATAATGTTTGGGTGTGGATTTTCACCTTTTCTACGAGTCTAGAATTGCTTGGTTTGTACTGTAGTCTGCATCCATTACTCAGCTGGCCACAATGACAAGGATGGCCAAATTCACCCGAGGGTCTAGATTCTTAAACTTTTTTTTTATGTTTCTATTTTTTTAAATGTATTTATTTATTTATTTATTTATTTATTTGTATTATTATTAAAGTATTGTTGATTTACAATGTTTTGTCAAGTTCTGTTGTGCAGTGACCCAGTCACATACATTTCCCTGTGCTGCACAGTAGGGCCCCATTGCCCATCCATTCCAAATATAACAGTTTGCATCCCCCAAACCCCCAAAATAGATCCTTAAACTTTTTTGGCACAGAAAACAGCAAGGAAGAGAGCAAGAAAACGTACACACATGGTAACGCATCATTTACCTCTAGTGACCTCATCCACTAGCAAAATCGGGCCCAATGAATAATAATTTATCAGGAGCTGACCCATTTCCTGGGAAAAGCAAGTGAGTGGCTAGACAGAGATGGATTTGGAAGTGGCCGTATCACCCTCACTATGCACCAAAGTGGTGGTGGGAGAATAGGGCTTGGAGACTGAAGTGCACGTTTTCTCCTCTCTTCGTTGCCTCCATAATTGTTCTAGTGAACACTGGCTTGCTTTCCTGTCTTCCTAGCATACTGATATTCTGGTGACAGAGACATGGCACCTCTCTGTTCCCAGGGCCCAGACAATGTCCGAACCGTCCATTTGTATGGGCAATTGGGTTTATTTTGCTTGGTATTATTGTCCCTGTGGACCGCTGATCCCTTGAGTTAGAAGCGAAAACCCTTCTGAGATTACACAGCACTGCCCTGTATTAATAGACGGAGAGAGGGGGATTTTGTTTTTTCTCCATCTGCAGCCTCAGGGAGATTCACATTTCACCAATGGCCCCACAGTTGAATTCCACTTTACTATAAAGTCAGTGGCTCCAGAGCTATAACTCACTCTCTGTCTGCTGGTGAAGACAGAGAAGGCTCCTTTTCCCATGTGAAGCTGGTAAGAAGCCAGAGAGAGCTGTTCATTGTGTTGATTTTCTGCTTTGTTATCTATTCATAAATATTCATGTGAGCTTACAGGAAAGTCAGATAACATTAGGTTTTACCCTGTTCTCACAGATCCATTTAACACACAAATATCTGAGTCCTTCTAGTTATAGTTAAACATTGCAGTGGGTTTTATCCAGTTGAATTGAAATCCTGGGAGCTGAAAATGAAAAGAGAACTATAGAAAAGCAGCCTAAAGGGGTTGACAAAATGTATACTCATTACACAGAATTTACTCTCTGGGAGTAAACTTTAGTGTATTTAAATGTTCGATTGAAAAATATTGATATTATAATAACTAATATTGCTATTTTATTTTAGGCCTCTCTAGAACTGACTTTAACAATGTAAACGTATTATTTTCAAAGTGTTATTTTTAAAATTTTATTTGAACAAGACTTTATATCATTTATCACATTTCTCTGTATATGGAGTCAACTGCCTCTTCTAGTGCCTGCAATGTCTACTGAAAACCTCTATCTTATCCTCAAACCAGCATCCATCATTTCATACACTTGAGCAGCAATAAATCTCCCCCAATAATTCGTCAAGAAGGAAGTAAGCACTGGCTTAAAATGGAAGCAAATTCTAGCATATGCTGTGGCACGGATGACTCTTAAGGACATTATGTTAAGTGAAATAAGCCAGTCACAAACGGACAAACATTGTGTGATTCCACTTGCATGAGATCCTTAAAGTAGTCAAAATCATAGAGACAGAAAGTAAAGTGGTGGTTGCCAGGGACTGGGAAAAGGGGAGTTATTGTTTACTGGGCGTAGAGGTCCAGGTTTACAAGATGAAGAGTTATAGAGATGGATGGTCGTGATGGTAGCACAACATTATGAATGCATTTAAATCCACTGAACTGTACACCGAAAAATGGTTACAGTGGTAAATTCTGTGTTAGGTGTACTTGACCACCATTTTAAAAGTTGTAAAAAAAAAGAAAAACCAAAAAACAAGTAGCCCTGGGTGATAGATAATTCCCTCACAGAACTTTCCTCCAACCTACCCATCTATGCTTACCCACGAGGGCCAGTGGACACAATGTTCTTCATCTTTTGCATTTTTAAAAGTACATCTGATTGGCAATGTTGTGCCAATTTCTGCTGTACAGCCAAGTGACTCAGCCATACACACACACACACAAATATTTCCTTTCTTATACTAGCTTCCATCATGTTCTATCCCAAGAGATTGGATATAGTTCCCTGTGCTCTATAGCAGGAGCTCATTGCTTATCAATTCTAAACTTAATAATTGCTCTTCATCTTTATCTTCAGCTAATTACTATCATGCTCTGTATTTAATCACCTGCTACGTTCTTATGGCATTTTCTATTCCAGTTAACCCCTGTGGTTCTACATTTGAATTTCTCACTATGTAACTTATTTTTCCACTCAGTTTATAAATATGTAGGTTTCTCTAAGTATTTCTAATTTAACAAAAATCCTCCATCCACGTTATGGACATCTTTGGGCATAGCTTATTTTTCTCCTTGCCTTCGCTGACAAGTTTCTAAAAATAATATACACCCTGGGCCTCCAATACTTATTTTTCCATTCATTCCTTAAGCCATTGTAGCAGGTTCTCAGTTTTCATCACTGGACTTCAGTTGTGGTGTTTGTTTTTAGCATTGCTAATATGAAATTAATTTGAAATTTTCAGGCCTTAGAAGACCTGACCACTCAAGCACTTTCACACTGTGGTTCATGTAGTGCCCAGTCATGGCACCGGTCTCTCTTGTTTTTAGCGGTTCCTGGAAAGCTGTCTAGTCTCATCTTGCTTTAGTGTATCTAGTCCTTTCCAATAACTTCTACAGAATTCCACCTTTACTGGTTTTCTGTCATAAAACCCAACTCTCTGAAGGTAGTCACCCACACTGTTAGATTAAAATGACACTTTTACATTGATAACTTCCAAATACACGTTCTCCACAAAAATCTGGAGATCTTTGCCTAGATTCACACCCATGTGGTACTGCAGACTCATGGATATCTTTAGGTGAATTTCTCTTAGTCATTTCATACACAACATATTCAAAATTAATTACATTGATTTTTTTTTCTTAACTAATTCTGTATGCATTTAATTTTATAGAAGAGCTTAAAATTCTGTCAATTTAGAAAATAATGATCAAAACGTATAAAGTTATATGGACATATTTCCTTGAATTTAAGAGTGAAGATGGTATTATATACATAGAACAGAGTTTGATTTACTTGATTTACCATGATAGAGTACTTACCCGTGACCTTAGGTAACTCTCCTAACCAAAAGAAAATTTAGCTAGAAGTTTTTGTGCCAGAGTGTAATTTATTGTTTCTATAGGATGTGAGTATTGTGAGGAGAAGTGCTACCAATTCAGGACCACATGGAGATCTTCGGTAATTCAACATCTGAATCTCCAACTTTCTTGTTGACCGGTATCCCTGGCCTAGAGTTCGTCCATGCCTGGATCTCCATCCCCGGATCTCCATCCCCTTCTGCTGTCTTTACACCACTGCCCTCTCTGGGAACAGCATGGTCCTCTTTGTGGTCATTATCCAGCCCAGTCTCCACGAGCCCATGTACTGTTTCCTGTCCATGCTGTCAGCTGCTGACTTGGGCTTGACTCTTTCGACACTGTCAACAACATTAGGTATCCTCAGGTTAAATGCAACTAAAATAAGCCTGGATACCTGCATCCTCCAGATGTTTTTTCTTCACGGATTTGCCGTCATAGAATCGGGGGTGCTGGTGGCTATGGCCTTTGACCGCCATGTGGCAATCTGTGATCCTCTGAGGTACACCACCATTCTCACTAATGACAGAATCATTCAGATAGGCTTCTTATTGATTATGCGCACTGCTGTGTTAATAGCACCACTACTTTTGCTCCTTAAGCCCCTCAGTTTTTGTGGAAGAAACGTCCTTTCCCACTCCTACTGCTACTATCCAGATGTGATTAAATTAGCGTGTTCAGATACTCAAGCCAATAGCATCTATGGATTAACTGCTCTCATCCTGACCACAGGAGTAGATGCGCCCTGCATTGTCCTGTCTTATATCTCGATCATTCGCTCTGTCCTCAGCATTTCCTCTCCACAAGAACAACACAAGATCTTCAGCACGTGTGTCTCCCACATTGGAGCAGTTGCTATTTTCTACATCCCCATGATAAGCTTGTCCTTGGTGCATCGCTTTGGCCGATCGGCGCCCAAAGTGGTCCATTCTGTGATGGCCGATGTATACCTGCTTTTCCCCCCTGTGTTCAACCCCATCATCTATAGTATGAAAATAAAACAGATTCGAAAGGCTGTACTCAGTCTTCTCCTTACAAAATAGAGATGATTAATTTCGAGAAAATCTTTATAAAGGTGCCTTTCCCAGTATAAAAGCAATCCTGGGAGGTTACTGCATATCAGATATATTTTTCTCATCTTTTAATTTATTCAACAAAGATTTAGCGAGCATTTTTATGTTTTCAGTCATAAAAGTACATATACAATATACCTATGTAACTTAAGGACTTTATAGTCCAGTAATGGAAACAGGAAAATGATAATAATGAAATAATACAAATAATGCCCATAGTAACTAATATTTATTAACTTTATTTTATAGTAGGTGTTTCTATTAACTGCTATAAATATATACTATTTATTCTTCAAAACAGCTCAATGAAAATATTTATTATATTTTAGGACATTTAGACCATCAAAAGCAAGACCTCTAATAGAGCAGGGTTGAGATTTGAATCAGACTTTCTGTATCTTCGATACCGCATTCTTCACTAGTGTATTGCATACTCTGTGAAAAGCAACTATCATGGGATCCAAAGTAAGAACTGGATCTTCCTATCCATATAGCATACCTTTAAAAAGTTGCAGTGGCCTTCTTCTAGTGTAATTTGGCTTTTACTCCTCGTTCGTAATTACTAGTACAAACAGTAGAAATAGATATGTCATGGCCTGTAAGCCATAAATCATTGTCCGCTGCTGGACAGTCAGTAGAAAGCTTCGAGGACTGGGGCACCGGCAATTGATTACAGCAATTCAGAGAACTGGAAAAGATCATGAAGCAGAATGTAAGGAATCTGGGGTAGAAATTATTAACCTTCTTCTGTACAAAAGTCCCTTTGGAATCTAACAAAATCCACCAACCTATCTGCAGAGAAAAATCACAGATAAAAATCACTCATTATTTTCCATAAAATGTCAGAGGTGTCACAAAATGTCAGGAAGGGCGTTCACGGCTCTCTTAGTGAAGGAACCAAGGTAAAGAATCCCTGATTTTCAGCCTAAAAACATTTATACATAGCTAAACCTAAAGCATTTGGTTCCTGAAAAGACTTTAGGTAACTGTATCAATTTAAGAGGCAGGAGGAACCTTAAAACTCAGTTGCCTAAGATGGTAGAAAAATTCAGAGGACAATGGAAATGGACACCTAATGTGAATCACATCAGTTTCACTGCAGTTGGAAAAGTGGTCACAGATACGAGGAGGTGTTACTAGGGCTACAGACTGCCGGACTCTGGGCAGCAGCGTGTTGCCTCCAGTTCATACCAGCTTGTGAGAGGCCACAGCGGGCATCTCTTCTCAGCTTGTTAACAATGTCAAAGCAGCAGCTTGAAATCAGCATTTATATCATGAGAATTGGTAAACACTACAAATGAGCTTTGTCTTTTTTTTTTTTTTTTTTTTTTGAGCTCCAGTCAATCAGCACCTCTGGTATATCTTTTGTTTGGCCTTGTGAGAAGCAATAGAAATATAATTGCCTGCACTCAAGAAGCTGAAGTCTAACCTGTGAAGTGCTGATGTAGACCAAAAAGTTATGAAATAATGTAGGAAGTGCTGTGCTAATTGACAATACAAAATTATACCCCTTGCTTCTGTTGCTGTTTGGTCTGAAGATGTTTCCAAAGGCAAAGGGAGGAGAAGCGTATTTGGGAAGTGACCCCGGGAAAGAACATAGGAAGTGCTGTGTTACTATCTTACTCTTCATGGAGGGACAGTCTTCTGAATTTTAAATTCATAGGTCCTTTCTGGACATAGCATCATGTAAGGTACTTGGGGACTTTGATAAGGTGCAAGCAAAGTCATGGGTAATTTTATTTAGCTTAAGTTGTATTGTTGGTCTACAAAATGTGTAGGATGCTGCGTATGCATGCTACTTCGTTTAAGTCACTAAGGGGAATTGGGTAGTACACACTTACTATGTAGAGTGGGCTTGAAATAAATTCATTAAATTAACATTTTAATTAATTTCAGTAGCTCAAGAGGGCACCACTAGAAAGATACTCTGGGAGAGTCTTGAACTACGTACCTCATCCCACTGGTCACAGGCAGAAATAAAAGAGAGTGACAAGAAGGAAAAAAAAGGAAACCTGTTTGAATGGGGAGGCTTAACCTTGTTTTCACTAGATTTTCCCAGACACTATGTATGCCCTGATTTTTTCATTTATGTAGTCTGTTCTCTGTCTTGTCTCTCTCTTCAATTGATCCATCTGATCAATTTATGAAAAAAATGTTAATCAGAATATTTCCTTCGGAAGGATGGAACTAGTTGACATCTCTCAGCTTTGAAATAAGATGCTTGCTTGTATACTTCATTAGCCAGGTTTCTGAATAGGCTTGGATTCTCACCATTCCTCTGATGCTCTGTGGTTAACGCCACATTGAATCATGCTACTTTCCACTCTGAAATACTCTATCCATTGCTATCTGGCCTTTAATCTACACCGTATTCAAGTTCCATCTCTTTTATGAACTATTCTTTAGCCAAAAGAATAAAGTGGGCGAGGAAAAAGAGCAAGCTGGGGTGGAGAGATTATATAAAGCCAAGAGACCCACACTTGAGTGTGTCCCAGGAGAAGACCCAAAGGGCATGCCACTCACTCAGGCTATTAGGAATGACTTCTGAAAATGACCTCAGCATCACTAAGAAATTGAGAAGTGGCTCTCCTCTGCTGACTGGGGACGACCATAGGAGATGCTGTCACAGAGCCAGGCTCATTAATATCCATGCATATGGTGAGTCTGTGACATAATAGAGGCCAGAGAGCCATGGTTAATCACCAAAAACCACAGGGGCTACATAAAAAGCAACAAGGTCCAAAGGTCAGAAAGAAAGCTTAGCTGTAAGTACTTATGGAGATGGTTAGCTGAACACAACATCATGGAGCAAAATAGACAAATAGCTAGCAAGGGTCTGTCTAGGTTACCTTTATAACAACAACCACAAAAAAAACAAGAATCAATGAGAAGGAGGCTAGAAAAACTGACGTACTTCGATGCAAGCTTGACCTTGCATTAAGGAGAGAAAGAAGCATGAAAATTTTGGTAGGAAAATTATCTTAGACTGTAGTGAGGCTCTAAACAGAGTTAGTTGTGACCACAGAGTATCCTCAAGTCAGACACCTATCAGAGGGGTTCTGTGCCTTCCGTGACTGGACCTGCTTTAGTTTCCGTGCCACACTCAATCATTGGCTGGAAGCAGCTTCTGGGAAACGTGGCCTTTGCAGGCTGTGATGACGCATCTAAGAACTCAGCAGCTGGGACTGTCATTCTCCATAGCCTCACGTATAAAAGACGTTTTAATAACTAACACGTCTACCAAATTAAGAGAAAAGTATGTAGGGAGATACAAGGAGGAACCAAACCATTGAACATTGAGACAAAGAGAAGCCACAGCTGCTCAGGAGACACTGCAGTCTTGCCATGTCCCAGCCTGCGCCTCCCTTGAAGTTTCAAACACTCAGGAAATGCTGGAGTGGGGTGGATATATGAACATTTTAGAATGTTTTTTTGCAACTTTTCTTTAAACTGTAAATCTTTATGAAATGTAATGTTAAAAATTCTCATGAGAAAGCTTCTGATGGGCCCTGCTAGAGTCGGGTATCAAAGTCTCTATTGCTGATCAGTCAAGTTTATGTGCACAAGCCCAGAGTTTGGGGGCCACTTTTATGTTTGAGGCTGTTATCAGAAAAGAGAAGATATTTTTGCCACAGGACTTCCCAACACCTCTCTACTACCCACTCTTGATCCAACAGAGTGCATTAAGAAGATTCGACTTGTGACAGCTGTCTTTAAGGCAATGATCATAACCTTTGTGATGAGACGAGTGGCCTAGCAGAAGAATATGTTCAACTTTTGAGTTTTTCTTTTAGCAGAACTGCTCAAGGCGATAGAATCAAGGATTACAAAATCACTGATTAGATAAATAGAGCAGCTGCATAGAATTACAGAGTATAAATATTAACATGTCATATTTTTCCTGTAGGCCAGCAGAGATGGATTCAGATATTTTGAAACAAAGATTAAAAAGTAATCAAGATAAAAAACTTACTCTGTTAGGCATAGAAATAATAAAATGGCCCTTCCATATAAATTATATCTTCATAAAATTTTCATTTTTATTATATTAAATAATTACTTATTCTGACAATTATTGTTTTAGGAATTCAATTTAATACTAAATACTTTGCTACTAATAACAAATAATGCAGTACCTCATTAAAACTTTAAAGAAACTTGGAGTTCCCGTCGTGGCTCAGTGGTTAACGAATCTGACAAGAAACCATGAGATTGCGGGTTTGATCCCTGGCCTTGCTCAGTGGGTTAAGGATCCAGCGTTGCCTTGAGCTGTGGTGTAAGTTGCAGATGTGGCTCAGATCCCGCGTTCCTGTGGCTGTGGCTTAGGCTGGTGGCTAAGCTCTGATTAGACTGCTAGCCTGGGAACCTCCATATGCCACGAGTGCGGCCCTAGAAAAGGTAAAAAGACAAAAAAAAAAAAAAACATCTACGAAATATCGAAATATCTGTAGTACCTGAAATCTATGTCTATGTTTCTGTACTCACTGCTCTACATTGTGTTGGACAGGCAGGAAAGAAATCTGTTATTCAAAACTAATTTTCACAAAATTACACATTTATTTGTTCATTACTTATTCATTCAGTGAATATCCATACTTACTACGTATACAAATAGTAAAACTTGCTCTCAAAGCATGTACTCTCATGATGTGCGTCTAACCATGTCTTCCCACCAAAAGAGCCCACATGCCACTGTAATACTTCAGTTGTTTAATCTGAAGCCAAATTTATTTGGTTTCTTTCATGACAAATCCTTCTGTTAACAAGTGAAATTATTTCTTATAGCTAAGGATTCAAGATTAAACTCTTAGAGTTTTTAAAGTTTTTCATCTTCAAAAAAAAAATTGACCGGTTGAGGAGTTCCCTGGTGGCCTAGCAGTGAGAGGATCCAGCATTGGCACTGCTGTGGCATGGCTTTGATCCGTGGCCTGGGAACTTCCGCGTGCCGCAAGTGCAGCCCCAAGTTAATTAAATTAATTAATTAATTAAAACTTGACCAGTTGATCCTCTGATCTTGGCAACATGTCTTTCCGTTTAAAATTCTATTTGATCAAAACCAAAAGTTTTACCTCCCTTTGTGATCCCACCCAACCAACCAGGCCTGCTTTATCAATGTCACATTTGGCATTGACCCCAATTTTTAACATTGACTCTGTTACCATATGGCATAAATGTAGCTTAATATGCTCTCTCTTTTCTGACTCTACTATCTGTGTCTCTCTTCAGGTGGTCCTACCTTCAGTCTCTCATCATTCTAATTTGTCATCTATGCTAGAGTCACTCTAATCTCATAATAGAATCACCTCATTGCTTAAAATAACCTTCAATAATGTCGAGTTCCTGTCGTGGTTCAGTGGTTAACGAACTGGACTGGTATCCATGGGGACGCAGGTTTGATCCCTGGCCTTGCTAGGTGGGTTGGGGATCCGGTGTTGCCTTGAGCTCTGGTGTGGGTCGCAAACGTGCCTCAGAACCCTCATTGCTGTGGCTGTGGTGTAGGCCAGCAGCTGCAGCTCCCATTGGAGCTGGGAATTTCCATATGCCACAGGTGCAGCCCTAAAACTCAAATAATAATAATAATCATAATGATAATAATAATGTCTCTTGCTATTCAAATGCCGTCAGCCAAAAACAAAACTGAAACCACAAACAAAAAACTCAAACCACTAAATCCTAATCCTGTGTACTTGTATTAAAATGTTTAGAGATTGTCTAGTTCGCCATTCTATTCTGCAGATAAAGAAACAAACGCCCTTAACAAGAGTCTTTTCACTGAGCCACCCAGTTATTAGCAGAGAGGTTTCCTGGTTATATAATGCAGGATTCTTGGAACTTGACTGCTGCTTCTCTCTACAATGGAAATGCTTCATTTATTTGCCTGCCCTCCTTGATGAGTCTCATTTTGTTCTCTGTTTTTCCACTTTTCTAAAAATGTGTAACAAAATTATACATATAAATATTTCTATACAACAAACATGGGAGTGTAGAGAGCTCTTTGAGATCCTGATTTCAATCCTCTTGGATAAATACAATCCAATCTGAATTGTAGGAATGTATTTACTCATTTTAACAAAGATTTCTTATGCATTAAAAGGTACTGTGTTCCTGGTACTATGCTGTTATTTGGAGATACTGTCAAAGCATCTGTTATTTTACTTCGTTGTACCAAAAAAAAAAAAAAAAACCTATGTGATAGATTCTTTACAAGAAACACATAGAATCAAAGTCAAGGAGAAACTTTGGATCCTCATCGTAAATACTATATCCACGTTCAAAGTAATGATTCAGTTTCATTTTTAATTAAACATGTAAACAGAGTTACTGTGTCAATCTGTTTGTTTTTCTTTGGTTCTTTTGTGCTTGTCTGTACATCCACATTTCCTGGTACCAGCTAAGTACCCAGAGAGCAGGGAGGCAAAGCACAACAGAAGGGCACAGAAGTCCCTCTAGGATGTCCAGGTGAATAAATGACTTCACCATCCAGGTTCCTTATAAAAGCTCTCCATTCATGGAGGGAAATGGGTGACCTTCACACACCCACTCTAAACAAGACCGAGAGAAGTCTTTCCTCTTCCTAAAGGCCAAGTCAAGCAACTGTTTTCAGATTAGAAACAGTACTTGGCTGTGTCTACCATAAAATGTATCTGATAACTAAAGCCTGCATCATGAGTAATGTAACTTAAGCAAAAGGAAGACTTTTCTCAGAAGTAAAGTTAAAGATAACAGTTCCTCTAGTCCTCTGGCATTGCCCCATCAACGTCTCTACTTGTATGCCTTCTAATTTTCCACATTTTGAAAGGTAAGTCTTTCCCCACTTACCTCTGGTACCTGATCTCCTGGTTATTCTTACTTCCCACTGTTTTATTGACTTCTGTGGCTCTGATGCCTGTTCAGACATCCCAAATCCCGTACAGACTTTTCTTTTCATCTGTTTAGTTAATCATGGCAAATTGTGCTTCTTATATGTATTTATTTCCTGACATATATAATAACCAAACCTCACTAGCATATCCTCACTCTTGTATAACTTGCATTTCCAATCGGTTTACACTTACTGCAGCGCATTTATTGCATTTGGTCTCTTCAGCCTGCAGCAGTATGATTTATTTCTTTTTTATTTTGGACACAAGTCGGAGTGGCACAATAAAATGACCATACCCTTAGAGTCAGACAGACCAGGACTCACACACTGGTTCTGTGGCGTCTATTGATGGGAACTTTCAATATGTTCTTCACTCGGAACCCAGGGTAGTCAGCTGAAAATTAGGAATATTAGTCAGTCTGTTAATATTGGGCTGTTAAAGTGACAAGGTATAGAGATATCTAGAAAAGAATCTGGCCCAATATTAACTTTTCTTCTCTCTAACACTGTTAAAACTATCCCTTCATCTGTCTTCCAACCTTTCAACTACTTCGTATTTCAGGTCCCAGTCACTGAGATTGCAGTGCCTCCCATTGTCATAGTCATAGGATAGTTGCTGCTTCACCTCCACGTATGTAGTTAACTTTGTAACAGTCCACAGACACTATATGGAAACTCAGAAAACATGTAGGTCTTTTTATTATTATTATTATTATTATGTAAGCAAATATGGGGTATGTTTCCATCTGATTTGACTTAGAATAAAATGAGCTCTTTCAGTCTCCAAACGCTGCAGTCTTTTTTGGAACAGTCATTTTTCTTCCATTTTTTTTTACTTTATTTTTCCAGGGACAGCAGTTGTCTGTATATTGGCTTTTCACATTTTGCCCTTCTCAAATATAATTTTCGCGTTGTTTTCTTTTCATTATTTTTTCCTATGCATTATGAGAGAATTTTTTGTATCACCTTTTAAGCTTTTTGGTTTTTTATTTTTATTTTTTATATAATGATTTTTATTTTTTTCATTATACCTGGTTTACAATGGTGTCAATTTTCTACTGTATAGCAAGGTGACCCAGTAACACATACATGTATAGATTCTTTTTTCTCACATTATCATGCTCCATCATAAATGACAAGATATAGTTCCCAGTGCTACACACAGGACCTCATTGCTTATGCATTCCAAAGGCAATAGTTTGCAATCTATTAACCCCAAGTTTCCAGTCCATCTCAATCTCTCCACCTTCCTCTTGGCAACCACAAGTCTACTCTCCAAGTCCATGATTTTCTTTTCCATAGAAAGGTTCATTTGTGCCGTGTCTTGGTTATTGTGAATAGTGCTGCAATGCATATGCAGGTGCATGTGTCTTTTTCAAGGAAAGCTTTGTCTGGATATATGCCCAAGACTGGGATTGCTGGGTCATATGGTAGTTCTATGTATAATTTTCTAGGTACCTCCATACTGTTTTCCCAGTGGTTGTACCAATTTACATTCCCACCAACAGTGCAGGAGGGTTCTCTTTTCTCCACACCCCCTCCGGCATTTGTTATTTGTGGACTTATTAATGATAACCATTCTGACTGGTGTGAGGTGGTACCTCAAGGTAGTTTTGATTTGCATTTCTCTAATCATCAGTGATGTTGAGCATTTTTTCATGTGCTTGTTGGTCATCTGTATATATTCTTTGGAGAAATGTCTATTCAGATCTTCTGCCCATTTTTCACTTGGGTTGTTGGCTTTTTTGCTGTTGAGTTGTTTCAGTTGTTTGTATATTTTAGAGATTAAGCCCTTGTCAGTTGCATCACTTGATGCTATTTTCTCCCATTCTATAAGTTGTCTTTTTTTTTTTTATGGTTTCCTTTGCTGTACAAAAGCTTGTCACTTGACTAAGTCCTGTTGGTTTATATGTGCTTTTATTTCTGTTGCTTTGGGAGACTGACCTGAGAAAACATTTGTAAAGTTGGGTCAGAGAATGTTTTGCCTATGTTTTCTTCCAGGAGTTTGATGGTGTCTTGTCTTACATTTAAGTCTTTAAGCCATTTTGAGTTTATTTTTGTGCATGGTGTGAGAGCGTGTTCCTGTTTCATCGATTTGCATGTAGCTGTCCAGTTTTCCCAGCAACACTTGCTGAAAAGAGTTTTTTCCCATTTTATATTCTTGACTCCTTTGTCAAATATTAATTGACCATAGGTGTCTGGGTTTATTTCTGGGTTCTCTATTCTGTTCCATTGGTCTACATGTCTGTTTTGGTACCAGTACCACACTGTCTTGATTACCGTGGCTCTGTAATGTTGCCTGAAGTCTGGGAGAGTTATGCCTCCTGTTTGGTTTTTGTTCCTCAAGATTGCTTTGGCAACTCTGGGTCTTTTGTGGTTCCATATAAATTTTTGGATTTTTGTTCTAGTTCTGTGAAAATGTGACGGGTAATTTGATAGGGATTGCATTGAATCTGTAGATTGCTTTGGGTAGTATGGTCATTTTTACAATATTAATTTTTCCAACCCAGAAGCATGGAATATCTTTCCATTTCTTTGAATCCTCATTAATTTCCTTGATTAATGTTTCATAGTTCTCAGCATATAAGTCTTCCACCTCTTTGGTCAGGTTTATTCCCAGGTGTTTGATATTTTGGGGTGCAATTTTAAAAGGTATTGCATTTTTGTATTCCTTTCCTAATATTTCATTGTGACTGATTTCTGAATGTTAATCTTATATGCTGCTACTTTGCTGAATTTGTTGATCAGTTCAAATAGTTTTCAGGTTAAGTCCTTAGGGTCTTCTATATATTGTATTGTGTCATCTGCATACAGTGACAGTTTTACGTCTTCTCTTCCAGTTTGGAGGCCTTTTATTTCTTTTGTTTGTCTGAATGCTGTGGCCAAGACTTCCAATACTGTGTTGAATAACAGTGGTGAGAGTGGGCATTCTTGTCTTGTTCCAGATTTTAGTGGGAAAGCTTTCAGCTTTTGTCCATTGAGTATATTTGCTGTAAGAGAGAATTTTTTAAATGTATTCTCCAAGTTAAATTACTCAATTTAATTCTGCTTTTGTTTATATCTAAGATTTGCTTTAATTCATTATATTTCTAGTATCTCATTATTTTGGCCTTTTTCTCCAATTTTTTTCTTTTATACTGCTTTATGGCGCTATTACCTGAATTACCTTATGATATTTTCTTCTTAGTTCTACAGGGGTTTTAACATCTTTGATGATGATGACTGAGTCTTTATGATATAGGGGAATGGACTGTTGTTTACAAAATTATTACATATTCATATATGTTTATACTTTGAATTTTCCAGATGCTGTTCCCTTTTTATTATTATGCAATATTTTAAAGATTTTATGCTAGCTTTTTTTCGCTTTATATATTCCCTAGTGCAAAGCAAGATCTTTTCACACTTTTTTTTTCCCACCTCTCATGCTATTATCTTTGACTGTTTTTCTTGAGATGAGACGTCTACTGCAAGGAAAATGCCCTGGTCACTTTATCGTTGAGTATCTAATTAAAAGAGATCCAGAGTTTGGTACAGACTCTGGATTCCTGAGTGTAGACTGTGATAACGGTGTTAAGTGCTGTCCTGTGTTTGACCATATTCCTCAATTAGGAGCAGGTAATCACCCTCAAAAAAATTCTAGATAAAGGCTATCCATCAGTTTTAACTTTAGTATTTCTTTTATCTATTTCCTTTCCCCTTTATCTTTTTTGAAAATTTTTTAAAAATTGGGAGAAACTCAGTTGTTTCTCCCGATTCCAGAAAATTGGGAGACTGTTTCAGGGAGTATTGACTAAAATATTTTAAAATGGAAGTCTATTTAAATCTTAGAAAGAAAACTTTGAGAACAGTGTGCAGTTCACATTAGAAAAAGTTGCAAAGTGGATATTGATGATAAACAGAAGGGAGGTGAGAATACAATCAGATTTCTGAATTAGGCAACCTGATGTATAAAGTTGTTATAGATCTAGAGATATATAGTAGATCTACAGAGGTATTAATAAAAATGGGAAATAGGATATACAAGTTGTGGGGGCTGTGGGAACTAATTCAGATGTAAGTACTTTGTACCCGAGCTGTGACTTTGCGATATATCACTGGCAAAGTCAAGGAGTTAGATAGATGGATCTAAGATTTAGGAGATTAGCCTGGGAAGAAGTAAATATATTAAAATAGGAAAACAAATGAGTAAAAAATATTATCCACAGAATGCCTAGGGAATTGAAAGTATGTGGAAATAGACAGGTTTGGAGTAAGATTCAAACTAATTTTTAACCACACTCATAAGTTAAGTTTTGTAATTAATTAAATGATAAAATTTTATTAAAATGGACATACTTAATGGAGATGATCTTGGATGGCTTCTAAAGCAACAATAGAAATCTTAAAGAAGTTAAAAATATATTTTGAGCAATAGCTTTATGTTTGCAATAAACGTTATGTTCACTACAGGTTAAGTTGAATTATAGGATCATTCATATATATACATGAATATATGTATATATACGTTATGTATATTTGCATTATATACATATATATACATATATATACACACATATATATGTATAAATTTGTCTTTTTAGGGCCATATCCGCAGCATATGGAGTTTCCCAGACCGGGATCAAATTAGAGCTGTAGCCCCTGGCCTACACCACAGCCACAGCAACACCATATCTGAGTCACATCTGCAGCCTACACCACAGCTCACAGCAGCCCTGGATCCTTAACCCACTGAGCGAGGCCAGAGATTGAACCTGCAGCCTCAGGGATGCCAGTCATATTATTTTCCACTAAGCCAAGATGGGAACTCCTACAGCATCCAATATTATGCTTAATTTCATATTTTCTAAAATTGTGTCATTAATTTATTTGCATATCATAACAAATACATGCAATCCAGAAACAAAATTGTTCCAACTCTGAGTCATAGAAATGTTAAATAAGAGATTTGCAAACATAGATATCTCTAACACAGTTTTGCCTTGTTTATTAATAGAGAATTATATTATTGAAGTATCATTATTATTATAATTATTTTCATTAGAAAATGTGGTCTAGTTTTTAATATCACAGGCTCTTAAGTCTTATTTTCCGGTTCCCAACATCACCTCTTTCACATTTTATCTTTGGTAATTTATCCTAATTTCTAAGTTGCTCTTCATTTTTATCTATGATAAAAATACCTCTCCCTTAGCTTTGTCATAGCTTCAAATGAATAACCTATCTAAAATTCTTAGAACATTGTATAGAATGTGGGCTTATCATTCACATAATATATATCTCATTAATCCTATAAGGACCAGGGTATACATGTTGCGAAAGAAGGTTTTCCTCGTTGATTTTTATCACACCAGAGGCAGGCTCTGTAATGGTAAGCAAGGCAGTATTTTAATGTTACAAATTAAGAATACTGTCAAGCTTCGGGCTCGTGGGACCTGAAGCATCTTCCCTCTAGTTCCCTTAGTAAATACATGTTTTGAAATAGGATGAACTGAAATTATCTGGGGTGGTGGCTTTTTAGTTATATGCAGTCCCCGAAACAGAGATGTTTCCCTGATAAGTTAAAATGAATTTTCACTTAGAATCTGAGTTTAATAATTCTAAAATTCCAAGACAGAATTAGTCAATTATTTTCTTAGGCAAAGTTCTGCTTATGGTTAGACTCTTTCAGGAAGGGCAAATAAAATACGAATCAGTTAGCAAAAACGTATTGAATCTGTAAGCAAAGAATTCTGTGAAGCAAAGCTTAGCTAAAATTAATCCCTTATCCTCATGAATCAATATTAATAAGTTTATAATCCAGTTGAATAAAAATATAATAACATTGGTAAGAGTACAAGGTAATAAATGATAAATACCAATAGATTTAGCTAAATAACATGAAATTAAATTGAACTTAATTAAATGTATTGTTTCAGTGATGAGTATCATAGACATAATCCTAAGTGAAAGAAGCAAGATGCAAATAGTATATGCTGCATGATTCTATTTGTACCAAGATCAGGATCAGACAAATGTCATTATGGTAATAGAAGTCAGAACAATGGTAACTATAGGAAGGGACAATCATGAGGATGAGGCATTGGGGATTTCTGGGTTGTTAGTAAGGATGTATCAATTGACCTTGGAAGTGGTTACATAAGTATTTATATACATGCCAGGCTTCCCTGAGCTGTTTTCAGTGCTTTGTGCACTGTACCAATCGTATAGTAAACTTCAACTAAAAACAATTTTAAAATTCTAAATTTAGAAAGTCAAGGTCTTAAAGAGAATTCTGCTCCTGCAGACCACGATGCCCATTTTCCATAACGCCACTCTCCCTACCTTCCTCTTGACTGGAGTTCCTGGACTTGAATGGGCCCATGCCTGGATCTCCATCCCCTTCTGCTGCCTCTATGTAACTGCCCTTTCTGGAAATACCTTAATCCTCTTCATAATCCTCACCGAGCCAAGCCTCCATAAGCCCATGTACTATTTCCTCTCCATGTTGTCCACCACTGACATTGGTTTATGCATCTCAACGCTGGCGACAGTGCTGGGAATATTTTGGGTCAATGCCCGGGAAATCAGCTTCAGTGCTTGCTTATCGCAGATGTTCTTCATTCACCTCTTCACTTTCATGGAATCTTCGGTGCTCCTGGCTATGGCTTTTGATCGGTTTGTGGCCATCTCTCACCCCCTGAGATATGCTGTCATTCTAACGCACACAAGGATTGCACAGATTGGTTTGGCAGTCATCACCAGGGGCACAGTCATTCTGGCACCACTAGTCCTCCTTCTTAAGCGTCTGTCCTTCTGCCACAGCCTTGTGCTCCATCACTCCTACTGCTTCCACCCTGATGTGATGGAACTCTCGTGTTCAGATACGAAGATCAATAGCGCATTTGGACTAACTGCAATTATATCTACTGCTGGAGTGGACTCTATCTTTATCCTGCTTTCCTATGTCTTGATTATTCGCTCAGTTCTCAACATTGCATCCCCAGAGGAGAGGAAAAAGGCCTTCAGCACCTGCATTTCTCATATCACTGCGGTGGCCATATTCTACATCCCTTTGATTAGCCTGTCTTTTGTCCATAGGTTTGGAAAACGAGCTCCATCCTATGTGCCTACACTCATTGCTGACGTGTACTTGCTCATTCCTCCTGTGATGAATCCCATCATCTACAGTGTAAAATCAAAGCTGATTCAAAAAGCTATGTTCAAACTCGTGTGCTCCGAGAGAACTCATATCTAACAATCCCGCCCCCCCCCAAAGACATAGTTCTAAGTCAATGAGAATTGATCACAAGTTGGAGTTGGAGACCTATGCAATGTTACAGTTAGGTGGAACTAGATAGTATCCAGGTCAAACATCTCCAAAATTTAGTTAATCCCACCTCAGACAATCTTATCTTTTCTACCACTGAAATATAATTCATAGTCTCACTACCTGTCACTTACCTTGTTCCTACAGATGACCAATGAAACCCCTGTCTTGATGCTATTTCTTCCCAACACCACCTGTCATTCACTTTGAATTACTTTTCCAAATAGGCAGCTCAAATGAAATTTTAAAACAAACCAACAGACATCTCTTTCATGGTTATTCCTCATACACCAAGTAAATGAAGCAGAAACTCCTGTCTATGATGAAGTCCTTCACAGTTCAGGTTCAATTTTCCTTTAAAGTTTAATCGACCTCTTTCTCTCTTCCCACGTTCTGCAAGTATGAGAAAATCAATCTGCTAGCTCTTCCACCATGTACATGCAACTTTCCTAATTGTGTGCTTTACTATTAATTCCATTTCAACCTTGACATCCACTACTCCAATTTAGAACTCTACAATGTGTCAAGCCCCATCTTTAAATACCTTCATTAAATTTTTCATGATTACAACAATGACATCTGATCCTTTCTGTAATTTGATTTTCCTAGTGCTTTGCCTGTATCTTTTTTGCCTTTAAGTGTTTTTTACTATATATCTGTATTTAACTAAAATAGCTTCCACAAGGCTGTAGTATAGAAACTTACTCATTGCTCAGAGTTCCTATATATCTCTCTCTTCTTTCATATCTCTTACTCAGCACCTTCCTAGGTATTAGCCCCATCTGGTTTCAAACCCCATTATCTATTCCTCTACGCATCTTTGATATCTATGTCGTAAGCTAGCTTTGGACCCCTAATTTTGTAGACATAGAAATGCTGTGAAACACTATCTCTTAACATTTATTTACCTAGGCTAAACTCACACCTACCATAGTCACAAAATACTCTGCCACAATTATTCTAGCTCATTGCCAAGCCCAGTGCCCTGATTTGCCCCTCCCTACTTCACACACTCACTTCTTCACAGAAGATGATAAGACAAGTGGCCCATTGCACCATATGAGGCAGCATCAGCTCCAAGTTCTACAGCCATGAAAATAAAGTACATAAAACCAAGGGCATGACCATCCCGAATTATATTCTTATTATCTTCCAACAGCAGCATGTATCTAGCACCTATAATGAAACAGGTTTTAACACTGATATTGAGACTATAAATGTGAGCAAGATCAGCTTCTTGCTGTAAGTGAGCTTATTGTTTAGTAAGGAATATAATTTGCAAAAACATACCTGCGTTAAAATGTTTATTACAAATATACCCACTTTCAAGAAAACTTAGTAAAGGGCACAGATACTGAATAGTTCAAATTACAAAGAACTTAGAATAGTAATTCTATTTTATTCCAACCATGGTATGAAATGACAAATGACCTGGCATTGAAATAGATATGAAGAGGCAAAACTAAAATTATAAGAGCAAGTTAAAAGTGGGAAATACAGATTTCTCTTCTGGAACAGCAGGTTAAGGATCCAGCATTATCACTGCAGTGGCTTGGGTTGCTGCTGTGGCGTGGGCTTGATCCCTGGCCCTGGAATTTCTACATGCCGCAGACAGAGTCAAAAAAAAAAAAAAAAAAACGTGAAAGCAGTAAATGATTTGAATTAATAATGCAAATCAATGGGAATGTAGTATCCACTATATACACCTTAACTGATATTAAAATTTACAAAAAGATATATTAAAATTTACAAAAAGATACCTCTGTCTGTAATGTATTTTCCAAAGGCCAGTCCATGGAATTATGATACAGGGAGAGATACATAATAACTGATGGGGCTCTTGTTAAAAATACAGATTCCTGGAGTTCCCATTGTGCCTCAGCAGGTTAAGAGCCTGACTAGTATACATGAGGATGAGGATGTGTGTTCGATACTTGGCCCCATTCAGTGGGTTAAGGATCCAGCATTGCTGCAAGCTGCAGTGCAGGTCACAAACATGGCTCAGATCTGGTATTGCTGTGGCCATGGCATAGGCCAGCAGCTGCAGCTCTGATTCGACCCCTAGCCTGGGAACTTGCATATGCTGCAGGTGTGGCCCTAAAAGGAAAAAAAATGCATATTTCTAGTACTTTAATGCAGTGGATTCTAAAATGAGCTATCAAGCCACAAAAAGACACTGAGAAAGCTTAAATGGATATTATTAAGTGAAAGTAGTCAATATGAAAAGGTCCATAGTTTACGATTTTAACTATAGGGCATTTTGGGAAAAGTAAAAGCATGGAGACAGGCGTTTGGGGGGAAGGAAGGATGTATAGGTGAAACGGGATTTTTAGGGCAGTCAAACTAGTCTATATGATACTATGATGATTAAACATGTCATTTCACATTTCTCAAAATCCATAGTATGCACAATACCAAGAGTGAACCCTAATGTGAACTATGGACATGGTGTGATAATGATGTCAGTGGTGGTTTATTAATTGTAACAAATATATCACTTTGGTGGTGGATGGTGGTGGTGGAGGAAGCTGCTCACGTGTTGGAGTGGGGAGGGTATAGGAACCCTGTGAATTTCCGCTTAATTTTGATATGAGCCTAAAACTACTCTAAAAAACAAAATATACAAAAAAATCAGGTTCCTCAACCCCACTTCAAAATATTTTATTCTACTAGTCTGGCTTAAGAATCTGTATTTATAACAATTTGGAGAGCCACTGAGCTATAACAAGGCACACCATGTATTGTACCATCTCTAGTGTTTGTTCTTTATTGCCAGTCTAAAATTTATTTGTTTTGATCTCTGTCTCGGTTGGGCGTGATCATCTTTAAGTCTTTCTGTCTGTGGAATAACTGAGTCTAAAAGCCTAGTATAGAAAGGTGATTTTTTTCCCCCAAAGCAGGTGTGTAAACTGTAGTCGTACGCTTTTAATGTTTGTTCAATATTTATATTTTCCTGGCATGTAATTCCAATATCAATTACAGCAAGTCAAAAAGAAAACCACTTCAGCAATTGCAGTACGCTAAACCACATGGGAGAGCGAGCAGAATTAGGCATGCAGAGTGACTCTGAAGCACAAAGGCAACACAAGCAAATACAACTGGCCACTAAGATCCCTTAGGAATAGGTTTTCTGATGGTAAATGATTCTCCTGAGAGTGGGTTCTTCATAGAGAACCTCCATTCTGGGAGCTTGAAGGGGACTTCATAGCCCTGTTTCTTCTTCATCCTCCTCACTTAATGTAAGTACAGAACATCAGAGAGACAATGGGTATGCATTAATGTTAGAAGGTTTTTGTGCGCTCATTTCGCAGCAAGAGATTTGGCTTCATCAGAGGAAGTATTTGTAAGAGGAAATTATAACAGCCATGCAAACATAAGATGTTGTGGAATTGCCTTTGATTTAAGAATGTCCAGCAGGGAAGGTCCCAGCATTTTATTGTTTTCAGCACAGCTTAGAAATGAGGAGCAGATTCCTTCCAGGGCACTGAATCTCCGTTCTGAAAAAATTTGTAACAGTGAAATTCTGAAATCCAGGTTTCCAGGTTATGTGGCCGATTTGAAATCTGACTTTGAGTCCTTAGATAAAATAAAATGTCTAAAATTTCTTATTTGTGGTACTAGACATGGAGAATCCAAATAGCCCCAAAACTCAATTTGAGCAATTAATGTATAATTCTGCCATAAAAAGCAAGATTTGATTTCTTTAAGTGAAAGCATAGACTATGGGCTACCTGGGGTCATGTGCTCAAATCTCCCTTGAATGTTGACAAGGAAATAAGTCTTAAATAGAGCAATAAAAATCAAAACATGGGGTTTCCGTTGTGGCTCAGCGGAAACGAATCTGACGAGTATCCGTGAGGACACAGGTTCGACCCCTGACCTCGCTCAGTGGGTTAAGGATCCGCACGTTGCTGTGGCTGTGGTGTAGACCAGCGGTTACAGCTCTGATTTGACCCCTAGCCTGGGAACCTCCACGTGCCATGGGTGTGACCCTAAAAAGATCAAAAAGAAAAAAAAATAAGAACATGAAAAACAAATCTTTCAAAACACCAAGTGCTTGAAACACTAGTGCCTATGCATTGACATGACTATTTAGAGACAGGAAAGATAATAGTGTATGGCTGTTAAAGAAAAAAAATAAATAAATACTTGATATTTTAGTAATTCACATGTATATATTAAAATAAAAGTTTATTTTTTTATATATCCTTCTACCAATGTACCGTTATTGAGAAGAATTGATATGTACCTGGTGGAACATTAACAGATTTTAAATTTATAAAAATGATATTCAAAGCCTAGTGTTTCCACTGTGTGAAATATTACAAAGTTTCTCCCTCTGATTTTTATTTTCCTGGATGAAAAAGCTGAACCTTCCATACAATATGATTTTTAAATTAAATGAGATAATTCACTTAAAGCACATAATATCATTGAGGGGTTCTGTAAATGATAGGTCTTAACTTCCTTTCAAAGTAACTATAGTTATCATCTCCAATTTACCAATGAGAAAAGGTTATCAAAAATAATCTATCTTCTGATTTCAAAACATTTTGTATATTAATTTTTGAATGATTCTAGAAAATAGAAGTTGATTTAATTTCAATTAATATTGATATTGATTCAGTTTAAATTCATTTGACTTTATTCAGTTGATTTAATTTCAGTTAATAGATTTTTAAGTCAAATAATTATAAAGTGAAAAGAACATGAATCACCTTATGATCGGCCTAGTAACTATTCCATAGTCACTAAAATGTGCACTTGAAACTTTATTCATCAGGGTCCCTTGCATAATCGCTCATATAGTTACGATATTAAGCAATGTCCATAAGCATGTCTTTGTGGTGTCTCTTTAGATTGTAATTACACAGAATAAGAAAACAATAATGGAAATTGCTCATTCAGTCCCCTTAATATTAATATTAAATGGCAAGACCAAAGGCATGTGGCTATTCTGAATCTAAACTGAGCAGTCTCAGATGTAAGATATGTTAGAATCTCTGTAGCCTGTAAGAATAGGAATAAAATTTGCGACAAGGCAGCAATAATAGCTGAGGATTGAAAATAAAAGTAGTCAACAGCACAACACATAGTGACAAGAGGTGTCCCAAACTAAGATTTGCAGCCAGAATATTTTACTAACCCAGCTGCAGGAGTACATTCCCTGAAACCAAGTTGCTAGAGCATCGTAGTTGAATGTTCATGAGTAGCCAGTGGGATTCCAGTCAATGCCAGGGATGATGAAGACATCCTCCAGTCTCCCAGAAGCCAAAGAGAAGAAACTTAAGAATAGAGCACCGCTTCATGAGGATCTCAGCAAGACTTTCCGGCACAGAAAGGACCAGTCGAGTCGATATGGGAAAAGAGAAAAGCAAAAGAAGAAAATTCATCCAGGACCTCACCCATGTAACCATAAGGCTAATCTCAGATACTACCCACTGGTGGGCCTGGAAGCTCACGTGTGTTGTTTACCTTGATGAAGACAGGCTCTGAAAGTGTCTTGTTCTGAGGCTGGGGTCAAGTGAACAGTGGACAATGATTGCAACAACACCAGGCTGGAGAGGCAAGCATCTAAAACCAGGTCTCCATACCCCCAGGCCACTGTTAGTCCTGGAATGTAATACAATTCCCTCTGAAAGGACAACTTGCTGAAGGTGACATGACGAAGAATTTTCTTTAATGGTTATGTTTCAACACAACTACAGTGACAACAGATGAAAAAAGAAAAAAAAATCAAGATCAGAAATAAACACACCAAAAAAAATAATATTAGAAACAGCCCTGGCAAATGAGGAAGAAGATTCATTGACCAAGAAATAGTGAATAGGATATTTCAATGGTATAATTTTTCTTTAAATAAAGTTACTTCCTGAAAAGTCTACATATTTTTAAATATATTATAACATTCCACAATAATGCAGTAGTATTAACACAATATTCTAGCGTACATGTATTTTTAGTTAAATAATAAATCTTACCTTTAAAACCTAATATTACTTTGAGGTCTCCTAATTTCTTGGTATTTTCAGATTATCTTGATCTAATTCTCCCTCAGTGTGAGGAGTGCAAAGAAAGGGGGAAAGACAATGCTTAGGGTCAAAGTGAAAGATGACAAAAACTAATCCTAAAATCAAAAAAAAAAAACAAACAAACCAAAAAACCACGTCCTTTCTCTATTGTAAATCAGGAAACAAGAATCATGGAAGATGAGAAAATAAAAATTGGGAAGCATAAAAGACAGGCTAGTCCTAAGGGTAATTTCCAGTTTGATTTCTCTAACTGCTGTAAATTAAGAATTACAATGAAATGACTGAATGGTGTTGTCATTTCTCATTCTAGGACATTTTATTTCAACACAATTAGTCTTCCATAGTAATTATGTCACCTTCTCCTAACATCACTTCCTCTTCTCTGATCTTTTTCCTGACGGGAGTTCCAGGTCTGGAAGCTGCCTGTGCCTGGATCTCCATCCCCTTCTGCTGTCTCTACATAACTGCCCTCTCTGGAAATAGTATAATCCTGTTTGTCATCATCACTGAGTCAAGTCTCCATGAACCTATGTACTACTTTCTCTCCATGCTCTCAACCACTGACCTGGGACTGTGTATTTCAACACTAGTCACTATGCTGGGCATATTCTGGTTCAACATAAGATGGATCAGCTTCAGTGCCTGTGTTGCCCAGATATTCTTCATTCAACTCTTTACTATTGTGGAGTCTTCAGTGCTCCTGGCAATGGCCTTCGACCGCTTCATTGCTATTTGTAACCCACTGAGATATGCTACCATTTTGACTGAGTCCAGAATCATCAAAGTGTGGCTTGCCATCCTTGCCAGAGGGACAATGATCCTAATGCCTCTGGCCCTACTTCTTAAACGTCTGTCATTCTGCAAAAACCACGTGCTCCATCATTCTTACTGTTTCCACCCTGATATAATCCAACTGTCCTGTTCAGACAATACGATCAACAGTGTATTAAGACTCACTGCCCTCCTAGTTACGGCGGGAGTGGACTCCACCTTTATTCTTCTCTCCTATGTCCTGATCCTAAAGACCATCCTAAGCATTGCTTCCCCAGAGGAGAGACGTAAGGCCTTTAGCACTTGTATCTCCCACCTCGGTGCCGTGGCCGTTTTCTACATCCCTCTCATTAGCTTGTGCTTTGTCCACAGGTTTGGGAAAAAGGCCCCTCCTTATGTACACACTCTCATGGGCAATGTGTATTTGCTTATTCCACCGGTGATGAATCCCATTATCTACAGTGTCAAAACCAAGCAGATCCGTAGGGCCGTTAAAAAAGTCCTCTTTTCCCAGGGAGTCTGAGGTATGACTTTTAACGACTGCAACAGCATCTACTCCTTAGCTCTGACTTCTAAGATCCAGCATTTAGTCAATACGATCTCTTCTATCTGTCACTCAAAATGAAAAAAGAAAAGTAGAAGGTTGGGTGGGGTGGGGGATATTGTTTGGAGAAAATTACTTTTTTTATGTTTTTAAACTTTATATTTCATTGGATGGCAGTTGATGTACAATGTTATATGTTACGGGTGTGCAATATAGTGATTCACAATATTTATTTATTTATTTTATTTTATTTTGCTTTTTAGGGCTGCACCTGTGTCATATGGAGGTTCCCAGCTAGGGGTGAAATCGGAGCTAAAGCTGCTGGTCTACACCACAGCTTACAGCAAGGCCAGATCCTGAGCAAGTCCTTAGCAACACAGTGAGCATGGCCAGGGATTGAACCTGCAACCTCACAGTTCCTAGTCGGATTTGTTTCTGCTGCGCCACAATGGAAACTCTGATTCACAATTTTTAAGAGTTATACTTCATTTAAAGTTATTAGAAAGTATTGGCTTTATTTCCTGTGTGGTACAACATATCTGTGTTGCTTATTTATATATAATACTTTGTGTCTTTTAACCCAACTCCTCTATATTGCCCGTCCTCCCTTCCCTCTCCCACTGGTAACCACCAGTTTGTTCTCTATAACTATGAATTCATTTCTTTTTTATTATATTTACTATGTTGTATTTTTTAGATTCTACATGTATGATATCATACAATATTTATCTTTCCCCATCAACTTATGTCACTTAGCATAATACCCTCCAAGTCCATCCATGTTGTTGTATATAATCTGAATTTTTGTATAGAAGAGCCTAAGAAATATATTTTATAATTCTTTTTTAATTACTCAGTGAATTTTATTACATTTATAGCTGTACAGCAATCATTGCAAAGAAATATATTTTATAATTCGTAAAACTAATAAATGACCTCTGTAAAATTGCCAAAAATCAGGGAGTTCCTGTTGTGGCACAGAAGAAACGAATCCAGCTAGCATTCATGAGGACGCAGGGTCAATCCCTGGCCTCGCTCACTGGGTTAAGGACCTAGCACTGCTGTGAGCTGTGGTATAGGTCGCAGACATTGCTTGGATGCCACATTGCTGGGGCTGTGGCATAGGCTGGCAGCTGTAGCTCAGATTCAACTCCTAGCCTGGGAACTTCCATATGCCATGGGTACAGCCCTAAAAAGAAAAAAGAAAAAAAATTACAGAAAATCAGATCAATATATTGAAAAAATACTGTATTTGTATACACTAGCAAAAAACAAACCAAAGCTGAAATTAAGAAAAAAAAATCCATTTACAGTAGCATCTAAAAGAACAGTAATACTTGGAAATAAATTTAGCTAAGGAGGTGCAACGTTGCACACTGAGAACGTTGTGCACAAACAGTGCTCAAAGAAATTAAAGAAGTCTTAAACAGATGAAAATATAAGCCATGTTTGTGGATTTTAAGACTTAATATGGTTAGTATGGCTATACTTCCCAAATTGATTCTTAGAGATGATGAAATCTCTATCGAAATTCAGGTTTGTTTTTTTAAGTAAATTGACAAAGTGGTTTCTAAATACAAATGGAATTTTAAGGCACCAAGAATAGCAAAGATCATCATGAAGAATCGGCAAAATTAGAAAATTCGTACTTAATTTTAAAATGTACCGCACGATGACAGTAATACAGCCTGGATAATACTGGCATGAGGTAGACATATAGTTCGATGAACTGAAAGTAAAGAACCTTCCATTTCTTGTCAGTTGGTTTTTGACACAGGTGTCAATGAAAGTTCATTTTCTACAAATGGTGCTGTCACCCAAATGTCCATCAGCTAAAAAATGTCCACATAACATTACAGATTCATACAATGGAACATTATTTGCCAAGCAAGTCTGACAGGTAATTTTGTTAAGGCTGTTGCGTGACCTGTCCTGGAGAATGTTCTTTGCATGCTTAAGAAGAATACGTATTCTGGAGTTCCCGTCGTGGCTCAGTGGTTAACGAATCCGACTAGGAACCATGAGGTTGCGGGTTTGATCCCTGGCCTCGCTCAGTGGGTTAAGGATCCGGTGTTGCTGTGAGCTGTGGTGTAGGTTGCAGATGCGGCTCAGATCCCGTGTTGCTGTGGTTGTGGCGTAGGCGGGCGGCTACAGCTCCGATTAGACCCCTAGCCTGGGAACCTCCATATGCCACGGGTGCAGCCCTAGAAAAGGCAAAAAGACAAAAAAAAAAGAGAGAGAAGAAGAATATGTATTCTGCCTCTTTTGAGTAGAATGTTCTGCATATGTCATTTAGGCTCATTTAGTCTGAAGAATAGTTCAAGTACAGTATTTCCTGGGAATTATCAATTAGCAGCATTCCAGAAGATTATATGTAGAAATATTTGGTGAACTGTGGAAGCACTTACCTACCTATGGTTACTAGTTCCTGTTATTATCAACAGTCCAGATTGGAGCAACTAGGACTCCTGTAAGGGCTGTATCAAGTTTAATTGTGTTATATGCACCTGACCCCACTGTGCTGGTGATGAGGATTTTGTGTCTCAGCAAAACCACCGTTTTCTACACTCTGCTGCTGCTAAGAAGGCAGAGAATCACGAACCACAATCATTGTTTGCCACCTGGGTTCCCTGATACATTCTGTTAATTGGAGGATGCTCAAAGGAGGCTCCTGGAAGGACAACATCTCCACTATTGTGTTGCTCTTCTGGTCAATGCCAAGACAGCAGCAGTTCTTTGCTGATGGGTATTAGATCTAGTTTCCAGTTTTAATTTTTTGACATTCCCAGCACAAATCTCATCATACTCCTTAGAGAGAAACAGAACCAGACACAAGTAGACCCCTTTTTGGAATCTGAGTCCACATTCTATGAGAGGTCCTGCTATGGACTGACATCCTACAGTTATTATCGGCATATTGTGTTTGTGTCCCCTTTGTGTCATTTCAGTCATCTAACACCTGTGCATTCAGTTCCTTGGATCAAATACTCCCAGAGCCTTAACCACTGGTATAATTTGTGTTTTCCTATCTAAGCATGACTAACAAATCCGCATCAACTCCCCTTGAGGAGAGCGTCCAGATATAGCAACACAAATCCAACCAAATTAAACTAGGGCTGTATTAGGTACATGATAAGCTTGGGAATTCAAGAAAAATTACTTTATTTCCAGATGGTATTCACTAAAGCCAAGAACAGATTTATTAAGCATCAAGAATAAGAGTACTTCTGAAGAAGCTATACCTATTGGAGTTGAATTAAGCACAATTATTTTCTCAGAAAAATTTTGCTAGAAATCTTTCATGAAGAGGTGGAGGAAAGTAAGGATATTTGACAAAAGTTTACATTATTGTCAAAGCAGTAAAACCTGTATTGATGATGACACTAGCAACCACCTTAAAGGTCAGGGATGCCAGCGACAGAAAAGAAAAGTAAAAATATTTGGAGCAATTCCATAATTATGAACACTGTCAGTTATATGTGCCAGATTTAGATGATAAAATTCAGTAATTTACAATTGTTAATTCACGTTTTATTCCCATCTTTGTCCTAACACACACACACACACACACACACACACACAAAATAATTCCACATTTGAAACCAAAGCTGGGTCATAGGTTATCTTGGTCATTATAAATTTTTCGTCTTGAATGAGGAAATATCAATATCACTGTGGTCATCTGAGGAAAATAGTAATAGAGAATTCCCAGCCTGAATTTATCTCTTTTAGCCCAGAGTCTTCTCACTTAAGGCTATAGTGGTTTTCTGGGATGCTTTAATCCCAGGCATGAGTCTCAATATGTTGACTTCTAGATGGCATTTTACTCATCTATACAATGCTCAGGATTAGGAAAAATAAAACTGAAAACTCATTTAGTTCTTTGCTGCACCAGGATGGAGAATTTTCAGCACAGCTCTGCGTATCTGTTTGGTCTTCACACTGTAGATGATGGGGTTCATTACAGGAGGGATCAGCAGGTAGGCATTTGCAATCAGAGTGTGTACACAGGCTGGGGCTCATTTCCCAAATCCATGACCAAAGGACAGACTGATCAATGGAATATAGAAAATAGCAACAGCCCCAATGTGAGAGATGCATGTACTGAAGGCTCTCTTCCTCTCTTCTGGGGATGCGATGCTGAGGATTGTCTTAATGATCAAAACGTAAGAAAGGATAATGAAGACTGAGCCCATGCCAGCAGTGGTGATCAGGACTGTCAGGTGTCTGTGCACGAGAGCTTCATTACGTCAGGGTGGAAGCAGTAGGAGTGGTGGAGCACGAGGCTGCAGCAGAAGGACAGTCGTTTAAGCAGCACCACCATAGGAGTCAGTATTAGCGTCCCCGTGGTGATGATGGCTCCTCTGATCTGTGCTATTTTAAGATCAGTTAAGACAGGCATATCTAAGAGGATTTGAAACGGCCACGTACCCATCAAAGGCCATAGCCAACAACACCGAAGAGTCCATGTCAGTGAAAAGTTGAATGAAAAACATCTGTGACAAGCAGGCATTAAAGGTGATCTCCCTGGCACTGAACCAGAATATGCCCATCATGGTGACCAGGGTGAATATGGATAAGCCAAGGTCAGTGATGAATAGGAAATAATACCTGGGTTCGTGAAGTCTGGACTGGATGACAATGAGAGAATCAGGCTGTTTCCTGAGAGAGCAGTCGCATAGAGAAAGCAAAGGGAAATGGAGATCCAGGTGTGGAAAACTTCCAGCCCGGGAACACCAGTCAGCAGGAAAGTGATGGAAGAGGATGGTATTTTTAAAACTGACATAGTGAACTCAAACTGAAGAATCTTAATCTCAGTATTCTACAGTGATAAATTGTATGCGATTTTTATGTATTCAACATGAAATTAATTATTTTGCCAAGTAAACATTTATAAGGGAACAATATCTATATTATATTAAGCATTCAGGAAGATTCACAAAAAAAAACTAGGTCACATCTAATAAAGGAGCAAAAAACAGAAAATGAACAGGTATAGGAGGACATAGAAATTGTATACAAACAAATGTCATAACAACCCATCTTGTCTAAATTCACATTTCTGTTAAGTGAGACTTTATCCGTCACTTCCTGACTTCATGTAGTATCAGCCATTAAATATTTGTTGAAGTCTGTCTATAGAGTTTAATGAAATTTTAGATGAATAGCAAACAGTCTATGCAGTGATTCTGACATAGTAAGTAAAGTAAGTTAGCTTCTGGTGGCCCAAAAAAGGAATCCACTCTTTATCTCCTGGATACTTTCTTTCAATCTGGTTGAATATCTCCAATCTTAATAAATAACTAACATTTGTTCAGCCCCTACTAGTGGTTGTTATGTTATCTTGTATAAACATACCGTCTGTTTGCAATATGTTAACTTGAACTTATCTAATTAACTTTAATACCACAAAATGAATATAAGCAATCAAGATGATTACAAACAGAACAATTTGCATATAGAAAATCTCAAAAGTGAATATCATGGATATTTTGAAATGTTAATTTTTTGGCATATCAAGTCTATTTTAGGATTGCATATTCTAAACTTTGATATGTTCAAACATGGACAAATGTGTTTATTGGCTGCGTTACCCACGTGACAAGTTAACTACTGTGTGTGCCTGAATGTCTCCATCTCTACGTAATAATGATATGCTTAATCCGAAGGATGATTATAAGGATTGAATTAGTTAAAGTTCAGAAGGGTACTTAACTATGATACAAAATTCACCAAAATGATACAAATTAATTCATTTATAAAACAGATACAGATTCACACTTAGATAGAAAACAATTTTCTGGTTACCAAAGGGGAAAGAGGGGGAGGGATAAATGAGGAGTTTGGGATTAACACATACACACTGCTCTGTATGAAACAGATAACCAACAAGGACCTACTGTACAGCACAGGGTTGTGTGGTAGTTCTATGTATAGTTTTCTAAGGTGCCTCCATACTGTTTTCCATAGTGTTTTTACCAATTTATTCCCACCAGTAGTGCAGGAGGGTTCCCTTTTCTCCACACCTCCTTCAGTATTTGTTATTTGTGGACTTATTAATGATGGCCATTCTGACTGGTGTAAGGTCATACCTCATGGTATTTTTGGTTTGCATTTCTCTAATAATCAGTGATGTTAAGCATTTTTTCATGTGCTTGTTGGCCTTCTGTATATCTTCTTTGGAGAAATGTCTATTGAGGTCTTTTGCCCATTTTTCACTTGGGTTGTTGGCTTTTTTGCGGTTGAGTTCTATAAACTGTTTGTATATGTTAGAGATTAAGCCCTTGTCAGTTGCATCATTTGAAACTATTTTCTCCCATTCCGTAAGCTGTCTTTTTGTTTTCTTTTTTTTTATGGTTTCCTTTGCTATGCAAAAGCTTGTCACTTTGATTAGGTCCCATTGGTTTATTTGTGCTTTTATTTCTGTTGCTTTGGGAGAATGAGCTGAGAAAACATGTGTAAGGCTGTTGTCAGCATCTCCCTTTCTGTACCACTTCTGTTTACATGGCCCTCCTCTCTTATCCACATATCTTACTATCTGATAGCCGACAGAAGAGATGGATGTGTTGTTTCTCACTTATATATTAGAAACTTGTGTGGGGGAAGGATTAAAAAAGGGGGGGGGGCTTCCTGGAAAACAAGATTACTTGTGCAGAAGCTGATAAGTAAAATTCACCATGAAAAAAATTCTAAGCATGTTCAAAGATATGCAGTTTCACATATTTTCAAAATGCCACTAAACTATGAGATATAAAGTGGAAAAAGGTAATATTTAAAGGTAACAAGGATCCAGTATGGAATTATTTTATCACCATTCAAGGGGTAAAAATGTGGATTTTTTTAAACAATAAGAAAAGAAAGAATATACCTCTTTTTTTTTTACTGTGAAGTAATCCCAACAATTTTTCCTTTTTTTAAAAAAAAATGTATTTTCTTTCATTTGTAGCATTACCACAGTCTGTAAACATTCCAATTTCTTCCTCAACCTAAACAGTTTGTTGGAAGGAAGGAAATAAGGAAGGAAGGAAGGGAGGGAGGAAGGGAGGAAGGAGTGAGCTGATTTCTTATTAACCCTGCCTTCCACTTACATGCATCTCCTTGTCTTCATGAAAAACTTATTGAATGTTTGTCTGTCCTCCCTTCTCTCTTTAAAGGGTTTACAGCTCTTTAGTGGTTCCCATCTATAATCAAAGTCTGGTTTGTTCTTAGACTAAGACATACTCATGAGTTTTCACCAGCACTGTGTTCGCCTCTGTCTCTCAGTCCTCCTCCAGACTCATCCAGGTTCTTGGCAGAGGTAGTTTCTTGCAGTGTAGGGTTCAGGTCTTCATTTTCTTGCTGCCTGGGGACTGGAGTTGCTCTTATCTCCCAGAGACTCCTCTCATTCTCGACCACATGGACCTCACGTCATCACATCTTGCCTCTTCTAATTCAGGAGAAGAATCTCTCCACTTCATTTCTGTGTTTGTTTTTTCTCTTTTAAAGGCACACATAATTAGGTTAGGCCCACCTAGTATATTCTTGCTTTTGATTAACTCAAAGTCAAGTAACCATGGACCTTGGTAATATCTGTAAACTCTCTTTGCCATATATTATAAGAGAAGTGATATCCTATGACATTCATAGGTCCATTCAGACTCAAAGGATGGGTTTTGTACTGAACAGGTGCGTTAGAGGCAGGAACCTGGAGGGCCCTTTTGGGATCTGCCCACCAAAACTGTCTAGGCCATCTAATCCCCAGATGTTCATAGATTCAGCTTCCACAGTACTCTTTGATTGATCATCTGTATCCTCCAGTTCCATCACCAATATTTTATGTAACAACACTCTCATCAGTTTTTCAGGTAGTTAGCAACATTTTCGTGAGCAATTTCCCTACCCTGAGTTTCAAGTGTTTCCTAACTTTTGCCATATTGATGCCAGTGATCTCTCAAAAATATATATTCATGTCACTCCTCATACAGAGCTCTTCATTGCCTTCAGCATGAAGTCAGACGCTATGTCTTTATTACAAAAGTCAAGGATATCCCAAATCTACTTTAACCACCACCAGTCCCCTCTCCTACTCCAGGAACCTTTTCATACAGTCAACCTGAGCTTTTTCTACTTCACCAAACTACCAAATACAAGTTCTTTCCCATTGCTATGCTTTGCTTAATCCATATAGCTCTCACTCCTTTTTGAATTAGCATACATTCATTAGACTCTTTAGTTACCCCGCTGAACACCTTCTAAATCCAGCATTTCATTTATTTACATGTAAATGTTACATTTAAACATTAAGTAGTTACATTAAAAAACATTAGGTGGCATCACCTTATTCAAGTCAAGTCAAGAGAAATTACTTCTTCTAGAGTCACAACCTTTTTTTATTTAAACATCCAAAATAGTGGTTATTCCACTGTGCCTTATTTGAAAATATGTCTCTCCAACTAAAATAAGCTACTGGCAGGTGGATCATTGCTTCTTCATCATTATATGCCCAATATTTTGTACTATATTGTGCAGTGTGGGAAGAGAATATATACTTCTTGATAGAAATTAAATCCAAGAGTTGTAAACTGAAAAAGGAATCTCACTGAAGTCTCCTTCATTCCCATAAGTGTGTGTGTGTGTGTGTGCACGCGCGTATATTGTTTTTTGTTTTGTTTTGTTTTGTTTTTGATGAAAGACTGTCTCCTAGTACTGCAGGTTAAACTCTTTTGTGCATCCTTCCATTTGTAGATAGTAATTCTCTCCTTATATGAAGACAGTAGCCCAGCCCCACCATAAGAGCATGCTGCAGATTCTGTGCTGAACTGCCTTGACTTAGCTCTCTCCTCTGATCACAGAAAGTTTTTAATATGGTCGATGGGTCAGGCCAACCTAGGTTCAAATGCTGGCTCTATTAAAAACTAGATGAGGTTCTCTATATAAGCGTATTACATTAGAGTCTTCTGTGAAATTGGAGTTCACCAATAGCATTAATTTGTAAGGATTAAATAAGATCACGTTTATAAAGCACTGAATCTGTTAACTAGTCCTTGGGAGACATTTAATAATGGTAAATGAAGACAGGATGATGCTGGTGGTGACTGGTAGTAGTAGTGCCAGCTGGCCTTAGACATGGTTTTGAAAGGTAGCACAACTAACCAGGAAACTCACAGCTAGTTGGAGAATTTGCATGCTAACAAACCCTTCTAAATAGCAAGACATATGGTCTGTAGACTGATGGGACATCACCAGTTGCAATATTATATCCCCGGGAACAGAGAATTCAGGAGAGAGCTTTCCACCATTTTCTTTACGCACCATGAAAGCTTTTTGTAGTTAATAAAATCTTCCTCATTCTGAAAGAAATGAGACTTCTGTGTAAAGTCATGTATTTTCTCTGAAGGTAGCGGTTTTACTTACAGAGTATGGAGGTGTGTTTTTTCCTGCCCTGCTTGCCAGAGAGGGGCCCTTGGAGAGCCTCCCAGAAAGAGGGAGGCAATTGGAACTCACACTGGGGACAGAGACTCTGGCGGCAGCCATTTGGGGGAGCTCATGCCACCATGAGGACAGTGGTTCTGGCAAACACTATTTGGGGATCCTCCCTCTAGCTTATTAATGCCAGGACCCATCCCTGGCCACTATCTGGTTAGCTCTAGACCTGGGACACCCCAGGTCAAGCAGCCAGCTAGGCAAGTAAACAGCCCCAACAACTAACAGGCTCAAGAATCCCAGGACCCATCCCCACACACCAGATGGCAGACACCAACTCCAGGTTGAGAAAGATGAACAAAACTGGAGGCACCACACTTTCTGGTCTCAAACTATACTACAAAGCAATAGTAATCAAAACAGTATAGTACATTACAAAGTAGACACACAGTTTAATGGGACAGAATAGAGAGCCCAGAAATGAACCCACACTTATATGGGCAATTAACCTATGAAAAAGAATGAAAGAATATATAATGAGGAAAAGACAGTAGTGGTGCTAAGAGAACTGGACAGCTATATGCAAAAAATCAGACTGGACTACTATCTCATTCTCTATATAAAAATAAATTCACAATGAATTAAAGGCAAGTGTAAGACCTGAAACCATTAAATTTCTACCCAAATTATTGGCTGTCCACTCTCTGGCATAGGTCTTAGCAATATTTTTTGGGATATGGATGCTCAAGCAAGGGAAATATAAGCAAAAATAAATAATTTGTATCATATCAAACTAAAAGCTTTTGCATAGTGAAAAAAACTACCAGTACGAAGATGCCTCCTACTGAATGGTGGAAGATATTTGCAAATAAAATATTTGACCAGGGATTAATATCCAAAATATACATAGAATTTGTATAACTCAACCTCAAAAATAAACAAACAACCCAATTAAAAAATGGTCTGAGGTCCTCTATAGACATTTTTCCAAAGAAGACATACAGGCCAACAGGCATGTGAGAAAATGTTCAACATTGCTAATTGTCAGGGAAATGCAAATCACAACTACAATGAGATACCACTTCACACTTGTCAGAATGGCTGTTATCAAAAAGACACATAGTAAGTGCCGGAGAAGATGTGGAAAAAAGGGAATTCTTGTGTCTTGTTGGTGGAATGGAAAGCAGTGCAGCCACTATGGAAAACAACATAGAGATTAATTTTTAAAAATTAAAAATAGCACTACCACATGATCCAGGAATTTCACCTCCTGGGTATTCATCCAAAGAAAACAAAAACAGCAATTTGAAAAGGTATATGCACCCTTATGTTCAATGCAGCATTATTAATGATAGCCAAGATATGGAGGCAGCCTAATTGCCTATCAGTATTTGAGTGGATAAAGAGGTGATAATGTGTAATTTAATATTACTCAGCTATAAAAATTTTTTTTAAATCTTTCCATTTGCCACACATGGACAGACCCATAGAGTATTATGCTAAGTGAAGTAAATCAGACAGAAAAAGGCAAATATAGTATAATTTCCTTTGTATGTGGAATCTGAAAAATCAAAACAAAGGAACAAACATAATGAAGCAGAAAGAGATTCATAGATACAGGGGACTACATGTGTCTGCCAGAGGGGTTAAGGGAGGAGAGAAATAGATGAGGGAGATTAAGAAACAGGTGAGGGGGGTTCTGGATATAAAATAAATATTTTTCACAGGTATGAAAAATACAGTGAGGGGAGTACAGTCAATAATTATATGATATCTTTGTATGGTGACGGATGGTAACTAGACTTAATCACAGTGATTACGCTGAAATTTATGGAAATATCAAGTCCCCATGCTGTGTAACTGGAAGTAGCGTAGAGTTATAGGTCAATTATACTTTAAAAACAAACAATCTCGTAGAACAAGAAATCACGTTGTGGGAATGGGGGGCTGGTAGTGGATGGAGGCAGTCAAATACGGACTTCCAGTTCTGCGATAAGTATTAGGGATGTAAGTACAGCATGATGAATATAAGTAGCACTGCTGGATGTCATCTATGCAAGTTTTTAAGAGAGTCAATTCTGAGTTCTCATCAGAAGGGCAAGATTTTTTTCCTATTTCTTTGCTGCTATTTCTCTATGAGATAACGATGTCCACTAAACTCAATGTGAGAATCATTTCATGATGTCTCTAAGTTACTTTGATGTAAACTTTAAGCTCACACAGGGCTGTGCATCAGTTATTCCTCAGTAAAACTAGAAGAAAAATAAAATCACTTCAAATCAGTCAGGGAAGAGCGGTCTGACTGCTTACAACCAAAAGATATATTAACGACACTTGGAAGAAGGAAAAAGATAAAAATATTTTTGTCTTTTGAACTATATGAAAGCGGGTGGATATTTGAGTCAGAGAGAGAAAAAAATGGTTGAAAGCTACGGACAAAGTATTCATGGTGTTATTCTGAAATGAAAACACCTCCTAAGAGTATTACTCTAACATGCATGATAACCTATAGGTAGCTTGTTAAAACGCACATTCTTGTGCTCCAGCTGAAGAGTCTCTGATTAAGTAGTTCTGGGGTGGAGCTGAGGGATCTGCACTTTAAAAACCAACCTCAAGTGGTTTTGATGCCCTGATGCTGGACCACACTGAGAATAGTGGAGGATGCAAATGGAGAGTGGACGTCCTATTATGAATTCATCCAGTGGGTGGGATGAAGACAGACTCTGAGGACCCATGGGAACGAAAATGGACCGACCCACAAACTGTGTGTTTTAGGTAGCTGTTACATAGAAATTGATTATTTCATTATCTGAGATTAAAAAACAGCAACAATAATGTCATCATGAGCATTTTCAAAGTATAGGAAAGTTATAAAAAAGTATAGCTAAACATTATTCAGCAATCAAAAGATGAGTCCTTTTGACATTTGGAACGTGTCTTATGGCCAAAACTAGGCTTCCATTCAACAGTGCAGAATAGAAAGGCGGAGACAGAGCTTGGAGTGAAGTAGAAAAGAATAGCTTTATTGCTTTGCCAGGCAGCCTAGACCCATCAAAACTGTGCGTCCCCCCCCCCCCCGGAGCGGGTAGTGAGGAGTCTTATGCTGTTCAAGGAGCAGAGCAGGATTAGCTCCTGATCATGCTTCTGATCGGTTGGTGGCGAAGTAAGCGGGAGCCAGCATCTTCAGTCTTCTGGTTCAAACTGGTCTGGGCTCTATGTACTTGTGGACAGCTTAGAGTTAACTTCTTCCATCTGGTAGGGGTTCAATATCTGCAAAATAGCTCGAAAGTCATGGCTCAGAATATTGTGTATAGTCTCTGAGGAAGAACTAAAAGTCCTTGAATTTGCCAAGTAGCTAAAGTATTATTTTTATCTTGCTCAACTGTTTTCTTCCCTCTCTGCTGTTTCTCACTTCTCTGATTAAGTTTATTTTTGACCAAAGGTTTTCTACAGGCAAAAGGCAGGCAGAGGACATGGGTGGGGTCTGTTCTGGGTCTGTCCTGCTTGGTCACAGTCTTTCCATACCTTTATAACGACTATGTTATGTGCACGTGTGTGTACACATGTGTGTATATTCACATGAAATTTACACACAGCATGATAAGTACAATGTATGCTAATCTACCTTTTCTCTGAATACATTATTTGCAACTCTATCACTATTTAGCTTGTTCCATGAGGGTTCATATTTTACTTTAGTAATATTCGGAAGTTAATGTTTAAGCGGTTTCCAAATCATAATTGCAATAGGTAACGTGAGCTGAATATCACAACACCTCATTGTGTCCTTGCCCACTTCTCCCCATTACACACATGTTTAGAAGATGAATCATTAGACATTAGATACTTAGAACATCAATACAGTTACCAAGAGTTCTGAAGAACTTTTTTCAGAATTGGAAAAGTACCCTTTTAATTCACATTTCTTTTCTCTCTCTTTCTCTTTCTCTCTCTCTCTCTTTCCTTTTTTGGCCACCTCGCGGCATATGGAGTTTCCAGGCCAGGGATCAGATCGAAGCCATAGTTGTGACCTATGCTGCAGCTGCAGCAATGCCAGATCCGTAGCCTACTGTACCTGGCCACGGATTGAACCTGTGTCCCAGGACACCAGCGATGCCACCAATCCTGTTTTGCCACAGCAGGAACTGCACATTTCTTCTTGTTTATTGTGCTTATTCATATACCCTCAGCTATGAATAATCTATTTTGGGTAATAGTAATCACTACCAATAATTGTAATTATTTCTAAAATCTAGACTTTCCTACTGAACTAAATTATATCAGACATACCTTGATAGCTGCAAATCTTAGAAGTGATGAGACTATTTGGACCCCAAATTATGGCTTAATTTGTCCATTTTGCAAACACATCTTAACTCTGCTCCTGTTCTGCGCCAGGTACAGTATGTGTGATGTGGTTACAGGTATACCAGATACAGTCCCTGTTCTCAAAGAATTCAGTGAAGGATTCTATAAATAATAAGTCACTGGATCTTTAGAAGAATGAAAGCATATATAAACAGAATTTTTCAATGTCGAGTGATAACTAACATCTAGTGACTGATCAAACATCAATCAGAAAAGATAACATCAGGAAAGAATACACTGAAAATGTCCTAAATTTGTTTGAAAAGGAATATTTTGAGCAGAGCCTTGCGAATTTGCTTTGTCTTCACACTGTAGATTATGGGATTCATGACAGGCGGGATAAGCAGATAAATGTTGGCAATGAGAGTATGCACAAGGGGAGGGGCGTGCTTCCCAAATCTGTGCACTAGTGACAAGCTGATCATGGGAATATAGAAGATGGCAACGGCACTTATGTGTGATACGCAGGTACCGAGAGCCTTTTTCCGCTCCTCTAGGGAGGCAATGCTGAGCACAGAGTGGATGATCAGGACATAGGAGAGGAGGATCAAGACCAAGTCCAGAGCAGCAGTAGAGATGACAATGGCCAGGCCAAAGGCACTGTTGACCTTGGTGTCTGTGCATGAAAGCTTCATCACATCAGGGTGGAAACAGTACGAATGGTGCAGAATATGACTTCGGCAGAAGGACAGATGCTTAAGGAGCAAGAGTAAAGGCACTAGAGCTGTTGTCCCCCTAAAAACAATCACAAGCCCCACTTTGATGATCCTCGAATTGGTCAAGATTGTGGCATATCTCAGTGGGTTACAGATGGCAACGAAGCGGTCAAAGGCCATTGCCAGGAGTACTGAAGACTCCATGAACGTGAAACCATGAATAAAGAACATTTGGCCAATGCAGGCATCCAAGCTGATTTCTCGAGAATTAAACCAGAAAATACCTACCATGGTGACCAGTGTGGAAAGGCACAGCCCTAGGTCCGTGAAAGATAACATGGAGAGGAAATAGAACATGGGTTCATGAAGGCTTGACTCAGTGATGATGACAAACAAGATCATGCTATTCCCTGAGATGGCAGTGGCATAGAGACAACAGAATGGGATGGAGATCCAGGCATGGTAAGTTTCAAAACCAGGGATGCCAGTTAGAAAGAAGACTGCAGGATGGAAAATGCTCTGGTTGAAGGATGGCATGGTGAGTGAAGGAGAAGATATTTTCACTCTCTTCTATGTTATGTGCAGTTTAGGGTCACTAGTGAGTGGTGTCCTGTTCTTCAACGGAAGTGCATTGCTAGTTACTCCTGTCTTCGATTTGGAGTTGATCTTGGGTGGACTAGAGCTAGAGGAAGAAACAGAGCACTAAACTGTATAAGGACACTTGGGTTTTAGCAAGACTCCCACTCAGCCCCTAGGCTTCAGTATATATCCATATACACATATAAAAGAGGTTAGATTAGATGATGGTAAGCTATTTCCCACTTCTGTGATTCGATGGTCATAGGCAGATAGGGCATTTCTGCACAAATCTAGGAAAACACAAAAGGCAATTAATTACTCTGCTTGTTCACTCCTCACTTTCCAAGACAAAAAACCTTAAGAGGTCCATTAAAATGTATATCTTTGAATACCCAGTTAAAATAGTATAGTTAAGATACCATTAAATATTTTATAGAAAAATACTCCTGTTTGAATAAATACTCAAGAGCTATTGATAAAAATGTGACGCTAGGAAGGAACCAATTCAATCTGTGCATCGTCAGTGAAGTTTTTATTCAAGTAGTAACCATGAACCTGATACTGTTTAAGGGAAGTCCTCCGGGAAGAAAGAGGACTTAAGTTAACCTTAACGAGAGCCAAAGAATCCATTGCAAGTTAACAGATAATAACTGGAGCAGAATAATTTGAGTCAGATTCTTAATATTCCATTATTACAAAGAGACATTGAAACTGAATTGAGGGGTTTGGAGGTGGGGGTGTGATCCCTTGGAAAGCCTCCCTGAGGCTGGGTGCATGTCCATCCAGAGGGCGGATGGTGACTCTGGACCATCTTCTCTGAGGACGTGAGCTCAGCTCATATCAAGCAGTCTCCATCCAGATCAAGAACTCTCTAGGATCAAAAATGGCCCTCTTTATTAGTTCTTGTCCCAAGTTTTCTGACATTCTATTTTTTTATCTGTAGAAAGAAGGCTAGGTTTTTTAAGAATATGTGTATCCTCTTTCTCTCATTCAGGCATGCATTGTTTCAACAGATACGTAAATAACAGACAAAATGCCAGTGTACAATGAACAGAATTAGAATTAGACCTAGTATTCAAAGGAGGTCTATACCTGACTCGGGCAGAAGAAATCTGAGTGTGAGTTAATTTGGTGAGTTTCATTCCAGCTCCTGAATGAACGGGGAGTGGCTTCACCTTGAGTGGAAATAATTGGTTATAGGACATGTGATTACAGCCTGAAGATCAGCACTTACGGGCTACCTCTATAAGAATTAAGTCATGCAGCATGCTGACCTTCCAGGCCCCCTAAAAGGAGCTCAGGATGGAGATCAGGAATGAGGTGCTCTGTGCTCTGGGAAAACTGGCAGAACAGGTCTTCAGAGGGGTAGATATTTTCAGGAGAAGATTTTATGAGCCCGAATTTTGCATCTCCTTGTATCTAGAGAAGCATTCAAATCCTTCATGGTAAAGTCTGCACCTCATGGCTAAAAGCTACCTTCTCAAGACTAGCAGCAGTCTTCTACAAAATGTGTGCCTGATGGCATATACCTCCCTCTTCACCAAAATCACATGAACTTTGACATCCCCCCCACCTCTATGGAGTGGTTTTCCAGAGCTTTCTGAAATGCTGCCTCCCAGGCTATAGTCCTCATTTTGTCCCACGTAAAACTTAACTTCCAGCTCTCACACTGTGCCTTTTTTTCTCCTCTACATTGATAAAAAGGGCATTTGAGGATAAGAAAAGAGAAAAATGTTCAATCTAGAAAGCCTCTGGAGGAATCACTAAAAAAAGGGATAATGGCTATAAGATTTAAATTGAGGCCACACATTGCAAACTAAAATCCACGGGTTTTAACTCGGCCCTTGGACTTCATTTGGAAGATAACCCTCACTTTTTCATTTTGACTTTCATGGATTGGATATGTCTTTACCTCTGCATTCCCAACAAAGTAACTCTTGCCCTGATAGTCAGGCTTGAGGGTTTCTGGACTGAAGTTACAGAAGAGGTAAAAAATACCTTACAGTAATAAGAACCTAAGGACAAGGAAGTCTGAAAAAAAGGCCCTGGGAAATAGTGGTATTTAAGAAAAAGAGTAGCACCTACTAATGAGACTGCAGAGGCATAGCCACAGAGGTACAAATGACCCTCAGGGAAATGAGGATTTCCTGTTTTTCTCAGACCTTTGATCTCAGAGGCAGGAAAACTGCCCAGCACAGCAGTGTCTAAGCGTATCTGTTGAATGAATGAATGAGTTCTACCCTATAAGAGTGATAGACTCTAGACATTTAATATCAGGCCTGTATTGTGGTTCCTGATATTTAACGCTTCACTCTGTTTTCTTCGCTTCCTTTATTTATTTATTTATGCTTTTTAGAGCTGCACCTTTGGCATATGGAGGTTCCCAGGCTAGGGGTCAAATCACAGCTGTAGCCACTGGCCCGCAGCACAGCCACAGCCACAGTAATGCAGGATCCGAGCCGCATCTGCGACCTACACCACAGCTCACAGTAAGCTGGATCCTTAACCCACCGAGCGAGGCCTGGGATGGAGCCCCGCATCCTCAGTGATACTGGTCGGGTTCATTTCCACTGCACCACAATGGGTACTCCAACTTCTTATTTTTAGAAGAACCTAATTTTAAGGAAAAATGTGGAAGGAATGAACACATGCTCATGACTACAGTCTCTATTGTATAACTATTTTGAACAACACAGCAATTATCTTTAAATCAATAGGAGACTATAAATCTGTTGAGTACGTATTACTCAGTTTCCTCTGAGCTGCTGGTTTTATAAACTACCTGAAGGTTACACACGCTCTGACGTGCTCAGGAAAGACTTCGATGCACCAGGACACTGTCCTCTTGCAAAGAAGTCCTCTTGGGTCTGGAAAGGGAGATTATTTGACCCCACCCTGCTCTCCAAAGTCATCCCAGTCAGCAGCATCAGCAGCAGAGGCTCTTTAGAGAGAGAAAAAGACGAAGATAATGAGAAAGAATTACCTCGAGCTCACTATTTTACAGGCAGAAAAGTCATCTCTCCTAAGGCTGGAGAAACAGTCAAGCCCTGATCAGTGCTGCCCCTAAACCATCTCCAAAGAAGTTCTCTCTTATCAACAGAACCCAAGGCGAGTTCCAGGAATGAGAGAAGCCTCAGATTTGAGAAGGAACGACTTTATAAGGAGCCCAGGAGCTGCCTGGTGAGAGCCAATTACCCAGAAGGAAAACAGTTCCTAGGAGAAAACTGTACACAATTGTGTCTGCCTAACCCCTTGTGCCCGGGACAACCAGCTGCGGAGGGCAATTTCTTTTGAGTCTAACTTCTCCTCCTTCCCCAAAGGAGAATCCTGGAGATTGATGGTTCTCGCAGTTCTCATTCAAGAGCAAGTTCACGCCTGTACAACTTCAAAGACAGGGACTCAGACAGCAAGCGTGTGAAAACCCGCTCCACATCCTGTCACCAGAGAAATGCAGTTAAGACGCGGGACCGCTACACAGCTGTTAGAAACGCCTGCATTCTTAATACTGACACCAAATCCTGGTGAGGAATTTGGAACAATAGCAACTCCCATCTGTTGTTAGTGGGGGTGCAAAATGGTGTAACCACTTTTAGAAGACAGTTTGGTGGTTTCTCGCAAAACGAAACACACTCCTACAGTACAATCCAGCAGCTGTACTCCTGGGTATATACCCATGAATGGAGAAAGCTTATATCTACACAAAGATTACACATGGATATTTCAAGCAGCTTTATTCATAATAGCCAAAACTTGGAAACAGTCAAGATGCCCTTCAGTAGGTGAATGGATAAATAAGCTGACATATCCAAACAATGGAATATTTTCATTGCTAAAAAGAAATTAGCTGCTAGACCATGAAAAAACGTAAGCGCGTATTTACCTAGTGCAAGAGCTCTGTCAGAAAGGCTATAAGCATATGATTCCACACATATGACATTCTGGAAAAGGCAAACTTTGGGAGATAATAAAAAGAATCAGTGATCACCAGGGTTTGGGGGAAGGGAAGAATTAAATAGGGGGAGCACTGAGGATTTTTAGGATGGTGAAAATACTCTGTATGATACTATAACGTTGAATGTGTGTCATTATGCATTTGTCCATAACTATAGACTGCACACCACCAAGAGGGCACCTCATGTAAGCTAAGGGCTTTGAGCGATGGTGATAACTTGGTGTAGCTTCACCCGTTGTAACAAATTGAGCGCCATGGTGAAGGGAGGGGATGCTGATAACGGAGAAGATACATATGTGTATGGGGCAGGAAATATATGGGAACTCTTCAGCTTTCACGCAATTTGCTGTGATCCTAAAACTTCTCTAAAGAATAAAATCTGTTTAAAAAGACATGAACAGGAATTCCCATTGTGGCTCAGTGGGTTAAGAATCCGACTAGTCCATGAGGACATGGGTTCGATCCCTGGCCTCGCTCAGTGGGTTGAGGACCTGGCGTCGCTATAGCTGTGGTGTAGGTCGCAGACACAGCTCGGATCTGACATTGCGGTGGCGTAGGCCGGCTGCTGTGTCTCCGATTCGACCCCTAACCTGGGAACTTGCATATGCCTCAAGTGTGGCCCTAAAAAGCCAAAAAAAAAAAAAAAGAGTCATCAACAACATCTAAAGAAGACTACAAAATTTTGTGAGTCCCTTTGTGTCCCCTCCTAGCTTGCAAACAGGCCAGGCTGTTCTGATAACTGGCCTGACACTGACACCAGGGTGTTCACCTCCGTGGTGGAGGCATTAACCGTGTTTGACCACTTCTGCTCAAACTGTGGAAGCGCAGAAGAGGCTTTCAGCCTTTGTGCACTTCTTAGAGCCTTTGAGGATTTGTGATGACCTGAGAGGGTTTGTGTGTTTCAAGAACAATAATTAATTAAACATACCTCTTGGCATAAAAGGCTGTGCCAAGAGGGCTTTGCCTGGCAAAGTGCTGTTAATGGGAGGAAAAGGATGAGGTAACTATTTCCATTAGAATTACGGCAGAGCCGAGTCCTTACTTAGCCTGTTTTTTTCCTTTCTGTCAGAAGAGTCTATATTCCTGGGAAAGTCTAGAAAGGCACATTTCTTCCCAAGTATTCAACAACCTGATAAAATAAGCTGTCATTTTTTGATATCTTCTGAACTAAGAGAAGCATCGTCTGCCCCCTAGAAAGCAATTTAACAGAGGAGGGAGCTATTTTTACAGCCCTGGATAAATTTGTCAGGAAACTCAGGGTGGGGAGGAGCACAATTCAAACAGAAGCTTCCAAGGTATAGAAGCAAAAGGAGATGCCCGAGCTGTTACAGGGATATTAATGTGAGGTCTCGCGGGCCACCCTGAGGATTCCGGTCCTGGAGAGTGTGGGATTGAGAGCAGGAGATGGTGCAGTCAGCCACTCTCTTCCAACATCAGCCCAAGGGATTTAAATTTCATCAGCCCAGCTCTAATAATCAGTGGATACTCAGGCAAAAAACATCATGGCCATTGTTTGTTCTCATGGGGAGAGTATTTCTAATTGACTCGTCCCAGGGCTTGATATTTTAAATACCTCCTCCGCGCTCATAGAGCATTTAGCGTCTGTCCTGAAAGCACGTTCTTTCTACTCTTTCTGCTTCAAACCTGCTGAGCACATTTTTTTTTTTAATTCCCCGAAGAGGCAGTGCTTTTTTTGTTCTCCTCTGAGCCTGGTCTCACTCGTTTTCTTCTCCAAGACACTGTGAATGTGTTTCTTGATTCCAAAATTCTGCCTCAGATGCAATTCAAAAGATATTTTGTTTTGTGGCAACAAAATTTACATTTGTGTTAAAACAGCTGCTGTCCGAGATATTCTGATTTTATACTTAAAGGTAAATAAATGGAAACTGAATATTGTGGGGTTTTTTGTGTTTTTGTTTTTTCTTTTTTTTTTTTTTAGAAATTTTGGCTTTGATGTTGTTTTGTTTAGGTTTGTTTTTCAGCTTTCCTGCTTCCTGGTTCACTAATAATTGTGCTCAATTTGCCCCTGTGGGATAAAACACCACAGCTATCGCCTGTGTCTGCAACATTTCTTTTCTTTTCTTTATTTATTTTTTCCTTTTAGGGCCGCACCCAAGGCCTATGGAGATCCCCAGGCTAGGGGTCTAATCGGAGCTGTAGCCGCCAGCCTACGCCACAGCCACAGCCACGCGGGATCTGAGCTGAGTCTGCAACCTACACCACATCACGGCAACGCTGGATTCTTAACCCACTGAGCAGGGCCAGGGATCGAACCCGAGTCCTTTTGGATACTAGTCGGGTTCGTTAACCACTGAGCCGTGATGTAAACTCCTGCAACAATTTTTTTAACCTTCTGCCAACTTCTCGCTCTGCCTCCATCTCTCCTGCCTTCCCTCCCCTGGGGAAGATTCTCATTCCTCAAATCTCATTTTAGCAGTTGTATTTGCTTAGCCTCCCTTGATCGAATCAGACTAGGCTGTCCCGACACCTATGTGGTCTACATCAGTGAGGCTCAAATGTGAACGGCACTTGAGTCTCTTGTGTATCTTGCAGAGATGCAGATTTTGATTCAGGACATGTGATATTCTGCATTTCTAACAAACTTGCAGGTGATGCCGATAGTATTATTACTCACCTGGATTCTTGGACTTCTTAATCAACAGAAATTGACAAGAGGCCCAAAGGGAAACTACAGACAAGCTCTATCAGGACTTGTGCTTCATGGGGAATGAAGACAAGCATCGGGTGCCCCTGTTCTCCCTGAGGAGGGTGGGCTGATTCCGTAAATGGGGTTAGGGTGAGAACAGATGGGTGGGACAGGCAGCAGGGTGGCTAGGGTGGTCTTCCCACCCCCTTGGAGGTGCTGTGTGCAGGGATCCTGTGCAGCGCCCTGCTTCTGCTCCCGACACCTCAGAAGGGGCACTTGAGTGTTTGCTCTTTTTTGCATCATTTTGTTCATAACTTGCCCCACTTCCACATTCATGCAGCCATTTTCAGTCCCCTATAGTTTCTTTGTATTCTGTTGCTGGAGGAGACTTTGTCCAGGTACAAGCACTGTGGCAGAGGGTTCCAAGTCCCAGATCCCAGACCGCCTCACTCTTAGTTCTTTAGTAGAAAAAGATCTCTATTAATTCTTTTACTGTAATTATAACATGTACTTAATTATTTCCTCCGCTAGACTCTGTAATGTCGAGGGCAATGTTACAGCCTCAAGTCCTGTTCCATAAGAGGTGTACAATGTGAATACATTATTTTTGTAAACATGAATGAATGAAGAATTTTGATGGAAGCTTGTACAAGGAGTGGTGGGAGCAGAGGAGTGGAAAAAAATAGGGCCGATAGGAATAGCCAGAAGAAGTGGATAAAGAGAAATTGGGAAAAGCTGCATTTCTTTAGCCACTAAAATGGGATGGTTAATTTTGACCAAATCAGCAAGGGAGGAGAACTGCTAATAGTTTGACAGGGCTGTTGAATTGGATTGAATTTCTAGCTGCTCTTCTAATAGTGTTTGATTTGAGCGGAAGAGAATAAGACTTTCAGAGACCACAAAGGGCCAGCAGGCATTGTAGGACCTTAATATTTTTTTTTTAAATAGTTGTCTAAACAGATCATTGATGTCACAACCAGATTTTACTCTTGTTCTTATCATTTGCTTGCTTTTTGAGTTTATTTCTGCAGTTTGAATAGCTTAACCCTGGATTTCCGGGTTTGCCTCTGGCCTCCTGTGTCTGTCCCAGACTTTCTTTTTCTTCTAGAACCTACATTGTTTACTGGCTTGTAAAACTTTCAGCTCTGACTCCTGCTTTCCCATTTCCTGGTTCAGGATGAGCATCACTTCAGCTGCTACATGCATGAATTTTAAAGGTTATATAACATCCTATGACTGGATGTATGACTTCATTTATTTCTGCATCATTGAGAATGACCTATATTTTTTGACTACTGTGAATAATGCTGCAATAAATGTTCCCCTACATGAAACATGGCCAGCATCTCTGATATTTTTTAACTTTGGATAAATTTTTAGAAATGGAATATTAAAGGTATGGTAAGACAATAATATACTGGAAAATTCACTTCCATGAACTTTATACAAATATTGTAAAATACTGCTTAGTACACTCTAACATGGCAACACAACACTCTGTGTTGTGTTTAAAAAATATATGCTGATTTAATAGGTAAGAATATTTTAGTATTTATTGTAGTGAAATGTTGATACTCAGAAAATAATATTTATTACACATCCCTAACAAGAAACAGTATTCTTGTTTCATTTCTTCTCTTCCTGTTTGTATTAATAAGTTTGGGAAACATTAATATGGAATCCATTGGCATCACAGACCATGGTATGTTTCCCAGGTTCAATGATATTGATACTGACATATCGATCTCTGCATATTCCTATTTCAATTGATTTTATTGAGGGACAGTTTGCCCAGGTTTATTGGAACGTTGGGTTGAACTCTTAGCTGCTCTTCTGCTAGGCTGGTGTAAGAGTAGGGCAGCGAGAAGGGTCGTATTCTCAAAGTACGTGTGTAACAGAGCAGAACCCTATGGGGTGTTCCCCCATATCCTCTGCTTTAGCTCCTCTCCGAAGTACCTAGATATAGTATCTGATGCACTATTAATCTGCAGTTAATAGATGCAAACTCTTGCCTTCGGAGTGGATAAGCAATGAGATCCTGCAGTATAGCAGTGGGAACTATATCTAGTCCCTTGTGCTACAGCATGATTGAGGATAATGTGAGAAAAAGAATGTGTGTCTGTGTGTGTGTGTTCCAGAAGTGGTGGAAATACCTGAGGATCTGAAAGGTACCATTAGTAGAGAAGATGGATAGTCTATAGCAGTAGGTGGGTTCTGTTTACGGAAGACTAAAGGCAGTATTCACCTCACAGCAGCTGTACTCGGATGTGCAACGTAAGATCTTCCAAATTTAAATGCAGGTAGGGAGAACCCCAGACAATCGTGATTCATTTTCTTCCACCTAGGGGTCCGGAACTTCAAAACAAAAACAGACTGGCTCATGCAAAAGTAAATAAATTTATTTTCTGGACACCTAAGTGATGCTGAGTAAACTGGGAGACACCTGGAGAGTAAGAACTATTGCTGTGTTCCTTTTTTTTTAACCTCTAGCATTTAGCATGATGATGGGGTTATAGAACACTTTTGTGAAATATTTACTGATAGGTACAGATGAATAAATTATTTTTTTTTCTTGTAAGAGGCTGTGAAGAAGCATAGGTGGGTTAATGAAATGGGACTGCTGTCAATGATAGAAACTGTGGGGTGGAGCATGATACACACTCACAATAACAGATGCTTTTTAACAATCTTTAGCAATCGAGTGTAAAACTTCACTTAAAAAATACTCTTTGGAGTGATTGCAAATGGGTATGGGGCTTCTTTTTGGCATAATGAAATTTTTCTCAAATTAGAGATGATGGTTGTTTCACAACTCTGTGAATTTACTAGATTAAATGGTATACTGTAAATGGGGGAGTTTATGGTATATGACGTATCTCAAAACTGCTTTTACAAAAAGTCCTTCAATAAAAGGGCACAGGGCAAAACATTACATCAGCCTATAAAGCACATAGCTACAATAAGCAATTGCATAATGGAACGGATATAAAAAGACGCTATGAGGCAAAAGAAGTCTTCTGGGAACCACCATACCCTGGAGACACAGTGAGTGACACCACCGCTGGGAACTGGCCTCTCAGCTTTGAGACTGTCCCGACCCAGGCTTGCTGTAAGTCTCCCATAAACTCAACCCTCCTTTGGATCAAAAGCCTCCTCAGCGTTTTGAGTCAGCCTGAGAGGGACAGAAAAACTTCTGTATGGGCCCTGTAAGTAAAACCATTTTGTTTAATGAAACAGCTCAATTCTAGACAAGCCGAACAAACTTTCTTACCCACAGAGGAGAATTTCCCCACGTTGTGCAGAATTAGATTAGATAATGGGACGGTGGGCTGAGGCAGATGGGAGAATTCATAGAATCATGTGTTCTCTGGAAATCTTAGAGAACGTGGGTTGGATATTTTGTTGGTCAATAGTCAACGACTTAATCAGTTTGCTTATGTATTTCTCCTGGTTAGTGTTCTGGTGCTCAAGAAAACCCAAAGAGGTTTTCATAGGCTGAAAAACCTCATTTCTAAGCCCAGTGAGTCTTACTAAAATTTTTAAAAATATCAACTTTGAACATCTACTTCATGGCAGGTACTGTGCTAGACACAGTGCAAAGAAGTTTCCATTCCTTGTAGGTTTCAGTGACGCAATAGTTTTTGAGAGCATGAGCACTGGAATGAAAAAGAAATGGGTCTAGAATCCCAGCTCTGCCATTCACTAGTTGTGTGTGATCCTGTATATATTTCATAACTTCTCTGAAACTCAGTTTCTTTATCGGAAAAGTGAATTTAGTAATACTTGCCACCTTGTGTTGTATTAAGAATGAAAAGGTAAAATGTTTATGGAGTGCTTGGCAAAGTAATGTTAATAGAACAAGTTCCAATAAATGGTAGCTGCTGTTGTGAGGAGTACTTTTGTTATTACCGCTGTGCAAGATCTCAAAACTAGTTAGTGTCTGAGCAGATCACAGATCAGTCACACAATCGCCATGCCATTGGCAATGGTGGGATGATACTGACAATGTCATATGGTCTAATTCAGCAGTTAAAGACATAGCCACAAACTATAGCTCACAGCAATGCAAGAAGGAAGAGCATTATTGTGACCTAGGTGGACAGGAAAATTAGGAAAGACTGTAGCTTATTAGTCACAAGAGAAAATGAAGGTTGTGCAAGGATTGGAGAGGACATGTTAAGCAGATTCAAGTGTAATGGCTGCACAACAGAGTAGCTTGAGGAAATTTTTTGCTCCTTGCTAATCATGTCCATTGGTCCTCCTTTATTCTTCGATAAGAACAGTTACATGTTTTCTCTTTTTAAGAAGTGCAATGAAATACAGCTACAAGGACCCACTACCAACCAGACTGCTATTACACAGCCTTCATCGATAGACCTTCTGAGGCTCCAGTGTGGGACACTTAGGAAGTAGAATCAGCACAAACTTAATGATAACTTGTATGTTGGGGAGGAGAGAGAGGGAGCAGAGTGTGTGTGGTGTCTGTCCATGAAGAATGTCTACATCATTCTAAGCAGATGAGTTGCTAGCGTTGGATGTCATTTACAGATATACGAAGCATAGGAGAGAGAGCCATGCTCGAAATGGGGGAAGGAGTGCATTCTGTTTGGCTTTTATTAAGGTTGAGGTGTCTGAGGATACATGAGTGGAGATACACCTCAAACGCAGATAAAGTGGTCTATTTACCTTTTATCTCTAGCACTAAGCAGAGAGCTTTGATTTGCTCTCCAAACTGCTACTAGTTTTCTTTTTTCTAAATTATCAATTTCATCATCTCACTCTAGTTCATGATTCATTACTGCCTTAAGTTCAAGCCTAGAAATCTTGCCACAGCTTTGAAGATTCTATTAACTTTAGAAATATAAAACTCAGGAGAGGCCATAATTAGATTTCAGCTTTGCGAGTCATCTGGGTATGTGTTATTTAAAGCCATGAGAAAAACTAATATATCCCAGGGAGAATATATGGAGAGCAAGGATGAAGAGGGACTCCTTGGAAGAAAAAGAGACTCCTAAAAAAAACAAATGACAATTAAAAGACAGAGAACAAAATACTGCTTGATTGACAGGGGAAACCACAGAATCATTGTCTTTGAAGCTTTGGTGAAGGAGAACATTTCAAAGAAGTGGTAGTCAACACTGCAGTAATTTGAGATGAGGGAGGGGAAAACTAAAGTGAAAATAAACTTTTGGACTTGGTATTTAGAGTCACTGGTGACATCAGTTGGAGAATGTTCTGAGAGTCACTAGAGACAAAAATCCAGATTGTTACTAAAGATGAGGACATAGCAAACAAAAGAAGATTGTCCTTCAAAGAACATTTTTTGGCAATATGAAAGACATGGCAGGAAATTGAGAAAGAAATAGGGTTTATGTTTCTTTCAATAGCTAAGCACAGGAGCCAGTTATCAGAGATGTTCAGTGTATCATGGTTGAATTGAATGAGCTGAAGAAATACGCATATATGTGCGTGTGTGTGTGTGTATATATACACACACACACACACACACACATATATATATATACACACACACGCACGTATGTGGGAAGCTTTCATTGCTAGGTGGGGGTGAGACTTGATTCTTATAGGCTTCAGAAAGGGAGTCAATGGTCCTAAATATAGTAAAGAAGGAAAGGAATTTTGTCAGCGTTAAATTAGAAAAGATGAAGAATAGTTTATTTACTCATCCATAAAATATTTGGAAATGCCTAGCATTTAATGCTCTGAAACTATAACCTATTCCTTATCCTTTCCATGGAATTCCAGATTTTCATGTCTCGGACCCCGTGCCTTCTCTTCATCTTTCATCTCCCACAGCACCCAGTTTCACATCTAAGACTGCAGCATTCTGATTTTCTCGCAGTCATTCAGCAAACCGTATTGGGCTATGATTCCATTTAGCCTCTGCTCCATTGTTGTCTATTTCAACAGTACATCTTTCCTGCTTTCTATCCTTGTCAACTCACACCCCACCCATCAAAATGTTACACATATAAAATCCACCTACTCTGTTAAGATTTCTTGGAACTAATTCCTCTCAGCACACAGCCAAACACCTTTATGTATATATGTGCACTCCGAACCTGTCACTCCACACCGTTTCTGCCTTATCTATCACTCAGAAGCATCTTACCCTGTGCACTCTATGCACAGTGGCATTTCTTTGTCTCTGAGTCCTCTGATACACACTGTGCCTGACACAGTTCCTGACATGTAGCAGGTGTACAAAATCAGTGATTTTTCATTTTCATTTTCATTAGTGTCACTGTGCTCTTAGTAAAAGACAAGGTATTGGACTTGATGAAGACGAGATCCCAACAACCTCTCTGGTTTCCTCAGGCCCCAAACCTCTGTTATTTCACTTGCTTCGTACCCCTAGTGCTGGCATAATACACAGCAAGCTCCCAGTTTGAGGCTGAGCTGAACAGAGCGTTTATGCTGGATGACCAAGAGCTGAGGTGGAGTCGGAGTTCCCTGGCAGCTCTGTGAGCTAAGGATCCAGCATTGTCACTGCCGTAGCTCTGATTACTGCTGTTGCGTGGACTCAGCCACTGGCCCAGGAACTTCTGCATGCTGCAAGCACAGCCAAAAAAAGAAAAAAAAAGAAGCTTAGATGGAGTTATTGGCTATGAAAGGAATAAGTTATTGGCCCGTGTCTGAGCCCAGCATGGCTGATGAGAGGGCAAAGAAAGACATTGTAGACCAACAGAGAAGAAGCGATTCGTGAGCCTTCTCTTCTGCCAGGCTCGGCACAGTTCAGTTCAGCCTGGGCTTTGCTTCTGATCTCTCAGTAAGAAAGGGAAGGGGGAAAAAAAGCTGACAAAAAGGATGAAAATGAGCAATGAATGAATTGTTTGGATTGATCCAGTAATGTAAGATGAACCGTGAAGAAGTCAGGATAAAAAAGAAAGCGTTCAGACAGCAATTTGTTTTTTTAAACTTATACAATTTCCAAGAACTCAGTGACAAAAGGTACAATGCAGCCATTGCATATCATCCTGAAAATTGCTGTGACAGGCAGAATTAACTGACATATATGGAGGCCTTCTGGACTCCCATAACCACTTTTATTATTCATCGTTATACACTAGATATTGGAGTTTCTTGTGGATGTTACCATTCTTTCTCCTTTATTTGATTAGACACCCTTTACAGGGGATTTTGTTTGTGTGAAGCCTTAGCTTCTAATGCGTGGAGTAGGTACTTGGTCAATGTCTCTGAGAGTGTAAGGCAGCAGCAGAGGAAGAGATACTGCAAGTTTAGTCGGGCTCAACACTTCCACATATGCCATTCTAAAAGCCTTAGAAAACTTCATCTTGACCTACACAAAACATAGAAATCATCCAAGCACAGGTTTTCTTGGAAAACTTTCTCCAAATACCGCAAACCTTTTGGACACAGAATTGAAGTGCCCCCTTTTTCATAATTAGTCTACCTCGCAGTAACCCCATGAAGTTGTTAACTTCAAAAACTGAGTCCTTTGGGGAGTTCCAGTTGTGGCTCAGTGGTTAACGAATCCGACTAGGAACCATGAGGTTGTGGGTTCGATCCCTGGCCTCGCTCAGTGGGTTAAGGATCTGGCGTTGCAGTGAGCTGTGGTGTAGGTTGCAGACGCGGCTTTGATCCCGCGTGGCTGTGGCTGTGGCGAAGGCCGGCGGCTCCAGCTCTGATTAGACCCCTGTCCTGGGAACCTCCACATGCCACAGGAGCAGCCCTAGAAAAGGCAAAAAGACAAAAAAAAAAAAAAGCCTGAGTCCTTTGGAGTTCCTGTTGTGGCTCATCGGGTTAAGAACATGACCTTGGGTCTCTGAGGATGTGGGTTCAATACCTGGCCTCATTCAGGGGGTTAAGGATCTAGCATGGCCTCAGGCTGCAGCGTAGGTCACAGAAGTGGCTCAGGATCCAGCGTTGCCGTGGCTGTGGCGTTGTTTCAGCTGATTCGAAACTATCAGCTAGCCTTGGAACTTCCGTATACTGTAGGTGTGGCCATAAAAAGAAAAAAATTAAGTCCTGAGTCCCAGGTTTGGCAAATTTAATAAACAGATCAAAGGCTTGTAGAAAATGAGAGGTGAACCAGTTATTTGAAATTATCATAAATATTATTCATTTTAATAGATTTTTAGTTTATCTTTCTGACAAGTATGTATTTTTTTAAAAGAACTATAAAAATGTTTCTCAGAAATCAGTCTGGGAGTTCCCGTCGTGGCTCAGTGGTTAACCAATCCGACTAGGAACCATGAGGATGCAGGTTCTATCCCTGGCCTCGCTCAGTGGGTTAAGGATCCGGCGTTGCTGTGAGCTGTGGTGTAGGCTGCAGATGTGACTCAGATCCTGCGTTGCTGTGGCCGTGGTGTAGGCTGGCGGCTGCAGCTCTGATTAGACCCCTAGCCTGGGAATCTCCATATACTGCGAGTGCAGCCCTAGAAAAGGCAAAAAGACAAAAAGAAAAAGAAAAAAGAAATCGGTCTGTTTATGGAAAGTGCTATTAGAACTTGCTACTCTGAGACTTTTATAATTAATCGTGAAATGCATGACGGTGGCGGAGACTCTATCTACTTCATTTCTCTATACTGTTGGTCACATTCATGACTGTCAATAACGAATTCCCTTTTTAAACACATCGTTCCCTGTTAACTCTCATTACATTATGAGGTTTGATAGTATGTTTCTGAGAGTAATTCTGTTGGTTTATTGAGGGCACACTCTCATTATCTTAAACTGGAGACTCTAAGGTCTCAGTTCCCTGATTTAGTCAGCTCCTGTAACTGAACACTTCTTCTTTTCTCCAATTTTACATTTAAACTAAAAAAGTTCCCAATTGTTAAAACTAAGGATTTTTTTAGGGAGTTCTTGCAGTGAACTTGTGTGATCTGGAAACATGGGCTACTTCTCCCACACTGAGCCTCTCCAGCCCGAAACTCTGTTTCCTCCAGACGCCATCATCTGATTCATACGACCCATCTACCTCATCTGCATTTCTCTACTCAGTGAAAAGAGAATTACGATGTTTGCAGTAAAGTTTAACAATCCCCTCCCAAGCGAAATGGTAACGTCTATTAGTTCTCAACCAAATGGAGAAAATCTCTTCTGGAGAAAAGCTAGTTTTCAAACAGATTGGAGAAAGAAATATGTTTGAGCCTGCCAGCATGGTACATCAAGTGGGCGGCAGAGGTCTCTGTGGGTGACAGGTCTGTGTTCTACGTCCTCATCTCTCCCAAATGCAATTCTAGATGTTGCACTGCAGAGGTAGCTTGAAAGGTTGGATGCTGTGGGCACCTCCACGTGATTGCGCCAGTGCCTAAGCCATTTGTTAGCCCTTCATATGTGTCACTTTGCATTACAAGTATCTCTTTCTCGGTATTTCCCAAATTGTCTGTAAGCTTCGCTGCTTTCTGTTCTCATGTCCAGTGTAGTATTGCTGTTCCAAAGCCCCAATCTATTTCCCTCTGATGGCAACCCTACAGAAAAACATTCCAGAGAGGCTGGAATATAACTGGCAAGTCTTGGATAAGGTGTCTTTTTCTTAGTCCAGTCATCTCTGGCTAGAGAAAATGATCACATTAACCTAGCTACAGCAAATGGCCCCATGGAAGAAAAATCATGGGCTGGAGCAAATTTTTTTTTTGGCCTGTGGATTAATTTCTTTATTTTTTTTAAATTTCTCAATGAATTTTATTACATCTATAGTTGTACAATGAAGCAAATTTTTTAAAAGGTACCTACTACAGCAGTTGAAATATAGTAATTATCAATTTAAATGTCATTCATATTTATGTAGTTTAGAGACACTCATCTTTGGTTACTTTTTGGTTGAATAAAATGTTATTAATTAGATAAATTTTTTAAAATAAGGGGTTTTTTGGTTATTCTAGGATTTCATCTCAGGATTCTATGCTTTTCATCCAGCATGTCAAACTTCCAGAATATCACCTCCTCTTCCATCACTTTCCTGCTGACTGGTGTTCCCGGGCTGGAAGCCTTCCACACCTGGATCTCCATTCCCTTCTGCTTTCTCTATGCGACTGCTCTCTCAGGAAACAGCCTGATTCTCTTTGTCATTGTCACCCAGTCGAGCCTTCACGAACCCATGTATTATTTCCTCTCCATGCTGTCCACCACTGACCTTGGCTTGTCCATATCCACGCTAGTCACCATGATGGGCATATTCTGGTTCAATGCCAGGGAGATCACCTTTAATGCCTGCTTGTCACAGATGTTCTTCATTAAACTCTTCACTGTCATGGAATCATCGGTGCTGTTGGCCATGGCCTTTGATCGATTTGTGGCCATCTCTAATCCCCTCAGGTATGCCACCATTTTAACCGACTCCAGAATAATTCAAATTGGAGTGGCAGTTGTCATCAGGGGGACCCTTATGCTGACACCAATGGTAGCACTTCTTACAAGGTTGTCCTTCTGCCACAGCCGTGTGCTCCACCACTCCTACTGCTTCCACCCTGACGTGATGAAGCTCTCGTGCACAGACACCAGGATCAACAATGCAGTTGGGCTGACCTCCATGATCTCTACCGTGGGTGTGGACTCAGTCTTCATTATCCTCTCTTATGTTTTGATCATTAAGACAATCCTCAGCATCGCATCCCCGGAAGAGAGGAAGAAAGCCTTCAGCACATGCATCTCCCACATTGGGGCTGTTGCTATTTTCTATATTCCATTGATCAGTCTGTCCTTTGTTCACAGATTTGGGAAACAAGCCCCAGCCTATGTACACACTCTGATTGCAAATATCTACCTGCTGATCCCTCCTGTAATGAACCCCATCATCTACAGTGTGAAGACCAAACAGATACGCAGAGCTGTGCTGAACGTTCTCCCTCCCAAAGATAGATAGAATCATAGAATTCTACAGACAGTCTATGTCAGGTCATATTATCACTTGAAAAATGAATCTGGTGATTGTTGAAGCCAAGTGTGCAAATATTTAAAATCAAAGCTGAAATAGATAAAATCAGCTCAATGGAGACCTTTATTTTAGAAATGAGAAGAGAGACATAAGAATGGGAAGAATGAATAGCCTCACTTTCAGTCTAGAATTTTTCCCCTCAGTCACTCTTTGTCCCAGACTCTTGTTTATTCTGCCAATAGCCTTTCTCTTTTTACTTCATCCCCTTCAAAGCAGTTAGAAAGACACGTTACAGAAAATTTAGTCCTCTTTGAGAAATACGTAGTATTTTCTAAACCATAGTAATAATTTTAAGTAACATTTATTATTTCTTTGACCAGTCATAGTTCTGTTTTTTTTACATGTAGTAACGCATTTTATATCCAAACAACACTGTAACATAGTTACTTCTCTTATCAGTGAGAAAATTGAAGCACAGAAGATTAAGGATCTTGCTTAAATGACTAGTAAGTGTCAGAGCCACATTTCACATCCGTACAAACTGACTCCAAGGTGCCCTCACTCTTAATTTTAATGCTGTATTGCTATATATAATATTAACAATATATTTCTATATCTATACTATATTTATATATAATAAAAACATATATATACAATATAATGCATATTTATGCATGAATTAATTAATTTGTACTAGGGCACATAATTTATCCAAACAAATGAAAAATAAAACTGCCTTCCAAAAATTTTCAAACAGTTTATGGAGGAAAACCCAAAACAAAATCTCAAAACCTCACAAATATATTTCTACCCAACGTTCTTTCCCAACTCTCTTCACCCTCCATCAACTTTCTGCCTCAGCAGAAACTGAAAAGTGACAGAAATACAAAGGAATTACAATTTGTATTATTTGCTTGGATTTAAAAAAAAATCATGGCATGTATTTCATGTAATGGCTTAATCTTGCAAGTTAATTATTTTCTCCAACTGGCCACTTATATAATAAGAATATCAAAATCCTCAACGTGTTTGATAATAAGATTTTCAGTCTCCATTATCATCTTCCTAGTCTTTGTATGTTGAGATGTCCTGGGACTTTGCTCTCGGATCTATTCTATTCTTTATAAGAATATAAAGTTTTGGTCATCTCATCTAGCATCATGACTTCCAACACCATCTATATGCTGGCAAGTGCAAAATTAATGTTTATAGTCTGACTCGTATCCAGTTGCCTGTGTGTCGGTATCTCCATGTGAACATCTTACAGTCATCTTAGATTTAATATGTCCAAGACCTATCTTAATATTCATAGAAAGGATAAAAACTCTCAGCCAGTCTTCCGTAACTGAGAAACTCTGCCTTTCAAGTTGCTGTGATAGAACGCTTGTGGTTACTTCTGACTCTTGCCTGTCTCTCCCATTCCACGTCCATCCTTTCAGCAAGTGCTGATGGCTCTTCATTGCAGGCAGTCTAGATGTTGCTATCTGGAGCACAGCTACTTTCTACTGTTTCTGCGGCTGCCACCATGATCCGAGCCGCCATCACCTTGAACCTGACTTTACCGTACAGTCTATCTCCCCTGCTGCAGGTAGAGTGATTATTGGAATACACAAGGCAGATCATGTGCATCGTGTAAGACGCAAGGCCTGTGCAACGTGGTCTAAAGGCCTGTCTTGCCCAGGGAACATTCACAGCCGTCATAATATCTCATAAGGATTTATGTGTTCTGAGTCCTCTCCGTCATCTCAACTTCATCTGCCACTGCTCTCCCCTTTATTCACCTTACTACACCCACACTAGCCTCCAGACATTCCCTTAGACTCACTGCACATGCTCCAGCCTCAGACTGCGCTTGATGCCCTTTCTGTCCTTCCTTAGTCCCTTAGGCTCACTACTGCGCATGCTCCAACTTCAGACTTTGCACTTGCTGTCCTTCCTGTCCTTCCTGCTTGGGATGCCCTTCCTCCAGATGCCCACACGGTTACTGCCTCACTTCAGGCAGCCTCTGCTTATGTGTCCCCTTATCATAGGGCCATTTACAGCATAAAAAATAATAATGACAACATCTCTCCCTCTGTTAATACCTGCATTCACTCTCTCCCTTACCCACCTTGTTTTGATGTCTAGCACTTTCGCCCTCCCCAATGTATTATATACCTGTTTATTTCTTTCCTAGTTTCCCCATTACAAGGTGTGGTCTTTGAGAATGAAGACTTTATTTCATTTGTGCTGCCTTCCAACCCTAAAACAAGGCCTGCCAGATGGAAAAATAATAGAAATCTCTGAATGACCTGGCTCTATTTACTTCTCAAGGCTCATTGCTTATCCTCTATGCAATGCTCCAGATGTAACAAACAGCTTGCATTGCCTTAACCCTGATTGCTCGTTCTCACTTTCAAGCCTTTGCACAAGCTGTCACCTCCACCTATAGCACCCTCCCATCCTCCCTCACTTCTCCTAAGTTAGAATAGAAGTGACTTTCCTTTGGAGACTTTTTCATGACTTCTCAAGTCTGTGTGGTGGCCTTTCCAGGTGCTCCTGCATCACCTTGTGCCTCTTCCTCATGACATCCCTTTTCAGACTCTACTGTAACCACTTTCCCCACAACAGACTCTGCCCACTACTTAAGACCAGGGACCATGCCTTATTCTCCATTGGAAATAAGTGAACAAGTAAAGATGATGTGGACTTACAGACTCAATTTTTGTTTGTTTCCACACATGATGTAAAATGGACCATGGAGAAAGGGAAGAGGCAAGGAGAAAGGGGCTTGGGCTAAAGAAGAAGGATGGGGTACTCAGAGACCAAAACATGGGAAAGAGAAGATGGAACTTAAGTCTTAAGAACTAAACAGCCAAGACGTTTTTTCTACTTCTACAGGTATTTCTCCCTCACCACACCTCCCCCCACAACCCACACACTAACATATGAAAAGCCAAACTGTCCAACAACCCTGGAAACTTGTAAGCTTCCATTCCTAGGAATGATTTGGACCCTTAGTTGGTTGCAGAGCAAATATCACCTCTCACCCAAGGGGCAAGCTCACAGTGAATCAGAGACTTTCCTAAGAGCCAGAGTGGTGGTAGATACATAACCGCTGTTAGAGTTACTGGAAATCAGAGTCCAAGTGAAAAATCCTTCAGTGTCCCGGAAGTCCTGCCTGGCCCTCTGTGATCCAGTCCCCATCGCCTCTCTGATTCTGTCCCCCTGGTCCTCTGCTCAGGCACACTGGCCTCCCTGGAGTTCTAAACCACCAGACTCACTTCCTTCTTAGGAACTTTATTTGTAGTTTCTGTTCCTTCTTCCTGGAATAGTCTTCTTCAGATAGCTCCATGAATATGTTTCTCATTCTCCTCTGGCATCTCCTCAAAGAACTTCTATACATAATGCTGTGCTACGACTTCATTTAAAATTTCAACTACCCCTTTGATATTCATCTGTTCCCTTCTTCCCTTTATTTTTTTCCCCTTTCAACTACCTAATATTCTATTTCTTTTTTTATATCAACTGCATTTATTATCTGCCCCCCTAACCCCCTAACTCCACGAGAGTGGGGTTTTGTGTAAGTGGCATGTGGTTTCTGATTATAGGCCCTTGATAACTATCTGTTGAATGTGAATGAACAGAGTCAGAATACCTAGTTCTCTGACCAGTACCATTGCTTATTAATTATGTGACCCAAGCAAAGCCTTTAGGTCCTGTATTCTTTCACTGTAACACAGGTGCAATGAAAAGTGGCTTCTTTACTTCAAGGTCTGTCTCATCAATGGAAAGAAAACCTGCAGAGACACAGGACCTTCTTCTGAATTGTGGGACCACATTTTTGTGTACCCATCTCAGGAAAGAGACTGTGAATTCCTAAAGGATATAACTATATACTCACATTGGCAGATGTGTCTGGCAAAGAAGCTGTGAGGAAAACACTAAGCAGTGTAGCTAAATGGAGTTTGAGTTATTTGGAGGAGTGGAAATGGATTGTAGAGAACCTCTGTGTGTGAGTGTGGGAACGATGGCAGAGGCAGTGGGCCCTGGCTGATAAACACCCACCCACACACCCACACCGGACAGAAATAGTGGGAAGCCTGTGGGAGTGACACACAGGTAGCCATGGTGATATTGCCCCTTGGCTTTCTACCCAACCCCTGGGCCCTCAGTCCATATTCCCACAGCCTGTCCCCATGGGCTTCGTGCACAGCATTAGAAATAGCCCTGTGCCCGAAAGGGAGAGCCGGCTTCAGCTGCATCTCATCAGAAGTGCACCAGATTCAAGCGAGAGCACCCTCACTGGGGTTGGGCAGCCCAAGGTCCCTGCCATCCTCGAAGACCCCACAAAGGTCTCACGGCAGGGTGGCGGGAGGCTCCTATGTCTCACCCACAGCTTCAATGGCCCAGAGGAAACGATCCAGAGAATTAGCTGACATCCAGAAAGGCGGGTGAGAATAAATGCACAGCCACACTCAGACCCAAAGAGAAGCTGAAACGGGGTCTGACAGGGGTCATTTAGGTGGAAGGACAGACCACATGGGTGGAAAACATGAGGTCTTCTCAGATAGGCGACCGGGGAGGTGACAGGATGGCCTAAAGGCTTAGAAGGCTACCCGCAAAGCAGAAGAAGGTGGCTCACCGAGAGAAGAGTCAGGGAAGTATTTGAGTCTGAGGCCAGCAGAGACGCCTCTGTCGGCTGGTGCTGATGCAGAGAGGGAGGCCCTGAGAAAGGGAAAGTGCCTTGCTGTGCTCCCTTTGGTGCTCTTCATGCCAAGGCTTTTCTTTTTCCAACAGCAGCTAGGGGCTAGATTGGGGATCTAATAATTGTCAGTGAAGGTAGCTGTAATATCTAGGCACATGTTCTGAGAATGGGGAACAAACACTAAGAGATGTGGATTTCGTGAGCTTCGAACCCTGTATCTGCTCTTCCTGCTTGTCTAAGATGAGACTCATCCAAGTCAAACTTTTTAGTTCTCATTTTATGATATTGTATTTTAAGATATGTGGTCTCCAAACCATCTCCACTAAGGCCAATTAGTAGAGCATGCCCCAGTAGGAGTAAGGACCCAGGTTAGGAGTGAAGAAGAATCCTGCAGGGTGGCGGTGGGGTGAACAGAGTAACCTGAACACCAGTGATGAAGGCACATGCATAGTTTATTCTCCAAATTCAGAACCTCGTCTCAAAGCCAAGCCCTTAGCTCTACAGAGACAATTAGCTGTAAATACCAGGGCCCTTAGGAAGCCTGTCAGGGAAAGAGTTTGGTGAGGTCAGAGCACAGGTGTTTGGGCAAGGCAGAGTAACAGCGGGCTTTCAAAAAAAGAAATGTCCCACCCAACGTGAATGACTTGTTGGCACAGGTTCCAAGAAACGTAAAGCTCTAGGAGTGTCAGGACTCAACCCAAGTTCTCACTGAGGGAATTCAAGCGGCCTTTGAGGAAGCTTTTAAGTGTGGAAGAACCCATCAGCCAGGAGCAGAGAGAATAGTCTTCACAGGGGCCATGCCTGGCAGCCAGGATCCTGCCAGCACCTTCATGTTCAGGAGATGGAGGTTGGAGGGAGCTACTGCCTTTCGTTTGATGTCCCTGGAGAAGTTTCCTTTTTACCTTAAGAGATTGGGTTTGCCCCCCTCCCTTTCTTAAGTGTGTGTGTGTGTGAGAGTGTGTGTGTGTGTGTGTGTGTGTGTGTGTGTGTGTGTGTGTGTGTGTTTTTAATCATAGTCATGCTTCTTTTTTCTCTTGCTGACCTTAGACCTGGCGACCTGGAATCCTAAAAATTTGCCAAAAAACAGAAACCTCCATATTCCTACTATTTGGTACACCTTTTATTCCCTTCTCTTTCTGTTTAATTTCTACTTGTGTTTCAAGACTAGACAGAAGGATTGTATTTTTTCCAGAAAGGTTCTTCTGATCATGCCTCTCCTCCCATGCATTACATGCACATCTTTTGCTAAAACTTATCCCAAGCTTCTAATATTTCGGCTACTTGTCTAGATCTTTCACCCTAGGCAGTTTATCTGAAGGACAAAAAGTATGTCTCTGTATCTTGGGCATCTTGCAAATAGCCTTGACACATATGGTAGGTCCTGTGAGTAAATGCTTACAGAACAGATGAGTGGTGGAAGGAGAGGGGAGGAGAGGAGAGGGTGGAAGGAGGGCACAGCCTATCAGGAAGAAGTTCCTGGGAAGGTATCTCCTAACACCTGGCTGGGAAAAGGGCACCCGGTGTCCAGGCAATAAAGGTACCAGGTGCCAGGGCAAGGAGTCTGAAGGAACTTGGAAAGGACAGAGTTGGGATAAGCATTGTTCTCTCCAGATTCCCTTTTTCAAATGGAAACTTACTTTGAGCTTAGTGGCTGATAAATGAATTCGAGCTGTCCCTTTTCTGTTTGGCAGAAGGCTTCAGAGAGCTTTCTTATGAGAAAAATAAATGACTCAGAGGAGTAGGGGGAGAGAGTAGGGGAGGGAGAGCTCAGGTGCATTCCAGGGCTGGCCTCTCTGATTGTGCTCCATGTCCTAGCAGGCTGCCAGTGTGACCTCACCCTCTCCAGTGCCCCTTCTCCGTGCCAGCTATGAGTTCCTGCAACTTCACACATGCCACCTTTGTGCTTATTGGTATCCCAGGACTAGAAGAAGCTCATTTCTGGATTGGCTTCCCCCTGCTTTCTATGTATGCCGTGGCAGTGTTTGGAAACTGCATCGTGGTCTTCATCGTAAGGACGGAGCGCAGCCTGCACGCACCCATGTACCTCTTTCTCTGCATGCTGGCAGCCATTGACCTGGCCTTGTCCACGTCCACCGTGCCCAAGATCCTCGCCCTCTTCTGGTTTGATTCCCGGGAGATTACCTTTGATGCCTGTATGACCCAGATGTTCTTTATTCATGCTCTTTCAGCCATCGAGTCCACCATTCTGCTGGCCATGGCCTTTGACCGTTATATAGCCATATGCCATCCACTGCGCCATGCTTCCGTGCTCAACAACACAGTGACGGCCCAGATTGGCATGGTGGCCGTGGCCCGTGGATCCCTTTTCTTCATCCCATTGCCTCTGCTCATCAAACGGCTAGCCTTCTGCCAGTCCAACGTGCTCTCACATTCCTATTGTGTGCACCAGGATGTAATGAAGTTGGCCTCTGCAGACACATTGCCCAATGTAGTCTATGGTCTTACTGCCATTCTGTTGGTCATGGGTGTGGATGCCTTGTTCATCTCTTTGTCCTATTTTCTGATTATACGAGCAGTTCTACAACTGCCTTCCAAGTCAGAGCGGGCCAAGGCCTTTGGAACTTGTGTATCACACATCGGTGTGGTACTGGCCTTCTATGTGCCTCTCATTGGCCTCTCAGTGGTGCATCGTTTTGGAAACAGCCTTCATCCCATTGTGCATGTTCTCATGGGTGATGTCTATCTACTTCTGCCTCCTGTGATCAATCCCATCATTTATGGTGCCAAGACCAAAGAGATCAGAACTCGAGTGCTAACTATGCTTAAGATCAGCTGTGACAAGGACTTTCAGGCTGTGGGAGGCAGGTGACCCTTATGGTGGCTTTTATTCTTATCCTTAGTGGCTTTATATAATGATTTCCTAATGCTAGCATAATCCCAGTTACCCATAAACACATCAGTGCTTTTCTCTAGTTTGGATTCCAAATACACCCTCTGCTTGGGGTGAAGTTTTTGAGGCCACCATAATTCTTTTCCACAGATAAAAATACTGTCGAGATCCTTATTATATAAAAAGCTTAATTTGGAAAATAAATAGTAAAAGAACATAAAGAAGAGTGAAAAACATTGCAGTTGACTTTGAAACAAAAGATTATCTGACTAGTAATCCAAGAAACCTCTATTAAGACAATAATTAGGAAACATTTTTGTCTATTAAATTAGTAGTTTTTATTATTAAAAATTCACAATGAAAAAGGAGTTTGGGTTGAAACATATATCCCTGAGCATCTCAGCTGATGGTGGAATTGATAAAACATAGCAAGAATGTTTTAAAAGTTGAATTCTTTAAGGAGTTCCATAGTGGCCTAGTTAAGAATCCTGTGTCACTGCTATGGCACGGGTTCAATCCCAGTCTGGGAAACTTCTGCATGCTGAAGTCCCCCCCCCCAAAATTGCATGCTTTAATACTATCATCTCACTTTTGAAGATTCACTTTAACAAAATACTCCTAAATGCAGAAAACAAGTTTTTCATAAAATATATCAGTTGTACCATTATTTAGAATAATCATATAGTAGAAATCCGAGGGTATGATCTATAAAAGTTAGGAATGGTAAACTCAAGTATGCCCATTTACTTAATTGAATATGTTATGGTATAGTCCATATTAATGAAATATTATGCAGTCTTCAAAGACTCTGCCAAAAAAATGAATCTTGCATATAATGTTCAGTAAAATTAGAAAGAAACGTGATTCAAACTAACTTGAAAAACAGCCTAAGCCTTGAAGGCACTGTGTCCAAATTCTACTGACTTAATTATGCTTCCATTATTTAATTTTTTAATGGAAGTCTTGTACAACTTTTTCAACTTGTGCAAGTTGACATGCTCAACTTTTAAAATGTAAAAAAATGAAACGGATAATTTACGTAAACCGGGGCTTCTCTGAGACCTCACTGTTGGTTTACCCTGCATGACCTAGGAATTTAAGCCCTAAATAATAATGCCAGTGACTGTAACTTGAGCTCTTGTAATGTTCCAGGACTCTAAGTGCTTTATAGGTTTTATCTGATCTTCACAACATCTTTATGGGGTAGGTAATGTTTTTGTCCATTACCGGTGAGAGAAGTGAGGTTTACGTTAACAAAAAAAAAACAAGTCGCCCAGTTTGTGGGTGCTGTGCCATGAGTTGAAATTAAATTTCGTAACCAAATACAGTTATTTACTATCTGTGCTGAATTGCTTCCTGTCTAACATCTGCCACTTATTTCCTCGGCCCATGTAAACCCTGTTTTCTCTACTCGGGGCCTTATGAGATGAATGACTGTATTTGTGTTGAGAGGTAACTCTGCCCTTGTTGAGAGCTACGATTCTAGACTCTTCTTCGTGTTTTACAGTCACCTTTCCTGTTCTACTGCCTACGTCTTTCCTGATTAAGGGAGAACAGTTTTGTCTGTTTATGTCTTACATCTTCTCAGTCATGTCTCCTTTTCTGTAGTGTATTCTATATCTGTCAAACATTCCAGTATCTGAGTCTTAACTTATGTATGAGACATTATAAATTTTATATTAATTCATATTAAATTTTGCTAAGTGTTATATCTGTTGCTTTCACATTTATAGAATGCTATAAACTCAGATCTTGAGGTGTGAGCGTTTCCCTGATCTTCTCTCCCACCAGCACAGCGGTCTGAACGCATCCTTTCTCAGATGAGCTGTTTCCATTGCATTGCTGAGCAGGTCTGATGAGAAGTTGAAATCTAACGTCAGTCTCTGAGCCTTTGTGTTCCCTCAATAGCTTCTCTGAACAAATCTTGGATGGGGGACTAGGATGGATAAGCCGTGGGGGAGACGCCAACCTGTGGGCTCTTTCTTATGAGGAAGGGACCTCAGACTCTTAACCTCTCTCCTGGAGAAGGGTCCTCCTAGCATATGTGTCTGTGAGTATCCAATTGTGATTCTCTGTCCAGAGGCAGTAAAGTCACCTCCAGAATCATGCAGCTGATCAATGCAGATGGGGAGGGGCTGAGGGAAAGAGACAGCGTGGAAGAAAGGGATGACATTCTTAAAGAAACAAGGGGGTTCTCATGCTCTGTAAAAATGGGGATTCAGGCATTGGGTCACATCTCAAATAATATGGTTGGGAGCCTCCTTTTATGAGATGGAACCCCCTATGTCTCTCCCCACAACTTACACCCTCTTATTTTCCTGTGCATTCCTCTGTCTCAAAGCATACCTTCCTGACTATTTCTACTTGCCTAAGAGAATAACTAGACTGACAATTTAACAAAGCACGTACCTCTTGCTCCCAGATCCTTCACTGTTCACTGCAGCCCAAACTATTCATAATCTATTGCAGTTTCACCTTCCCCTCCTTCTGCCCTGAGACTTTAACTTTTTTAAAAGTAGTCCAAAGACCTGTGTTCATAGCAGCACTATTCACAATAGCCAAAATACCCAGATGTTTTCAACATATGAATGAATAAACAAAATGAGTATATTATTATATTATGTAAGTATAATATTATTATACTATTATTATATTATAATAATATATGACTGAATATTGTTCAGTCATAATAATACAAGATTCTGATACATTCTGCAACATGGATGAACCCTGAGAACATGATGCTACGTGAAATAAGTTAGACACAAAAGGACAAATATTGTATGAATCCACTTACATAAGGTACTTAAAATTCATTATGATAGAAAGTAGAAGAGGGGTTCCTAGGGGCTGGGGGGGAGACAAGGATGAGGGGTTATCGTTTAATTGGTAGAGTTGAAATTTGGAATGATGAAAATGTTCTAGAAATGGATAGTGCTGATGATTGCACAACAATGCGAATATACTTAATCCCACTGAATTTGTACACCTAAAAAATTGTTAAAATGGTAAACTTTACATTATATATGGCTTACTGTGATAAATAATTGCTAAAGAAAGAACGTGATATATCTCACCATCAATTTTATAACAAGAACATGTTGAAGTGGTTGCATTTTGGATACACTGGGTTCATGAAAATGTATTATTAAAGTTTTCAAAAAGTATCCCAAAGAGGAAGGCCCTTAATTCCCATTATAGAGGGTAGGGCAGAGCCCTCGGATGGGATTTAGGAGCTCAAAACTCCTGTTCTGCCTCTAAGTGGATAACCTTGTCTTCAATCACGTCATCTCTTTGAAAGACTAATAAAGAATGGTGATTAAATTAGGTAAATTTGGAGTTTCATCTACATTCTAAATATTGAGGAAACCAGGAACAATTCTACAGTTGCTGCAAGGCTGAAACTCTCCAAGGAATCCTTGGAAACTGCTTTCTGACCCACATGAGAAATACAGCCACCTTACCTGAGGCCACACCTGTTATTTGCCCAAATATGTTTTTTATCGAATTCATCTCCTATCCCTTGATTCTGCCAATTACAGCTCTTTCCAAAAATCAAAACTACTCTCCTAGATTGGCGACTGTCCACCCAGGAGACATTCACAGACTGAAAGGAAGCCTATCTCAACAGAAGGAGCAAACCATTCTGTGCCTCATTAAACCAGTTCATTCTCTGTGAGGCTCATTTTGCTCTCTGTTTACTAGATGCACTAATAGTATCTAGCCCCCGGGACTTTTGTGAGGGTTATGTGCAATAACCCATGTATAGTGCTTAGCACCATATTTAGTACATAGTCTAACTGGATAAATATTCACTGTTACTATTATTATCATGGAGGAGATGGATGGTAATCCCTGCCTCACACAGATATTGAGGGGATAGAAACATGGGTACCTGTCTATGGCAAGCAAGATTCACAGATCTCTCTTAAATACCCATCTAGTCACATCAGCCAGGGAACTTGGAGTTTAAGACCTGGGCTTTTTTTTCCCCTTCTCAGCTTTCCCTTTTCAAAGTTGTCGCAGGAAAATCTGATTGCATTCTAGAAGGTGGCAAAATAAAGGGGAGTTATGATGATGGCTTATTCCTTGTTCACACAGACCAGAGTCCTAGGAGAGTGTCTGCCTTCTGTTTCCCAGTGATCTGGAAGGGCTTCCAGGAGGAGGGTGCTCAGGGCTCTGAGTCAGTTTGCAGAGGTGGTCCCAGGCAGCGCTTGCCGTGAGAGGCCTCTGGGTCTCAAGCAAGTGCTCATTGTAATGAGAGCTTCAATTTCCCAGTGAAAAAGGGTCTCCAGGGACCAAAGACCGTAAAATCACTGCCCTGTTCCCAGCCATGTTTATGTTGGCCTGGAGAGTGGAGGGCACCAGTTTAGGTAGTCAATTCCCCTTGAGAGCCAAAGTGTCTGAGGTTGCCCCATAAACAGGACAGTTCCCTCCCCCAACCCCCATGAATTACATTTAGCCCCATCTCCAAGCAGCACATCATTTACCCCATAGTAGAGTGACAAGAAATAAGGGTAGAACATAAGGGGGTTATTTTTGTTTGGGGGACAGAGATTTACTCAGGCTTTTTTTTTTTTTTCTAGTGGAAGGAAAGATTTACTCTCAATATGTATTTATGACCAGAGATTACCAGTGTCACATAGCTGAGATTCTTTCCAGTGATGATCACCAGGAATTCTCCGAGCCAGTGGCAGAATTTATGCCCATGTCCATTTTTGATATCATTTAACATTGAACGTTCAGAGATCGCTTACCATGTTCCAGGCCCTGTAAAAAAAAAAAACAAAGAGAATACAAAAGTAAACAAGAGTGGATATTACAGTGTATGTCAGAGATTATCCAAAGGAAAAGAGATAGCAAGTGTTGGCAAGGATGTGGAGAAAAAGGCACATTTGTACACTGTTGGTAGGAATGTAAATTGGTGCAGCTACTAAGGAAAACAGTATGGAGGTTACTCAAGCAATTAAAAATAAAAATACCATATGTAATCATTACCTCAAAGAGCTAGCGGCACTCCCGTATTGATTGCTGCACCATTCACAAGGGCCAATGTATGGAAACAAGCTAAATGTCTGGCAGTGGCTGGGTGGATATAGAAAAAATGATAGAAATATATATTACACACACATATTATATATATAATATCTGGAATATTCAGCCTTTAAAAAGAAGCAAATTTCACCATTTGTGACAAGATGGGTGAAGCTGGGGGGCATTATTTTATGTGAAATATCAGACAGAGGTAGAAAAATAGTGCATATTATCACATATATATGGAATCAAGAAGAAAAAAAAGTCAAATTCAGATAGTACAATGCTGGTTGCCAGAGGCTGAAGGAGACAGGGGACAGAGTAATAGCGAAAGGTTGATAAAAGATTACAGGCTCTTAGTTATGAGTAAGTTCTGAGGCTATAATGTATAACATGTGACTATAGCTAATAATACTATATTGTACAATTGAAATGTGCTAAGAGAGTATAACTTGAGTGTTCTCGGGGGAAAAGAAAGGTAGATATTTACAGTGATGGATTATTTTTTTTTAAGATGATGGACTTCCTTTTTTTTTTTAAAGTGATGAATTTGTTAACAGAATGGTAGGAATCCAAACATTTCACAGTGTGTGTGCACAGTGTGTGTGTGTGTGTGTGTGTGTGTGTGTGTGTGTGTGTGTGTGTGTGTGTAAAATCATCACACTGTATGGTTTAAATATAGTACATTGTTATTTGCTAATTATACCTCAATTATACACAAATTAACTCAAAATTGACCATTAATCTAAGTGTAAAAATTTTAAATGTAAGCATAAATCCATAAAACTCTTAGAAAAACATAAGAGAAAATCTTCAGGATCTGGGACAAATCTTTTTCTTAGTCTTGACACCAAAAGCATGATTCATTTAAGGAAAAGTGGATAAGCTTTATTAAAACAAAAATTGCTCCTGAATCAAAGATTCAGTTAAAAGGATGAAAGGATAACACACAGAGTGTGAGAATATTTGCAAATTATATGTCCACAAAGGCCTTTTGTCTATAATATAAAAAGAACTCTGAAAATTCTACTATAAAAATCTAATTAAAAATAGGCAAAAGACATAAGGAGACATTTCATGGAAAAAAGTGTATATGCAAGAAATCATAAGAAAAATATTCAACATTATTAGCCAGTGAGAAGCGAAAATTAAAGCTGTGGTAAAATATCACCACACACCTATTAGAATGGCTTATTTTTTTATTTAATAAATGTGGATACATCAAATGCTACCAAGGGAAATCTGGATGCTTCACACACTACTGGTCAAAATGTGAAACAGTATAGCCAGCCAATCTGAAAAATATTTTGGTAGTTTGTAAAAATACGAAACATGCAACTAACATTTGGCTGAGCATTTGCACTCTGTTATTGATCTTAGAGAAATGAAGAATTATGTTCACCAAAAGCTTGTGCACAAATGTTTATAATAGCTTTAAAATAAGAGCCAAAAACTGGAAACATCACAGATGTTCTTCAACAGGTGAATAGTTAAACAGTAGTATAACCATGACCTATAATATTGCTCAGAATTTAAACAGAATAAACTTTTAAGATGATAGAGTCTGAAGGCCCTGAGTTCACTTCCTCCCATAGGTACACCAAAATTACAACTATTGACAGAGTAACTATTTATGAGAATGACCTGTGGACTAGAAGAAAATATTTTCACAACTAAAGACATACACAGACTGAATGTGAGGGAATAGAAAAAAGTATTCTATGCAAATGGAAATCAAAGAAAGTTGAAGTAGCAGTACTTATATCAGAAAACATAGACTTGAAAACAAGGACTGTAACAAGAGACAAAGGACACTGCCTAATGACAAAGGGATACATTGCACTAGAAGCAATTGTAAATATATATGTATTAAACAGGGGAGCAACTAAATATACAAAGCAAATATTGACAAAGAGAAGAGCAGATGTTGACAATGACCCATTAATAGTAAGAGAATTTAACCACCCATTTACATCAGTGGGCAG
>PVHT020000037.1:10185348-10241556 GCA_004024745.2 Catagonus wagneri | reverse complement strand
ATTTAGAATTTTGTTTGTTTGTTTGTTTATGCTGTAAGCAATCAGCAGCCTACAAAGAAGTACTTACACGGTGGAGATGGGGTTGACAGGAAACGCAGGTGCCTTAGGCTGGAGAGTCTCACTGGCAGGGCGTGGATGTAGGAGTGGAAGCAAGTGAGCGGATGTGTTGGGCAGTAATCTTAGGGCACACTTGACAGCCTTGGTTTCTCATGTGACGTTAGGTGCAGTAACAAAGTAGCTGCTATGAGTAAGATGGAAGGTTGGAGAAAGAGCTTGAGGAGAATGGTGACAATTTATAAAAACTGAAAGGAGGCGCTCCCGCTGTGGCCGCAAGGGGATCGGCGGTGTCTTGGGAGCACCGGATCGCGGGTTGGATCCCCACCCACACAGTTAAAGATCCAGGCATTACCACAGTGGTGGCTTAGGTCATAGCTGCAGCTTGGATCTGATCCCTGGCCCAGGAGCTCCATGGACCACGGGGTGACCAAAACTGAAAATAAATGAATAAATCAAAACTGAAAGGAAAATTATGGAGAACTTCGAAAATCGTTATTTTTCTGAAGTTTACTAATCACCTACAAAAGGGAAAAGTGGACAGGCTGGGCCCTGCTCAGCTGGGAGAGGGCAGCCAGCATCAAAGAGGAGGAAAGTCAGGTGTGTTCACAGAAAACAGCTCCAGGTAAATGACTGCAGTCCAAATTGCTCAATATGGAGTCGAGCTCTCAACAAAGTGGGAAAGAAGGGACACAGGGGCTTCTATGTGATAAGAAACTGAGCAAGAAATAGAGAAGAATTTTAACGCAGTTCTGAAATGGTTCTGCAGAACCATTTTGAGCCTGCTGCATTCGGGCTAGGGGTGTTGGCAGAACCTGTGCCAGCCCCAGCCTGGAACCACAGCCTAGAGTACTGGAGTCTGTCCCAGAAGGAGGGCTGCGAGCTGTTTAATGCTTTTTTAAAAGTTTTATTGGAGTATAGTTGACCCAGAATGCTGTGTTAGTTCCAGGAAAGCAAACAAGCCATATATATATATGGCTACATGTACCATTTTATATAGCCCTTCCTTTTCAGATTCCCCTCCCATATAGGCCACCACTACAAACATTGAGTAGATTTCCCTGTGCTGTATTATACAGCAGGTCCCTGTTGGCCATCTAGTCCATATACAGTAGTGTGTAGATGTTACTCGCAATCTCCTATTTTACGCCTACCTCCTCACCACATTGTTCTTTTGGTAACGTAAGTTTGATTTTGAAACTTTGGGTCTGTTTCTGTTTTGTAAATAAGTACCTTTATATCATTTTTATTATCCCACATAGAAGTGATATCATATGATATTTGTCTTTCTCTGCCTGACTTATTCCACTTAGTATAATCTCTAGGTGCACCCGTTGCTGCATATGACATTATTTTGTTCTATTTCATGCCTGAGTAATATTCCATTGTACATACGTACCACATCTTCTTTATGTGTTCCTTAGTTGATAGATATTTATGTCGCTTCCAGGTCTTGGCTATTGTAAATAGCGCTGCAGTGCACATTGGAATGCATGTGTCTTTTTTAAATTACTTAATAAATTTTATTACATTTATGGGCGTACAACAGTTATCACAAGCAAATTTTATAGCATTTCCATCCCAAACCCTCAGTGCATCCCCCCACCCCCAACCTGTCTCATTTGGAAACCATAAGTTTTTCAAAATCTGCAAAGAAGTTCATTGTATCCTCTTTTTAGATTCCACATGTAGGTGATAGCATTTGATGTTGGTGTCTCATTGTATGACTGACTTCACTTAGCATGCTAATTTCTAGGTCCATCCATGTTGCTGCAAATGCTGTTATTTCTTTACTTTTAATGGCTGAGTAATATTCCTTTGTGTATAAGTACCACATCTTCTTTATCCACTCCTCTGTCGATGGACAGGTTGTTTCCATGACTTGGCTATTGTATAGAGTGCTGCGATGAACACTGGAATACTTGTATCTTTTTCAGTCATGGTTTTCTCTGGATAGATGCCCAGGAGTGGGATTGCTGGATCAAATGGTAATTCTATTTTTAGTTTTCTGAGGAATCTCCATCCTGTTTTCCACAGTGGTTGCACCAATTTGCATTCCCACCAACAGTGTAATAGGGTTCCTTTTTCTCCACACCCTCTCCAGCACTGATTATTTGTAGACTTTTTGACAATGGCCGTCTGGCCAGTGTAAGCTGGTATCTCATACTGGTTTTGGTTTGCAGTTCTCTAATAATGAGTGACATTGAACATCTTTTCATGTGTTTTTTGGCCATCTGTATGTCTTCTTTGGAGAACTGTCTGTTTAGATCTTCTGTCCATCTTTTGATGGGGTTTGTTGTTTTGATATTGAACTGTACGAGGTGTTTATAAATTTTGGAGATTAAGGTTTTCTCCAGATATATGCCCAGGAGTGGGATTGGTAGATCTATATTTAGTGTTTTTTAGGGCCGCACCTGTAGCATATGGAGGCTCCCAGGCTAGGGGTCGAATCGGAGCTACAGCTGCCAACCTATGCCACAGCCACAGCAACGCCAGATCCGAGCCATGTCTGTGACCTACACCACAGCTTACGGCAACGCCGGATCCTTAACCCGCTGAGCAGGGCCAGATATCAAACCCGCAACTTCATGGTTCCTAGTCAGATTTGTTAACCACTGCACCACAATGGGAACTCCTATGTTTAGGTTTTTTAAGGAACCTCTATACTGCTCTCCATTGTGGTTTACCAGTTTGCATTTCCACCAACAGTGTAGGAGGGTTCCCTTTTCCATACACCCTTTCCAGCATTTATTGTTTGTTGCCTCTTTGATGATGGTCCTTTTTACCAGAGTCAGGTGATACTTAATTATACTTTTGATTTGCATTTCTCTAATAATTAGTGATGCCGGGCATCTTTTCATGTGCATTTTGATCATCTGTCAGTTTTGTTTGGAGAAATTTCTACTTATATCTTCTGCCCATTTTTTGATTGAGTTGTTTCTTTTTTTAGTATAGTATTGCATGATATGTTTGTATATTTTGGAGATTAATTCCTTGTAAATTACCTCATTGGCAGAGATTTTCTCCCATTATTTGGGTTGTCTTTCCATTTTTTTAAATAATTTCTTTTGCTGTTCAAAGCTTTTAAGTTTAATTAACCTCATTTGTTTATTTTTGTTTTTATTTTTGTTACTCTAGGAGGTGGATCCAAAAATATACTGCTGCAATTTATGTCACAGAGGGTTCTGCCTGTTTTCCTCTAAGAGTTTTATAGTATCTGGCCTTACCTTTAGGTCTTTAATCCATTTTGAGTTTATTTATGCGCTTGGTGTTAGAGAGTGTTCTAGTTTCATTCTTTTACATGTAGTATCCAGTTTTCCCAGCACCACTTATTGAAGAGGCTTTGCTTTCTCCATTGTATATTCTTGCCTTCTTTGTTGTAGATTCATTTACCATAAGTGCATGAATTTATTTCTGGGCTTTCTATCCTGTTCTGCTTATCTATATTTCTCTTTTTATGCCACTACCAAACTGTTTTGATTACTGTAGCTTTTCAGTATAGTCTGAAATCAGGAAGCCTGATTCCTCCAGTTCTATTTTTCTTTCTTAAAATTGCTTTGGTTTTTAAGGGTCATTTGTGTTTCCATACAAATTTTTTTAGAAAACTGTTCTAATTCTTTGAAAATATGCCACTGATAATTTGATAGGAATTGCATTGACTCTGTAGATTGCCTTGGGTAGTATAGTCGTTTTGACAATATTGATTCTTCCAATACAATAACATGGTATATATTTCCATCTGTTTGTGTCTTCAGTCTCTTTCATCAACATCTTATAGTTTTTGGAGTACAGGTTTTTGCTTTCTTTGGTGGATCTATTCCTAGGTATTTTATTTTCTTTGATGTGACAATAAGTGTGATTTTTTCCTTAATTTCTATTTCTGATCTTTTGTTATAGTATAGGAATGCAATAGACTTCTGGTATTAATTTTGTATCCTGCAATATTACTGAATTTTTTGATGAGCTCTAGTAGTTTTCTGGTAGCATTTTTAGGATTTTCTATGTATAGAATCACGTCATTTGCAAACAGTGAATGGTTTAACTCTTTTCCAATTTGGATTCCTTTTATTTCTTTTTCTTCTCTAATTACTGTGACTACTACTTCCAAAACTATTTTGAATGAAAGTGGTTAGAGTGGACATCTTTGTCTTATTTTTGATCTTAGCAGAAATGCTTTCCTCCTTTCACCATTGGGGATGTTAGCTCTGGGTTTGTCATATTTGCCCATTATTATGTTGAGGTAGCTTTCTTCTATGCCAAGTTTCTGGAGAGTTTTTTTTTTTTTTTCATAAATGGGTGTTGAATTTTTCTCAAGAGATTTTTCTGCAACTATTGAGATAACCATATGGTTTTTTGATAGCTGAGATATTAGAACAGGGTCTTTGGGCCTTTCAGAAGTCTTCCCACTCTCCACTTCCTCTAGGAAGTCTTCCTTGACTCCTTCTGCCTGGGTTAAACCAGTGCCACTAGGCTCCCAACGCATTACTCCACATCCCCACCATATACAAAAAACTGGGTGCTCCTGCTGGATCCATCCTGGGGTCTGTCCAAGAAGATGCTGGCTTCAGGAGTATTGTCTTCAAATGATTTCAAATGCAAATGGGCTGTTGAAGCTGATAGTCTTTGAAGATAATTTAAGCCTGGGATATTGTAGAATCTACAAATCTCTCTCCTTTCCTCCCTTATTGTTTAATTCCCTCAACCATTTCCTGATTGCAAAAGCTAGACCTAACTTGTTCATTCCCCAGGGACCTAAGCGGAGTGATTCATCTGTGGCTCAAGTCTGGCCTTCCCTGGAGATAGGCACAGCTGTTAAAGCATACCTGTTCAGTGGGATAATACTTAATCCCTCTGCTGCTTAGACACTGGGTTCTTGCAGCATGTGGAGTGGCAGACCAGCCAAGAACAATAGCCAGGGTGAGTTGCCTGGGTCCTCAGCACACTCTCTACTCTCCCTCCCAGATGACTGACTGCCAGCACCTCATCCTGAGATGGAGATATCAATGGAGAAGTTGTGAAAATAATGCAGGAAAAAGGAGCAATAACCAGTCTTGGACCATAGAAGACAGCAGTGCCATCTTGAGAAAAAGGGTCTAAAGGAGATTGCCTTCCTGAGGGTCAGGGAGTTTACAGCTCAGAGAAGAACCAGAATCCTAGACCACATTTCCAGGAAAAGGTGTCCCTCATAGTCTCTCAAGAGAGGGAATAGATGAGAGGGTATTTCAAGTTCTTTTCCCATTTGGCATTCATTTTCCTTTTTTATCAGTGCCTTGGTTTTATGCCCTAATAGTAAAAAAATAATTTGATTATTTTTTAATTTATTTAGAAAAAAATTTTATACATAACGTTCCTCTCTCTCTCAAATAATTTCTTGTCTCAAAGAGTATTTTTACATATTCTTAATGTGTTTCATCCCTTTAAAATTTTTATGAAACATGTTTCACAAGTTCAGTGCTAGAACTTCTCTGATGGTTATTCACCCTTGAATGGAGTGAGTTCCATCCGATTTTGATATTTGCTCAGAAATAGTGTCTGAGAGAGGGATGGAGGATGCCAGAACTGGTACTGTCAGCAACTTTACTTCACTATATTTTCTTTAAAAACTTCTGCCAGAATATGTACAATCTTCTGCTTCACAGGTACAATGCTTGTCACCATCCCCCTAAAAAGGGGGAAAAAAGTCATTTCTACCTTCAGATTGAGTCAATTATGTTGGCTGGATATGGCATATCATTAAACTCCAGGGTTTACAATAAAGCCCCTTTTAGCTCTCAGACTTACTTTTGGTGGATTTTGAATCTTTACTAAAAGACGTTTGTGTAGCTGTTTCCTTACATTCTTTTATTGATCTATCTTTATAGAGTTTTTTCCTTGCTTATTTACTTATTTATTTTTTGTATTGAGATTTAAAGGAAAATCCAAGAAAGAGAGCAAACCCATGCTGTCAGCCCTTCAGGCTTCCACAGTATATTTGCAACTTATTTCCATGAGGCTATTTCTTCTTATTTAAAATAGAATGTCTATTTAATTAGACTCTTTACAGTCATCTCACATATTTTTAAAGAAAATACTTTCCTCACTAGGTGAATAGATCAGTGTTTCACATTATGAAATAATACTTCCATAGCCAACAGGTTTAAATTATTCTTATGTTCTAATTTGGTTTTAGATGGAGTACATTTTTCAATCCCCTTCACATTTCATAGTTGCTTTTGCGTGTGAATCCGTGTCAACCAATATCATATCTGCTGTTTTTACAATAGCTTTCTCTTGTCTCCTAATTTTCTGGCCAGACTAAAGAAGTCATATCTTTCTGGAAAACTTATCTGTCCCCAAATGATGCTGTCTTCCCCATCCTTTGTCAACACCTCCTTCTTCCAGCCACCTGCGTTCCTGATGACTGGCATCCCAGGGCTGGAGGCCGTCCATGGCTGGATCTCCATTCCCTTCTCTTCCATGTACACTGTGGCCCTCACTGGAAACTGCCTGATCCTCTTGGCCGTGAGGAGGACCCCCAGCCTGCACCAGCCCATGTACTACTTCCTGTCCATGCTGGCCCTCACCGACGTGGGCCTCACCTTGTCCACGATGCCCACCACCCTGGCTGTGCTCTGGTTTGACCACCGGCTCATTGGCTTCAATGCCTGCCTGGTCCAGATGTTCTTCCTCCACTCCTTCTCTGTGGTGGAGTCCTCGGTGCTCCTGGCCATGTCGTTTGACCGCTTCGTGGCCATCTCCAACCCCCTGCGCTATGCAGCTGTCCTCACAAACACTGTCATCGTCAGGATTGGCCTGGCCGTTGTGACTCGAGCCACTGTGTCCCTCTTCCCAGGGCCCTTCTTACTGAAGCGACTGAACTTTTGCCCTGGCAAAATCCTCTTGTCCCACTCATTCTGTTTCCATGCAGATGTCATGAAACGAGCCTGTGCTGACATTACTGTCAACATCCTCTATGGGCTCTATGTAGTTCTGTCCACGGTAGGTGTAGACTCCCTGCTCATTGTCTTGTCCTACACTCTCATCCTGCGCACGGTCATGGGGCTGGCCTCTCCCAGGGAGCGCATCCGGGCCTCAACACCTGTGTTTCTCATATTTTGGCTGTTCTGGTCTTCTACATCCCAGTCATAGGTGTGTCCATGATCCACCGTTTTGGGAGGCACCTTCCCCTCGTGGTGCATGCCCTTGTTGCCTACGTGTACCTGGTGGTGCCCCCTGTGCTCAACCCCATCATCTACAGTGTCAAATCCAAGCCCATCAGGGAGGCCATGCTCAGGGTCCTCAGGGGGAAGGGTCAAGGCTGATGATGCAGGATGCCTGCAGGATTAGGGGCCCTGAAAAGAACGCTGGGTAGATTAAGTACCACCCGTAGCTTTGTTTGGCATCTGGGAAGAGTGGTGAAAAGTAATCATGAGAGGAATTTTCCTTGTGCCTCGGAGGTAATGAACCAAACTAGCATCCATGAGGACGCATGTTTGATCCATGGCCTCACTCAGTGGGTTAAGTATCCGGCATTGCCTTGAGCTGTGGTGTAGGTTGCAGACACAGAAGCTCAGATCTGGCGTGGCTGTGGTTGTGGAACAGGCTGGCAGCTGCAGAGCCAATTCGTCCCCTAGCCTGGGAACCTACATGTGCTGCAAGTATGGCCCTAAAAAGTGGAAAAAAATTAGAGAAAATAAAGGAAAAAGAAAAATAATCATGAGAAACGTTCACTTATTAAAGCTGTCATTTATTTCACATATATTTTTTCAATGCTAACTTTTTTTAGGTCATATGCTCAGTACCAGTTACACAGAAATGATTTATAAATGATCTTACCCTTCAAAAATCTCACCTTTGATATATATAAAAATACACAAATAAGAAAATATTTAATACTGTGTAATAAGTGCATTGTTAAAGGTTTGTGCAGAATTATGGGTAAGCACAGGAACAAATTATTTACCTCAGTGTACTTTGGCTTCCCCTACAGTTAAGTGGGCATATGTAGTGTCTATTTATAACATTGTTATGAGGATTAATATATGGAAAGTGATGTATAACATATGGTAAATACCAGTAAAGGTTTTCTATTCTTGTTATTGTATTAATCACCCATTTATTCATCAAGACAAATACTTAACCTCGGAGTTCTGAGCCCTCGAAAATGAGCAGGATCCCAATTTTTGCCTTTGAGAACCTCATATTTGAGCAGAAAGGAAAAATAGGTAGGCAACTGTGATGACAAGTAATAAATTCTTGCTATAGGACCAGCACAGGGATATGTAAGGGGAAAAACAGGAGAAATGTCAAGTGCAAGTGTTTTCTGGAGGCTCTGTCTGGGCTAGATTCTTTGGAAAAATCGAGGTATATTATGCAGATGAGGGACTGTGGAGTAGTGGAGAAACAGAGGAAGACACTGCCCGTGGAGATATCGGTAGGTTTCTTTCATGGGGAAAAAAAAAAAACAGTTACAGTGATTAGAGGAGAGACTAAAGTGGCAGAGGGTGAGGCCAGAGTAGAAGGTGGGAATCAAGCAAGTAGAACTTTAAAAAAAAAACGTGTGCAAAGGGACTTGAATCTGAGCCTGAGCGCAGGTACAGTGCTGCTTCCGTGGGCCACGCCCCACTCGAAAGGGCAGATGGGACTTTGAAGGGAGATTTTAAAGGGATCTTTGTGCCTCTCTATAGCACTTACTACCTTGTGCTTTATATCCTAGTGATAACAGATTATCACTAGAATATAAATAAGGAATTACCACGCTATTATCAAGGCTTTTTTTTTTTTTCATTTAGTCCCTAGAAGTACAAGGCCCAGCAGAGAAACTGTGAAGATTTGCCAAGTGAATTTGCCAAAGACTAAAATGGCAGACTCACCCCCAGGAGAGAACTCAATAGTCTAGATCTGCCAAAGCCCTGACTGAGCCTTTTGTTAAGTTAAAACAGGCTGTGGACAGACGGAAAGAATGTTAGACTGGCCGTCAGAAGACTCAGATTCTAGTGCTTCCCGTCTGCTCTTTTGAGAGATACTTTCTCAAGTTTGAGTATTAGTTTCTGCATTTGAAATATAGGAATAATTATGCTTTCTTCGTTCCACCACAAGAGAGATAAGATAATAAAATTAGGAAAAGAAATAATAAGGTTTTTGAAATTCACAATAGACGAGAGCACATTTTATTAATCAAATATCATTCCTACAGTTTTATTTCCTCTCCAACTTTTTATGTTTTGTGATGAAATTTAAGGAAAACAGCCCCATGTTCATTGGTCAGAGTCTTGGGGGCTACTCTTGGACGGAAGAAATTAGGGTGGACGTAAGAAGAGGAAAGTTGAGAAGTTAAATGGCAGACAGTTTGGAATAGATCTTCTCCCTAAATTCTAAGACCGATAGGACTGTATCTTGACTCTTAAACGGAAATCTCCCAGAAGCAAATCTTGAGATAAGACTTAACTGCGAGTGTTTCATTTGAGAGATTGTTCCAGGAAATATTGAGAGGGAAATAAGAAAACCAGTAAGGTTGAGTGACTGAGCATGTTACATTTATGGGTCAGTGGGGGTTGAAAACTCAGCAGGAAATTCTGAAGCATAGTGGAGAATACAGTTCAGAGTTATTCCACCTGCAGGGCTGGAAAGGTGAGCTGTTTATCCTCCCGTTTGTCGTTGGCTGGGAACTACTCTTGCCCACTTCCTGTCTGACCCTGCGTGATGAATAGCAGCCCCCCAGGTAGCCAGTGATGGATAGCATTTCAGGATTTGGGGACACAAGAGGATGCTGTTGAGATAGAACTGTGGGTGCCGAAGGCTATGGGAAGGGTACTCAGGGTGCACGCCACCCTCTTCACCTTGCAGCACGCTGATCCTTGGTCTACACTAAGTTAACTCAACCTATCACTGATCCTTCATGATGGTCTTAATTTCAGAAAAAGAAAAAAGGATTTACAACCAAAGTTAGAGACGAACAATCTAGAGGCCTCTTTACTGTGAATGGTCCCAAAGTAAAATTAATATTTGTAATTTCCCTCATTTATCATCCGTTATAGATGCCACCCTTTCGTGATTAGTTTCAGGTTGCTTGACAAAGGCAAGCGGCCCAGACCTTTTCCTTAATGAAGATACCAAACTTACAAAGTTTCCTTTATAAGCAAGCTTATTTGTGTGGTCTCTGATGTTAGCAAGTCAGACATTCAGCAGCAGCACTAACCAGATTTGCCTGGTGAAAGAGTGTCCATCCCGAGGGACATTTGCTTAGCCCCATCCCTGCCACGCTGGCCGCTGAGTTCAGGGGCTCCTTGTGCAGGCACTGGGATGAGTGAGAACAGAAGTTTTCCACGCACTGGGTGTGTCATCCTGTTTACCTGGCTGCTCAGTGCTTCCTTTCGAAGTGAGACTCTCTGCTGAGCAGCAATTTGAGACATATGGATTTTCACATTTTAGTTGCGTTCCCGTACAGCCATTCACATGTCTTCCCCGGACTCTTTTGTTTTCAGTCTTCCAGAATTTCTACTTCTGGGCTTCCGCACTCCCTTGAGGACCTTCTCTGAGTAAAGCTGAAGGGAGCTGGCGTCACTTCTTTTACTTCTACCAGCACATAAAGCCACCCAGCCATGAATAAGGCCTGGGTTCCTTGCTCCTCCATAAGCTGGATGTAGCGAGAGCCCCATGAGACCATACGTGCAAGCTGAGCACGAGGCATAGACATAACAGAGAGATGTGACAGGAGTACCAGGCCACCTGTCTATGTAACTCACCTGGGCCTGCGCGAGTTGTACCAGTATAATTGCTAGTTACTGTCTGTACCCTTCCTTATGACATGGGTGGGCCTGACAACAGCCATGTAAAATAGGCAATTTTAGTTACATAGTCCCTTCATCTGATGTCCCATAAGCAAGTGTTTAATCCCTACTAATTCCAGTAACGTTCCAGCACCTGCTCTTTAAACAGAGGCTCTACTGGAGAGAGCAGGGCCTTGGTCCAGAATCTCAGATGTCTGTGCTACAGCTCTTCTATTAGGGCTTTGTGGAGACTTCACACTACTTATCTATCTATCACAGACACAACTGGCATCATGGTTTTACCAAGTAATGTGGCCAAAGTGACATAGATTCTTGCATCACAGACTGAACTTACTGCAAAGGCCTCTCTTGCTCTAGGCGCTCTTAAAACTGCCAGCCTGTGGTGCACCTGATAAAGGGGGTCAAAGAATTATTCCCAAGTATATACGTGCTCTCTATAAAATCCAAGGAAGACTAACGGGCACTGTACCTCTTTGCTGACAGTAGGAAGTACAAGGTACGATACCTGGTCTTTGTCTTGGAGAGAGCACCTTGGAGAGGGTAAGCTGACAGGACACGGAGCGCTGAGCCTGTGAGAACCTCACTGATATGTCAGGCTGCTTCATATTTGAGGACTTTACAGAAAGACAAGTGCCGTATTATATCACTTATATGTGGAATCTAAAATATGGAACAAATGGACTTATCCGCAGAGAAGAAACAAACTCATGGATGCAGAGAACAGACTTGTGCTTGCCAAGGGGGAGGGGGATGGACAGGGTGTCTGGGGTTAGTCGATGCAAACTATTGCCTTTCGAGTGGATAAGCAATGAGATCCTGCTTTACAGCACAGGGAACTGTATCTAGTCACTTGTGATGGGACATGATGGAAGGTAATGTGAGAAAAAAATATATATATATAAACTGGGTCACTTTGCTGTACAGCAGAAATTGACAGAACCTTATAAATCAACTGTAATAAAAAATCTGTTTAAATGTTTGAGGACTTTATCTCCCACCCACTCTGTGATGTGCATATGTCTTACCAGGGCATTCAGAGGACTTACCACTCTCTGGTCTCCAAGCCCTCGGTCAGTGATCTCAATATCTGTGTCCAAACACAGATACTGATCTAGTCACTAGCCCCTAGTCATCTCACCCCTGTGCTGGCTAACTCTGTCTCTTTTGAGCAAATAGGAAGATACTCTTTTTAAAGAGGAAGTGAACAGTTTAATGGGCCACTGAAGCATGAAAACACGCGGAAATCATGTCTTAGAGAGGGCTAGGATGTACAACCAGTCTCTACATTCCAGAGAGTTCTGACGGCTCATATCTCTCATCACGTGTCCCCATCCCAGGGTTGAAGCTCAGCAGGGAGCAATTTCTTTGTGACCCAAAGCCCAGTGTCCCTGGAGATGGGTTACTCTTCCCTGCAGCAGCATAAAAAGTTGCAGGATCTTCCTAGGCTTCATATTTGGTACAATAAAACAGCCAGGGAGAGCCACCGGGGTGAGTAGACAGGGCACAGACTCAGACCCTTCTCTATGCCCAGAGTCCTGGAGGGCACCTCTGTCACCCCCTTGCGTCCTCCTCCAAAATAAGAGAGTAAAATAAATGAGAGAAGGCAGAGGTGGCAGAGAAATACGGAGACGGGGGCATTGAGTGGCCCCCATGGTAGCTTCATGTTCTGTGGAAGGGGGAGATCAAGCAGTCTCTTACTGCGGCTCTTGGGTTAGCTCAGAGAAGGGCTCAGGATTCCCAGAATGGTGCCGGTCTTGGGGATCCAATGTGGTGATGGTTAAGGGTATCAGATTCTCTACTGAGCTTCCATTCTAGAAAAATATAAATATTTGTGCTTGGCAACACACAAGCACTGTCCACCGATTTCTCTAGAGAGTTTTTTGTTTACTCACCCATTTATCAAAACTGCTGAACTCCGAAGAAATACTGTACATGTGCTGAGAGGAGCCTTATCAATGTAAATCAGAATTGCTGTTCTTGCTCCAGCTGGGTGAGAGGAGAGAGAAATTAGAAATTACTATATAAATGAATGGGTTTCTAAGTGACATTAATGGACAAACAGAAGGAAAATGTATTTGGGCACCGGGAGGGTTTTGCAGAGAAAATTAAAAGTTAAGAACAAGAAAACTTTAGGGCAAGGAGATTGGGGGTGGGGGGTGGAACAGCATAAAGTGAAGAGGTAGGAAAGTGAAAAACAACTCTATTTCAGGAACACCAGGTCTTGCAATCATAGAATGCCAGAATTAGAAAGATGGCTAATCTTGCCCAGTTCTCTGATTTTGCAGAGAAGGAAATTGAGAACCATAAGAAGAAACTGAGGAATTTTTGCAGGTACAATCTCCATAACACCAGTGCAGCTTATTTGGAAGAAGAAGGTATTTTATGCCAAACAGAACAAAGATTAGATCATTCTGTACTGTCGCCTTGCTAGAAACTTGATTTATCCAAAAGCTTCAGTGCCTTCGCTGATATCAGTGGAGAAGGGTGGATCTATCTCTCAATGTTGTTTCAGAGCCGAGGGAATTTTATTGTTCCTCAAAACTTGACGGATTTCTAATATGTGCCTTATTTAACCAGCATAATGCAATAGCATAGTGGCGTGACTGGACCCAGAAACCTCGTCTCTAATCCTCTACACTAAAATAAGTTGAAATGCCTCATATCCGGTTCATGTTGTGTTGTTAGTGTCACTCCAGCAATTACAAAGCCTGGAGGGAGAACTGAGGGTCCCTGACCTTGCAGTTGTCCCAGAGATTCTAGAGTTTTGAAGGGATGTACATTCAAGGGATAGTACAGAGCTTCAGCTGAATGCACTGACGCTGAAATGATTATGAAATGCAGTGGAGCAAGGATATGGCAATTTCAATGTGGTGCCTTAGGAAAACTGAGCTGATTGACACAGTCTGAGAAAATCTGCAAGGAGAGGGAAGTGGGGGTGTATGTTGAAAGAAATGATACCAGCCAAGTGGCTGCCCGGAGGAACTACACCATGAGATGATGAGCAGTTGAATTGGGGACTGAAGAGTGGGAACGAGAGCACAGGTGCAAGGCAATAGGAATAGAATAAGTTGATGAAAATACCTCCATGAGCTTTAATTCTATGCAGATCATCCAATAGTGAGGTTGTAAGTACACGTATGTGTGAGAGCGCCCCCATCGCTCTTCTCAAAGCAGAGTGTGGATAGACTTAAATACTTGAGATTCAGTGTTGACCTGTTATGAATTCGTGTTTCAGAAATTTAACCAAACACTTCATTGGAAATTTCTTCTCTGTGCGGTCTTCCATAAACCAAGCATGTTTCCAATTCTTTTTTTGTTTTTGTTTTTGTTTCCAATTCTGTAACGCATTATCGCCTGGCAATAAGATCTTAGCCCCTCTCCTCTTCAAAATCAACCACGGATCCTAGTATCTGGAGGATAAGGGGACAGAAAATTTCTTTTGCTTCCTCTCCTTTCATGAGTTTACAGACTTGGTTATTGATTCTGTCATTTATGTATTTTAACAAGCAAATATTGACTAGAAATCTACTCTGCTCCAGGCACTGCACAATGCAAGAGCAAACTGTGTGTGTGTCAGCAAATAAAACCATATGGCTGCTTACAGTCCAGCAAGAGAGAACAAAAGATTTTGAGGAAAGAAGCAATCATAAAATTTTAAGGTGTGTTGAGTGGTATAAAGGAAACTAAGAACGCGTGGTGTGAGGAGAGCGGGTGGGGTATGTGGCTGCGGGCTCCTCAATCCTAAATGGTATCTGAGAAATTGATATTTAAGATCAAAAGAATGAGGAGCCAGCCATGTGAAAAGCAAAGAGAGGGGTTTAGGATGAACTTGAAAGCCCCAAAGGGAAGAAGTAACTTGGCTTTTCTAATAAACGGAAATAATGTCAATGTGGTTCAAGAATACTGAGCAAGATGTTCCTGTTGTGGCGCAGCGGAAACGAACCCGGCTAGTATCCATGAGGATGCGGGTTTGATCCCTGGCCTCACTCAGTGGGTTGGGGATCTGGCATTGCCGTGAGCTCTGATGTAGGTGTAGGTTACCGATGTGGCTTGGATCCCGTGTTGCTGTGGCTGTGATATAGACTGGCAGCTGTAGCTCTGATTCAACCCCCAGCGTGGGAACTTCCATATGCCATGGGTTTGGCCCTAAAAAGCAGGTGGGAACAAAAAAAAAAGAGAATATTAAGCAAAAGTAGCCTGTTATGTGATAAGGGTGGTGAGATAGGCAGGGTCAGCATCTCACAGGCTTTCCATCCGTACACACTGGGGAATGACTGGAGGGCTTTAAGCAGTGTAGTAACATAAACGAGTCACCCTTGAACGCACTTACATCATCCCTCCAGTGGGGATAGTCACGCCTCCAGGATCTGCATCACGTAATAACCACAATGATTAAAGGAATAGTATAGACTGAAAGATTTCGAGAAATGCAACATATTAGACAATGACAACAAAAATCATGTCTGCGGGCCTTTGCACTCAAGACTGTTTCTCATGTACTTTGTCTCATTGAAAGAAGATGTCACAGAAAAGAGTATTGGATTTGGAATAAGACAGACCTGGATTCAATGTCCAGGACTCCAATCCAGGAGCCGTTCATTCAGAGATCAGCCACTAGAGTTGAGGAAGTTTCCTCATTTGTGTAATAGGAGGGGAGAGATGGCCTTGTCCAAAGTCTCTGAGGATTCTGAAATGGGAAAACTCAGTCAAAAATTCTTAAATGCAAATCAAGCAATTTATGATACTCCGAAACGTCTCCTACGAAAGCCAAGAGCAAGCAACATGTGTGGCCTTCGAAAGACTGGGTTCAGGAAGTGCAAAGTGAGTTCCATGGCGGTGGGGAGAGCAGCTTCTCCTCCTTCAGACCCACTCTCTGTGGGGCTGTGTGAACTCTCATCCTTGTCTCTCTCCTCACTTCTGATTCGATTGTCATCTCTCCGGACAGGCATTCCCCGTTTGTCCCTGGGCACGTGGAAGTCACACATCCTCGGTAGGGGAATGAGAAGACGATGAGTAGGCTCTCTGAACTCCGGTCACTCTTTCTTGCAGAGGAATTTCATTCTACCAGCTCAGACCAGGAGTCAGCGTTAGGGATGATGAACTTGGGCAGGAGAGAGATTACGTAGTGGTGACATGACTCTTAGGGCCCAGTCTTGTGGGTGAGAGACCACAGCTTAAAAAAGAAGTTTATGATTTTTATAATGAAATGAGAAAATTGAGGCAAATGCACTAGCGTAGTACACAGAATATAACATAATAGGAAGTCAGCAAAGATTTAAATTATTGTTATTATGTGTTTAACATATCGGTAAATGGTACAGCCAGTTACGGAAATTGATTTTTAATATTTGGATACTAGAGTTTTTTCTCCGTCACCCTGGATCTTCTCAGTGTCTACCCAGATTAAAGAGGTGACATCTTTCTGCCTTCCAGAGATGAAATCTTCCCAGTCCTTTGTCAACATCTCCTTCTTCCAGCCACCTGCGTTCCTGATGACTGGCATCCCAAGGCTGGAGGTCATCCGTGGCTGGATCTCCATCCCCTTCTCTTCCATGTACACTGTGGCCCTCACTGGAAACTGCCTGATCCTCTTGGCCGTGAAGAGGACCCCCAGGCTGCACCAGCCCATGTACTACTTCCTGTCCATGTTGGCCCTCACCGACGTGGGCCTCACCTTGTCCACGATGCCCACCACCCTGGCTGTGCTCTGGTTTGACCACCGGCTCATTGGCTTCAATGCCTGCCTGGTCCAGATGTTCTTCCTCCACTCCTTCTCTGTGGTGGAGTCCTCGGTGCTCCTGGCCATGTCGTTTGACCGCTTCGTGGCCATCTCCAACCCCCTGCGCTATGCAGCTGTCCTCACAAACACTGTCATCGTCAGGATTGGCCTGGCCGTTGTCGCCCGTGCTACCCTGTCTCTCTTCCCTGTGCCATTCCTGCTGAAGCAATTGAACTTTTGCCCTGGCAAAATCCTCTTGTCCCACTCATTCTGTTTCCATCCTGATGTGATGAGAAGAGCCTGCGCCGACATCACCATCAATATACGCTATGGGCTTTACGTGGTACTGTCCACGGGCGGCATTGACTCCCTGCTCATTGTCTTGTCCTACACTCTCATCCTGCGCACGGTCATGGGGCTGGCCTCTCCCAGGGAGCGCATCCGGGCCCTCAACACCTGTGTTTCTCATATTTTGGCTGTTCTGGTCTTCTACATCCCAGTCATAGGTGTGTCCATGATCCACCGTTTTGGGAGGCACCTGCCCCACGTGGTGCATGCCCTTGTTGCCTACGTGTACCTGGTGGTGCCCCCTGTGCTCAACCCCATCATCTACAGTGTCAAATCCAAGCCCATCAGGGAGGCCATGCTCAGGGTCCTCAGGGGGAAGGGTCAAGGCTGATGTATTTATGAAATATTATAGGATCTGGGAACAATAAAGATACGTGCTGTAGCCTCATACGAACCTGGTACCTTTGGAAAGCACTGAAAGTTCCTAGTCTACACTAATACAGTGGAAGGCCCATCAGACTTATTCACTTTACAGATGGATGTTTTCAGTATTTACTTAGAACTGGAAGTAGGGCCGAGGATTAAAGACGGACAAATATATTAAACATGGTCCTTTCTTTCTAGAAACTCACAATCTTGTGCCAGGATAAAGGCATATAAATATACAACTAGAATGTACCATAATAAATTTATGTGCAAGAGATTTCTAGGGACCGCAAATTGATACTTGCCAGAGCTTTTCTGGGAAGACTGGACAAACCTCTACAAAAGAGATAATCCTTTTTATTTCATCTTAAAAAACGTGTAGGATTTTTCTTTTCTTTTCTTTTTATCATCTCACCACAAAGTTTCTGTGGGTCAGGCTATGGACTTAGCTAAATATTCTGCTTAGGTTTCAAAAGGTTGCATTTGATCTGTCATCTAAGGCTGTAGTTTCCTCTGATGCTTGAGGTCCTATTCCGAGATCACTCAGGTTGTCGGCCAAATTCAGTTCCTTGCAGCTGTAGAATTTGTCTTCTTTGAGGCTGGCAAGTGAAGGCTTCTCTGACTTCATGTGTCTCTGACCTCTAATCTTCTTTTAAGAGATAACCTGGTTAGGTCACATGCACCCCGGATAATCTCCCTTCCATTTACCCAAAGTCACCCAAAGTGACCCTAATTACATCTTCAAAATCTTTTTTTTATATGTATATAATGATTTTTTTCTCACTATAGCTGATTTTCCTAGGTAAAGTAGGAATTAAGAAAGAGAAAAATCTAGGATAAAATTGAATATTAAAAAGGCATTTATTTCATTTTTCCTTAGATTTTTATTGAACAAGCAAATAAATAAATATGTTGATCAAGTGATAAGGTGCCACCTGCCTCGGCACCGACTACCTGTAACCCCCTCTCAGGAATGTCGTTTTCTCTAAGAGACTCCCTTGCTTCACAGATTCCATGCTATGTCTGACCCTGACAAATGCATCCTCTTCTATGTCCCATTTCTCATCTCTTCCAGATTCTCTCTACCCTCGTTCCTCAACTTTCTTAGAGTTAAAAGCCCTACATCCTTGTTGGTTTCTGTAGGAATGGAGTAGGCAAGTAGGCAGATTGCCATCTGCTTCTACAGCCACTTCACTGCCTTGGATCAAATCTAAGATAAAAAGCTACAAGATGCCAGGGGAATGGAGAAGAAGAAGGTTGAAAGTACAAAACCCTTGCCCAAATATAGACCTGCCCGTCTCAAGGTCAGAGATAATAAAGGGGAATGACCTTCCACGTGTGTGTTCATCGCACCCAAGAGAGTCTTACCTCAATTAAGTGAATGATGTAAAATACCTTCCTTTTTACCTTTTAGATAAGACTCAGAAGTCTCACCCAAACTTCTCTGAACTAGAAATGGTCCAGTTCTAAAATATGTGCCAAGAAATATGGGGACACTGAAAAGAGGATACTTATTGGAGTTCCCACTGTGGCATAGTGGGTTAAGAATCCAACTACAGCACTTCAGGTCACTGGGTTTGAGTCCCGACCCAGGATCGTCCACATGCCATGGGTTTGGCCATAAAAAAGAAGAGGGGGGAGAGAGAATTCCTCTTTTAGCATAAAGAGCTTCATTCATAAAATTACTAAAGATAAATGGCAAAAAAGAAAATTCAGACGAAGCACACAGAGCGAACCAGAGGCTTTGAAAGTATATAAAATCCATGAGACACCAGGTAAAGTAGGTGAACAATATGGTATGTAGAAAAATCAGAGATGTTAGGTGGGAAAAGTAGGATGGGGACAGGTATAAAAGGGGAAAGGAGGAGCCTACTGACATTCTGAAACGTTCAAACTTTTTGTAGGAGGTAATAAAAGATTTGTGATGGATTTTAGGCAGGGATGTTAATCGGAGTGGTGTCTGGAAAAACTCTTACAAGCTGTGTGGGATTTAGCACGCGTGCAAAAGATGTTCAAGGAAAGAGACCAGTGTGGAGGTTTTGGCAATCGTCCAGGCAAGAGGGGAGCCTCTGGACTGGGGTGTTTGTAGTCAGAATGGAGAACACAAGGCGTGTTTATGAAACATTTCTAGGTAGTATCTTAAAAAAAAATAAACAAGTGACTTAGTGAGATTTCATAGTATTCTAGCATCTTTAGGACCCAACAAAGGTCTGAGTAGCTGAGACGTAGGGCAAGAAACAAGAATATCCAAATATAGGAAATGGGGGTGGTAAATGGATGCCCGTGTAAAAGGCATATGATGAAGGCCTTTGAACATACTATAACTCCAGCTGAATCTTCTAAAAGACGTAGCTTCTCCCTCTCATCCTGGTTCCTAACTCCAGGCCCTTCTGAGTGATCCATCAAGTATTCGTGAAGTAAATGACAAGATAGAGTTTTGTTTCTGTGTCTAGTGTCAAGTACTTGTCGAGAAACTTAGGAAAGCGGTGGTGGAGATGAATATGTGTTTTTACGGTCCCTAGCCATTTAGAATCAAAATTATGAAAATTTAACCTGAACTATCATAGACTTGCTGTCCATTTCAAAGTCTAGGATAATGGCCGCATCTCCAGAAAAAAAAATATAAAACCTGTCTGTCTGATTTATCTCTTTATTATACATCTATCTATGCACCCAGTTGGATTTCAAATATGAAACAGATACACACGTTCATCATATGTCCATACAGAGGCATGTTCACAAACACATGCAAATATCTGGAAGAATAAACATCAAAATGCCCAAAATAATTTTTTTTAATTTAAGACAAGTTAACTGGAGTTTTTATTATGTTTTTATTTCTTTGATATTTTCAGAGTGTCTCAGATTTTTGCTTACAGTGATCATATATTGCTTTCAAACAAGAAAAACAAAATCTGTCTCCTCCTCTCTTCTCTCCCTTTTATTCTCTTTCTTTCAGTCTCAGTGTCAGGGCATTGCTTGGATATGGGATGATCCTCCATAAAATTCAAAGTCACCAAAGCCACCACTGCCTCTAGTTTACGTGCCTTGTTCTGCAGGCCACCACTCTCCCGGGTACAGTAGATTCTCTGCTGCTTACAATTATCATTTTCTGGATTCCAGTCCAAGAAATCGGATATCTTCTCCCTGTATCGTCTCTGTCAAGTAGTTCTGTGCTCCTTCTAAGGCCAGAAAAGTCTAGCCATTGCCATGCTCTCCACTATACCACCTGCTTATCACACTTGCCTACCTCTCTCTCTTTTCCTCCTCAGACCACACCGATGGCAGGTGGAAGCTCCCAGATGAGGGACCAAACCCGTACCACAGTTGCAGCCTGTGCCACGGCCACAGCAACACCAGATCTTCAGCCACCAGGAAACTTCCTCCCTCCTTCTCTTTGAGCCTGATGAGCACTGCCCTGAGGGTGGACATCTCATTCCTGCTCACCTCACTCCTACTGCACTCCTGTAGTGCCTACACCCACTCCTTCCCATTCTGCTCCCTTCTGGAAGGGCTGTGCTTGGCTTTGAGGGTCCTCCGTCAGCCTATGGAACCCATACTCGTGCCAAGTACAGCTCTCAGGGATGCGGTCTTTATTGGGCTTGCCTATGGTCTTGTTCTCTGAGCCTTGATGCTATGGGTGTGCCCTGAAGGGTAGCTTGGAGCCCTGGAAATATGTGCTGTGCACTTACGTGTTCTGTTCACTTTCTAGTCTTATGCTCTTGCTTCCTGGAGAGCCACGGACCCTATTCAGTTTCATAATGCTTCCTGCTCTTGACCCCCGGGTCTATGGTAATCAGTCCTACCATTTCTGCCACGACTTTTAGCCTTCCTCAGCTGCGTCTCCCCATAAAGTGTCTCTTCAGATATCCAGTGAATATCCCTACTGCTAACTATACTATTTCCCAAACTAGCCACCACTTGGGAATAACCCAAACATACTCCTGTTGCTACTACACAAGTACAATGGCAAATAGGCCAGGAACTACTGGGGTTAAAAACATCGGGAGGAGTTCCCGTCGTGGCTCAGTGGTTAACGAATCCGACTAGGAACCATGAGATTGCAGGTTCGATCCCTGGCCTTGCTCAGTGGGTTAAGGATCCGGCGTTGCCTTGAGCTATGGTGTAGGTTGCAGATGCGGCTTGGGTCCTGCGTTGCTGTGGCTGGGGCGTAGGCCGGTGGCTACAGCTCCTGTTAGACCCCTAGCCTGGGAACCTCCACATGCCACAAGTGCGGCCCTAAAACGACAAAAGACCAAAAAAAAAAAAAAATCGGGAGAGGAGTTCCCGTTGTGGCACAACAGAAATGAACCCAACTAGGAGCCATGAGATTGCGGGTTCAGTCCCTGGCCTCGCTTAATAGGTTAAGGATCCAGCGTTGCCATGAGCTGTGGTGTAGGTCGCAGACATGGCTCGGATCTGATGTTGCTGTGGCTGTGGTGTAGGTCGGCAGCTGTAGCTCCAATTGGATCCCTAGCCTGGGAACCTCCATATGCCGTGGGTGTGGCCCTAAAAAGAAAAGAAAAGAAAAAGAAAGACATCAGGAAGAACATTTACAGGAAATTCCTAAATACAGCACTTGATGAGTGAGAAAGGAACTTAAATACCCCCTCCCAGAAAATTCAAAGCTCTGGAATGTCTAACTCATTACCCCACTAGCCTCCTAACAATATGGGAGTAGGTACCAAAAGACTTAATTTTTTGAGCCTGTATGATATCACTGAACATCAGTTCCCCCACCCCCATAACAGACATACCAATCCATTAGTACAGTGGGGTACTAACTGTATTCCTGCAAATCAAAATGTTGATAAGAAAGTTAAATAAGGGAAAGTGTCCATGGTCTGTTTAAAACTTTCAGAAAAGCGTGTATCATCTTTCATTAATTTAGGTAAATATTACCTTTTTGTGGATTTACTTGCAATCCTCTTCTTAAGGACTGGCAACCCAGAAGGAAAAAAAAAATTATTTTTTTCTCTGTGAAGGTCATTTTGAAGAAGGAAATCCAGGTACACCTCTTTTCCTATGATCTGAAATGGTCGGGGATTCTGAAGAGCAAATCATAATTCTAAGCCAGATTACCTAACTGGCTTAAATTTGTTATATACTCTTGTACTGATTTTAGTTTTGCCATGCTTAATTAAGCCTTTGGAAAGTGTTTTTAGATGTATGGCCCTTCTCACAGAACGCTGTGGACCATCAGCGCAAGCAATCCCCTTAATGGTATGGAATTGAGAACTGGACTGAACAGTTAAATGGGAAGTAATTACCCTCCAACCACAACTACCTCAAAGAACTCAAAGGAAAAATAACGTTGAAAAACAAGCATTAGGATCATACGGTTCCACTGCCCCCACCCACTTGGAGACTCTCTGATCAGTTCATCTTAGAAGGATCAGTTGTGTTTTTATTAATAATTTTTTCCTAATACTGTCTTCCAAAATATCAATGTCAAAATCTGAATTGAAGTACTTTGTGTGAAAAAGAAGTTTGATCCCAACACCTAGGGATCGGAAGTGCGGGTGGTCACGTGGAGAAGACGAAGGATGCGTTGCCGGATCTCCTTTGTCTTCACTCCGTAGACAATGGGGTTGAGCACAGGAGGAACGAGCAGGTAGGTGTTGGCCATGATGACGGGCAGGAGGGAGTCATGCCGCTTGTCAAAGCGGTGCACCATAGACAGTCCAATGAAAGGCACGTAGAATATGAAAACAGCGCACACATGAGAGACACAGGTGCCAAATGCCTTTGCCTGGGCTTCCCGTGTCAAGCCCAACACAGTCTTGAGGATAAGCAGGTACGACAAAGAGATGAGAAGCGAGTCCAGGCCAATGGCAGAGATGATGACAATGAGGCCATAGATGATGTTGACACGGATGTCAGCACAGGCCAGCTTCATGACATCTTGGTGGAGGCAGTAGGAATGGGAAAGGACGTTGGAGCTGCAGAAAGGCAGCTGTTTGATGAAAACAGGCAGGGGTGCCATAAGTGCAACACCCCGTACCACAGCAGCCATGCCAATCTTGGTGACGCGAGGCAATGTTAGCACAGTGGCGTGGCGTAGCGGGTGGCAGATCGCCACATAGCGGTCAAAGGCCATGGCCAGCAGCACTGTGGACTCCATGCCAGACAGGGAGTGGATGGCAAACATCTGTAGCAGACAAGCATCGAACTGAATGGTCGTGGAATTGAACCAGAAGATGGCCATCATTTTGGGCATGGATGAGGTGGAGATGAGGACGTCGAGGCCAGAAAGCATGCAAAGAAAGATATACATGGGTTCGTGGAGGCTGTGCTCCTTCCTCACAATGTAGATGATCGTCAAGTTACCTAGCACAGCAATAAGGTAGAGAGAACACAATGGGAAGGCCAACCAGAACTGAGCTTCTTCCAAGCCTGGGAGGCCTATTAGAATGAAATATGTGGCACTGGATTCGTTGCCATTGGGGCCCACCATAGTGAAGAAGCTGAGCTGCGACCAGAGCCTGGCAGGTAGAGGCTGGAATACAAAGATAAGCCACTGTCAGGTCCTCCAGAGTTTCAGTATCATTCTTCTGTCTCTCCACCCTGATGTCCTAATCTCTGACCCAAAATCTACAACATCATTGCCTCCTTAAACTCTGATTCTATTCTAGACTCAACCTAGCCATCCTTCATAACTCAAGGCCCAAATGAGCATTCACCCAGTCCTATTTCTTAACCCCACCTGTAAAGTTAATCCTGAAAACAAATTAAATACTAACATAAAAATTCTAAGTATATTTTAAATCACTTAGGTCCCCAAGGATAGGGGACCTAAGTGATTTAACGTGACTAACTACATGTCAGACTTAGATGATAAAAACTCCCGTTGCTTCTGTTCCATCCTAACCCCGTGTTTCCCTAAGCTTAATACCAACTGAAATTCTATCATTAGACCATCTTTAAAACTAATTCCAGTGTAATGTAAGCCATACTAATACTAACACAGATAAACATTGAAACCTCATCACTAATCCTAATCTCTCCAATTCCAGCTTTAACACTAACTTTAACATTAACCTAAGATTTAACTCTAGTAGCTACTTCAAATGTAAACTAAAACTTAATAACACCTATTTCATTATGCTGATCTCTAAGTCAATGAAAATACCTGACACACTAACCTCATCCTCAACTCTATGTTTTTCTCTTGCCCAAATGTCTGTGCAAAGCCCTGCATGCGTCCAGCCTGCTTGGTTTACACCATAAAAGGAAGAAGTGGCTGCAGCGGGTGCCGCTGGGGTCCCACTTAGACCCCATTCACGGTGCCGAAGCAGCTGTACCCCATCAGCCATGGGTGTTAAGGGCTAAAGACTCTCAGTTCTCGCTTTTCCCAGATCAAATGAGAGGCACCTCACCCAGGAAGTTCAGCTGTCCCCACCAGGTGCCATCTAGAGGTCAGTGAGCACCTGACACAAAGGTACAGAAGGCCAGGCTCCTTGCCCCCAGCTGGGGCCGAAGCTGCGACACACTGTGTGCTCCAGGGCTGAGACCACAGCCGTGCTTAGCTTTATCTCCCTGCTCTGTCCCGCTCCCCTCACGCGCCACCCCTTAATGTATCCTCTAAACAAGAATTCCTATCTCAAGCTCTGTCTCTGGGGGGCCAACCAGGCTTCAGAGAGTGGGACTGACACAGAAGACCGGGAAGATGATCGCATGAAAAGCACTAGAGAAACAGCCAGTCCTGTGCCAGGACTCCAGTGTCCCAAATCTGGACGTTAAAGTGGTGGCCAGTAGAGACTGCTGACGCAGGAAATGTCAGAGTTGAGTTTTCTCAGATCATATAGCTCGGTCAAAACAATTATAGAATTAACTTAATCTCTTCTCCGTTTCCGTTCCTTTCTTCCTTGCTTTCATTCACAAATATTCACATGTTCCTACTCTTTATTAGATTATGTAAATTTACATGTTTACACATCTTACATGTATGTATACATTTACATACTATTTTTATGTACTATGCATACACTCGCTATATACCCTCTTCCTGTTGTGAAAATAATGACATGTATTGCTCGGGTGTATTTAAGATAATTTTATCTTGGCAAGAGAAAGGAAAGTTTAGGTTCTTAAGATCTGGCCCCTAACAACTCGGGTAGGGGCTTCTGCTTGGGAGGCCAGACAGCAGTTGACTATGGAAAAGCACGCGTGGTCACCATCAGGAGGGGCTTATAGCATTCACTGGGCTCAGGATGTGTTGAAGGTCTGTGTCCCACCATCGAGCTGTCACACAGAGGTTCCCTCAGACCTAACGCAGAGAAAAACCACACTGGGAGCACTGTTTTAGAACAGAGGCTGACAGAGTGCAATTCAAACTGCTGGAGGGACAAGATACAAGAAGCCATATTTAACCAAGAACTTCAGGCAAAGAGGCCAAAGTCTTCAATGTCACTTAAATCTTCTGTACTGAGCTCTCTGTAGCGTATGATACTGTAATGAGTTCCCTCCTTAAAACTTCTTGCTCCTTCTGCTTCTTCACATCTCTGTTTGATCACTAGCCCTTGGTTCTTTCTGGATCTTCAGCCTCCTCTACTTGACCTTCAAGCATCTTTTTAAATGATAATGCTCTCGGAATTTTATGCTCAGATCTCTTCTCCTCCTAGATAATCTCCCAGGCCATCTCATTCCCTTCCGTCAACTCCTTTGTTAGGCATAAACTGTGGATTCCCAGATCTACCTGGGAAGGCCTGAAATACCTTTTGTGATCCAGATTCATAATTCTAAAGTCACTAAGAGGAGTTCCCGTTGTGGCGCAGCAGAAGTGAATCCGACTAAGAACCATGAGGTTGCGGGTTCAATCCCTGGCCTTGCTCAGTGGGTTAAGGATCCGGCGTTGCCGTGAGCTGTGGTGTAGGACACAGACGCAGCTCGGCTCTGGCATTGCTGTGGCTGTGGCGTTGGCCGGCAGCTGTAGCTCAGATTTTCCTAACCTAGGAACCTCCACATGCCGTGAGTGTGGCCCTAAAGATAGATAGATAGATAGATAGATAGAGAGATAGATATAAAGTCTCTAGGAGTCCACCTAGTTATTTCTCAAGCACATCACACTCTCCATTGTGGAAGATCAGTCTTCCAGAGGCAGTATTGTATAGCTGTTAAGAGTACGAGCTTTGAGAGTTCCCGTCGTGGCGCACCAGTTAATGAATCTGACTAGGAACCATGAGGTTGCGGTTTCGATCCCTGGCCTCGCTCAGTGGGTTAACAGTCCAGGGTTGCCGTGAGCTGTGGTGTAGGTTGCAGACGTGGCTCGGATCTGGTGTTGCCGTGGCTGTGGTGTAGGCTGGCAGCTGTAGCTCCGATTCAACCCCTAGCCTGGGAACTTCTATATGCCACAGGTGTGGCCCTAAAAAGCAAAAAAGAAAAAAAAAGAAAAAGAGTACTAGCTTTGAAATTTATCCCGGGTTCATATCCCAGTCAACAGCTTTGTTTGCTGTGTGATCTGGGGTTAATCATGTAAACTTTCTAAGTCTTGGATTCCTTATCTTCAAAATGAGATTGACAGTCCCGCCCAATAGAAGCCAATGTGAGAATTAAATGAGATGATGAGCATAAAGGTTTTAACACAATGCCTGGAACATAGTAAATGTGCAAAAAAGAAAAATATGTCTGTTGTTCCTAACTCTTTTCCTGTGGTGTTTTCTGTTTCCTAAACAGTCACGTAAGCTGAATACCCTGATTCTGATGGCCAGGCCCCTAGCGTAAACTTCATCGTCAGCACAGCCCCCATAATCTTCTACCCAAATGAAATCAAGTTGCCATTTATTGTTTAAAAAACACCTTTTTTGTTTTTTGGGGTTTTTTAATACCTTTTTTAAAAAATGATTTCTATTTTTTCCATTAGAGCTGATATAAAGTATTCTGTCAGTTTTCTACTGTACAGCAGAGTGACCCAGTCACACATACACATACTTTAAAAGCCCCAGACTTAATCCTGGAATAAAGACTAAACTACTAGGGCAGAGCAAAGGTCTGTCTTTCATCTCCCTCTCACCATTCCTCGCCGCGTGTCCTAGGCTCCAGGCACTGGAAGACAGGCCATTTCAAAAATGCAGCCTTGATCTTGCGCCTCGTGTCTACTTGTCTTTGTGTATTTCCTTCCTTTGGTCAAGATCATCCCAGACAGATTCTCTCCTTAACTTCCCACTGGGCAAAATCCTACCTTTCACATCCCGGGTTACTATCTCTCTCTGATGCACTTTCCTAAGACTCTTTCCTTCTTTCTCCGTAATGAAATGTTTCCTGCTCTGTGCTCCAGAAGAGCTTTGTTTGGGTCCCTTTTTATACCCTTACCGTCGTGAACTAAAATAATTGCCATACTTGTTTCTTTTGTTTGTTTAGCTTTCTAGGGCCGCACCCGTGGCACATGGAGGTTCCCAGGCTAGGGGTCTAATCGGAGCTGTAGCTGCTGGCTTACACCACAGCCACAGCAACGCCAGATCCGAGCCGTGTCTGCGACCTACACCACAGCTCACGGCAACGCCGGATCCTTAACCCACTGAGCGATGCCAGGGATCGAACCCACAACCTCATGGGTTCCTAGTCAGATTCGTTTCCACTGAGCCATGACAGGAACTCCTTTTTATTTATTTACTTATTTTATTTGTTTCTCGCTAATCTATTAACCTCTTAATGGCAGGGACCTGACCCTATTTATTCATTAGTGTTTAGCTGATGTTTGTTGAAAATAAAAGTGAGTTTCATCAAAAGAAGAATTCCTCAAAAAAGGCCTAACGAGGGTAAGCACAGCTGAGAGGGGGAAAGGGCTGTCAGTTGTCTGAACCACAGAGATTTTTGAGAAGAAAGAAAGACGTTTTGGGAGGTCAGGGAGGGGTGATCCATAAGTTCAGAATAAGAATCAGAAGAGAGCTTTCTTAGCCTGGGAGCCCAGGGCATGGGACTGAGCACATGGAGGAGAGGGCAGGTGTGAAGCCCTGGCTCTAAGTTAGGGCAAAGCGGACACACGGCAGTTTGTGACCAGGCAGGGCTGACCTGGGGTCCCTGGTCTGGAAACAGTAGGGCGCAGGCTCTCGTGGTCCAGAAGACACATCGGTCACGACCACCCAGAAAGTTCCCACAGGCAGACAGTGTAAAGTGGGCATCAAAAAGTCCCGCCTTGGAGTTCCCTTCGTGGCTCAGTGGTTAATGAATCCAACTAGGAACCATGAGGTTGCGGGTTCGATCCGTGGCCTTGCTCAGTGGGTTAAGGATCCGGCGTTGCCGTGAGCTGTGGTGTAGGTTGCAGACACGGCTCGGATCCCGCATTGCTGTGGCTGTGGCGAAGGCTGGCGGCTATAGCTCCTGTTAGACCCCCAGCCTGGGAACCTCCATATGCCGCAGGTGCGGCTCTACATAAAGGCAAAAAGACAAAAAAAAAAAAAAAGTCCCGCCTTAGGAAGCACACTGGGAGAGGATCCTGGGTTGGCACACCCAGCGCTACTAGCCCTGAGGGTAAAGTAACCTGTGTGTGGAGTCCCAGGACTCAGGATGCAAGGCAGAGGACAAAAACCACGGCACTGTGCCACCACAAAACTGATGAGAAAACGAATGGCCAAGACATCGTGGAAATAGCATCACAGTGCACAAGGCACTGGTTTTCACATTTCCATAAAAATGGGGCACAGAGTCGCTGAAAATGTCTGAAGTTGCCAAAAACCTTTTTATCCACCCCCCCCAAGTGGTCCACTTAATTGCCACTCCGCCTCAAGCACACACACAGACACACAGACACACACACACACACAATCAGCCTCTCACAGTGGCAAAGTCTAAGCCCTGAGATGGAAGATGCCAGCGATCAGAGAGCAGGATGTGGCTGGCCCGGAAGGGAGCTGCCCCGTCCGCTGTCGCTGGAGGTCAGGGCCGGCCTGATCTCACAAGGCGGGAGCAGGGGTGACAGGAGGGAATGGACAGGGGAGCCAGCCCAAGGACCCAAGCATCACCCTGCGACTGTCCAGCCCCGAGAGCCCCACATCCCGCACTGTCGGCCAGCCTGGGCCGCCGTCGGTAGTCAGAACCACCGCGTGTGAAGAGAGAACACTGGGAGCTCTGAAGGAAACTGGAGCGAAAGCGCACTTTTGGAAACAAAACATAACCAAGGAAAAATAAACAAAGAAAGGGGTCCTTTTCAGTTTCATTTTTAGAAAGCTTACACTGCCTTAACTCCCAGGGAACAGCCCTGTGCTGGAGATTTTCTCTGAAAAAGTCCCAGTTTTAGCAAGTCCCAGGAATGTTTCTTGGAGGCCGGTGATGGACATCTGCCTGGTCTTGAGGAGGGGGAGCAGGGGCCTCCAGCGACACAGAGGAGAAATCGCTCTGAGACCTTCAGTCCTCCTCACCCCTTCCCCTGGCCCCCAGGACTCTCCCCCAGGGCCAGCGCAGCCCCTACCAGCCCGTGTTTCCTTTCTTCACCAGCCTTCTCTGAGCCTTCCTCCTCAGAGACCCAGGCAAAGCAGTTAGGGATACAGACCCAAGAGGACAATGAAGTCACTCCCAACATTGATTCTATTGTTATTATGATGATAACAGCAATCACTGAATGCCTACAAAATCCAAGACCCCCCCCCATAATCTAGCCCAAGAACAATTCTGCATAATGGGATTTCTACATATCTTTTTGAAAAGATTTTTCATTTTTGCCATTGTGGTTGGTTTGCAGTGTTCCGTCAATTTTCTACTACGCAGCAAAGTGACGCAGTCACACATACATATATATACATTCTTTTTCTCACATTATCCTCCATCACGCTCCATCACAAGGGACTAGATAGAGTTCCCAGGGCTGTACAGATTTCTACATATCTTTCCTACATTAGAGTTGAGAAAACTGAGGCCCCAAGGAGTAATGTTTCCAGGGTTTAACGTGTGACTGGTAAACCAGAAATTTGCCCTTGACTATTCAACTCCAATGCCTGTACGTTTTCCCCTCTAGCCGCCTTTAACTGTGCTGCACGTTGTGAAAGCTAATAAAATCTGCCCCAGAGGCAGGGGGGAGAAGGGCTTGGTGAGCAGGACAGCTGGGCCAGCTAGGACCCTAGAAAGGAAACCCAGAGGGCAGTTCTTTTCTTCTTTCCCCTCCTGGACCGCAATGGCTTGGGCAGGACTCAAAATAGAAAGTAAAAAGCTGTACCCTCTGCTGAATATTTCTTTCTGATGCAACACAAGCTTCTCATCGAGCTGTAGGGCAGGTATTCTTACCTCATTTGACAGATAAGGGTGTTGAGGGCTAGCTAGGTCTCCCTGCGCCAAATCCACATACTTTCCAGCCGGCCAAGCTCCTGCTGGCCCCATTCCTCTCCTCCTTTAGAAGGACCCGATGCTTTATAAGGACTATTTCAACGTTAATCCCCATGGAACCCGAACTTTGAAGACCCACGAGTCCGGAGGGCCTCTCTAGGACCCACAGGACCCCAGGCCGGCTCTCCCGAGGCATGTTTGGGGGTGACGAGGAACAAGGAGGGAAAGGGGCAGAGGATCCGTGGTCACTGCCATTGACCAAAACACAGAATGTTCTGGGCCCAGAGCAGTGGGGTAGGGACCCCCGGCGGCCCTGCCAGCCTCTATGGGAACATCTGGAAGAAAATGTCCTTGGCGGGAAGCCCGGGGATACCTGGGAGCCTCTGGCTGTCACTCCCAGGCCCAGAGGCGGGTGGGCCTCGGGGACAACGCTGTGGCTGGCAAGGTCTGTCACGGCCCAGCACTTAGTTCACGGAGACGGAGCCCTGTTCTTAACACTCCAGAAGGGTGTTGGCCCCAGAAACACACCCACCCCAAGTCGTCTGCATCTTCTGTCCCTCAGACCTTGCCTGGATTTGAGAAAGCCCATGACTCTGGAGAGGGCCTTGACCATTCTTGTTAGGACAGCCACAGTGAGATGGGAGAGATCAGGGAATGCAATTTCTCACTCACAAAACGTAGAGGGAGGCTGCCAGCCCTGCTCTGCTCACTCCCCAGCCCTCCGAAATCAGCCCAGGCAGAGCTCCAGGGCCTGGGGCCCTGCCCTCCACCTCTCAGGAGGACCAGAGCCAACCAGATTCCTAAGAAGTCTGACCTAGTAGTTATCAGGGCCCTTCAGAGCTACTGCAACTGTTTGCTCCACACAGTGGAAAGCCCGATCTGGGACTTTGATCGATACACTGATTTTTTTTTCAACAATTATTAATTGACTACTGTATGCCAGACTCTGTGGTAGGCTCTGGAGTTACTGAAATACAGAATAAGTGAGTCACGGTTCTGGGAACAACTGAGACAAATACGCAGCTGTCATAACACATTGTGATTAAATGCTAGGGCAGGGGTGAGTCCAAGAGCCTTGGGAGCAAAGCAGACAATAGCTCGTCAAGCTCATCAGGCTCGGAGGGCTTCCCTGAGGAGGTGACATCTGAGCCAAGACTTGCAGAGCCAGTCACCGTTAACCAGACAGGGTTGGGGACACAGGGACAGCACCAATCAGTTAGACAACAAAACATACCGAATGCTTACTGTGGGTCCCAAACTGGAGATAAAACCGTGGCTAAAATGGAAAAGATGACTGCCTTCACGGCTCTCACACACTAGGAGGGCCATACCAGGAAGCAGAGAAATAAGCAAGGATATTTCAGATAAAGATGAGTGCACTGAAGATAAAATAGAGTGATGGGACAGAAAAGGACAGGGACCGGGCACCCATAGTTGAGACCAGGGGTCAGGGAAAACCTCCCAGAGGTGGTTACATGCAAGCCAAGAGCTCTGGGATGAGAAAGTGCCAGCCGATCCAAGATTCAGGAAAGAGCGGTCCATGCCGAGGAGGCTGAGGAAAAAGGCCTTCTGCTCCCGGGGTTTTGCAGAAGGAAGAAGCCGGAGTGGCCTGAGCATCAGGGACACAGGAGAGCAGAGAGGAGGGTGGGGGCCGGCCCATGGAGGGGCTTGCAGGACACGGCCAGCTTTGATTTCATTCTGAGTGACTTGCGGGAATTTAAGCAATAGCCCTGATCTGATTTGTTTGCAAAAGTTCCTTCTGGCAAATGCAAAGACCCAGAGAGAAAGAGAATGGGCTTTGCTCTTTGAAAAGCTTCAAGTGGCTCAGTGGGGGTGGGGGTTAAGGAGTATGAGGCAGGGAAGGCACAGTGTGGACACAAATCCGCCTTTTAGATGGGCTGAAGATGGAACCCTGATCCTAGGCACAGACTAGGAAGGTGGCGAAGTCCCCAAAGCAGCCGCGGCCTGACCCTAGATGCAAAGTACAGAACGACCCCGACCCATTCGGAGCCCACACCCCAGACAGAGCTAGCGTCTGACCCCGGATCGCAGACTGGGTTCGACCACACTCACCACTGGGTGGGCCCCGGTCACACCCCGAACCCCAGTCCCGGCCCCATCTCTTCTCTGCCCCCATCACCTCCATCCGGGCCGGCTCCCCTTGCCAGGCTCGGGATGGGCATCCCAGTTAACCAACCCCCTGGAACAGCTATGAAAGCTGCATGCTAAGCAGCCGTCACGACCCCCGAGCTTCCCCTTCGCCCCACAGACAGAAACTGCCAGGGCCGCCTGTCCTTCGAGCCGAGGCCGCCTCCGCATCCCAGGCCCCCCTCCTGGAGCTCTGGTTCTTCCTGGCTCATTTCTCCTTCACTCGGCAGGTCTCATGAGGGCCCCTGGCTGCAGGAACCCAGGCCCCCAACACACCCCCCTGTCCCCTGCGCTCACCTCAGCTGCAGGAAGGGCGTCTTCTGCAGGACGCTTCAGGAAGCAGAAGCCAAGCCCTGCTGTCTGGCGGCCAGGCTCTGAAGTGCAGCCCTCTCCCTCGTCTCCACCCCTCCTTCAGGCCTCCCAGTCGGGGTTATTTATTCTCCGTCCCTCCTCCTCCTTCCTTGGGCTTCTCCCCACGGGGGGCGGGGTGAGGGGGGTGGCTGCCCAGAGACTCTATCAGCAGGTACCCCTCAGCAGCCACCTGCAGGCCTGGTGTCCTTCTTAGCTTCCGGGTCCTGGGAAGGGGTGCCTGGGGGGGGATGGAAGGGAGGGGCTGTGGACAGAGAGGTCTCTGGGGTCCTCCCCAGATGGGCCCTGTGCCAGCTGGGGTACGGACGCCAGCTCCCCATGTGAGGTTAGGGTGAATGCGTGAGGAAAAGCTAGAAGAAACTCACGTGCATGGCCATGGCCTTGGGGAGGAGCTTTCTCCAAGCTGCATCCAGGCCTGTCAAACTCAATCAGAGGGCAAGCAGGATATGCTTTCAAGAAACCACCTTCCAGAAGCTTTCTCTGGCCTCTGTCTTCTCTCGACGGGTGGGGCCTGCGTGGTCCTTGCTAAGCCTGGATCCCAGTAGAACCATCTGCCTTTCCTAAAAGCTCCAGGGCCACATCTTCTTTGTCTCCCAGGCTCAGGGACCTGTTTCTAGCTAACTCATAAGAGGGAATCCCTGGGGACCAAGCCTCTGCCTTCCACTCCCTGACCTTGACTTTCTGAATCTCTTGCTGAAGAAGGAGGATGTGGTTTTCTCAACCACCCGCCCCCCCACACACACACCCGCCTCCAGCACCAGCCACATAAGACCAACGCCATCTGGTTTCTCTCTTAAGGGCAAAAATAGTGAGAGAATATTTTGGTGAGTTAGAGGAGAGTTTGAATGTGAAACTCCATATCTTACATATGTACATAGGCACACAAATCTATTAATAAAGCCAAGCACATTTTAGTTGGTTTCTCCTTAGGTTTTTCTGATGGGTTTCACAACTTAGGTTTTATATTCGCAACACAGGGCATGCTGATTTAAGCTCTGCAAAATTAGATAATGTCAGATCAGGTCATTCCCCAACTCAGACAACAAAGCTAGTGATTACAAGAGCTCCAAGTCCCTGTGAACCTGCAGCCTGTCATCATCCTTGAGCTGTCTCTGCCTCAACTTCCCATAGACTTAGAGGGTTGAAGATTAAAAAATAAATACATAAATAAGCCCCGAGGTCTTCTACTTTTAGCCAAGATGGAATAACAGAAAGGAACAGCCATCTGAAAAAAAAAAAAATCTAAACTGGAAAATATACACAAACCAACGATTTGCAAGATACTGGATATCAAGCAATGAAGGACAGTGAGCCCTGAGGCATGGGGAACACACGAGGCGAAACTGGAGTTTCCCCAGCTTATGTAATGCCCGCGGTCGCGAGACCCCCTCTCAACGAGCACACCAGAGTCAAAAGTCAAAGCCAAAACGGCAAGGGTCCTTTATTGCAGGTTCGAACCTGGACCCCCGCGCACCCGTTACCGGTGACGCGAAGAGGTCCCGACTGCAGCGAGTACAGAGTTTTTATAGGCACACATAAACAAGTCCGGGGCTTAGGGGAAGTTTCCAAAGGAGAGGGACGCCGATTGGCTGATATTTGAATTGGGACACTGTCTGCTTTATGATTGGCCTGGGATCACGCGATCGATATTCAGCAAGCAAGCAGGTTTACAGAAGCAGAGGTGGCGGTTAGTGGTTGGCTGTCATTGGTGCGCGCGGGACTTTTTGAATGTTGCGGACCTGGGGGGATGGAAAATTTCCTAAATGGTAGCCTGTCATGTCTTGGCCGGTTTTACTGACCCTTTGTTGCGAAACACTGTCACGACTGATATCTAGCAAGCAAGCGATGTTACAGAAGCGAGAAGGGAGCGTTAAGTTTTGATTCGATTTCCTTAGGTTTCGTTTCTCACTTACTGCCTTGAGAGGGTTCCGTGCTGCAGCCCCCAGGAAAGGAGAATCTGCGCTGAGCCTGGACATCACCCTGAGTTAAGGATGTGAAGCTGAGAGTTGAGGAAGCTCCCGCAGTTTGCTGGCAGAGTACTGGAGGTGAGAGAGCCACACAGAGAGGACTCCGGAGACACATAGAGGGCCGTCTGCAAGAATTCAGCTGCGTGCTGAGTAGTACGTGCAGAACACGCTACTTCAAGCCGGAGAAAGAGCCACCTGCATAGACTAGAGGCAGCACGGCCCAGGGTGAACACAGGACTGAGGACAGCGACGGTCCCCACCTGCCAGACTGAAAAACAGGAGTCGCGGGTCATTGGGTAGAGAATACAGAAGGCTCTTGCCTCCATAGTGAGGAATAATTAACCAAATACTAATATTGGTTTAAAATATTGAATCATATCGGTTTAATAATATTATCTAAAGTAGAGTGTTCGTTTTAGGTCATAATTGATCACGTGTGGGTAGGGAAAGTACTCTGTGGACTTTATAAAATAGCACAGGTCAAACCAAGGACTATAATTTATGGAGACAGAAACAAAAGGCTGGCGTGGATGGGGGCGGGCTGGGGAGGGATAAGTGAATTTGTTTATCTTAAATAAACCAGAGCCCACTCAGCCTCTTGTCTCTGTGAGGCCCCAGCCAAACAACCACTGAGCACACTATACGTCAGGCCCCGGAGACAAAGAAGCCTAGTCCTTGTCCTCAAGGGAGACAGACAACTGTGTATATGAACCTTTCATTCTAGAATGAAAGACAAACAGACAGCTGTCATAAAACAATTACAACTCTGTGACAAAGGGAGAAGCATCTCGTTGGAAGCAGAGCTTTAAGGCGTATGATAGCAGGAAGCACAGGACCTGCAGGAGTCTAGGGGAAGCCCTTAGTCTAGTCTGACAATTAGCCAGGTTTTCCAACCAGCTAGTTACCCCAGTTACAGGCATCAAAATAAAGAGATTCTAAAGGATTCTAATATCTCAAGATCCCTATGAGTTAGTCTAAAACCAGTGACACTGCCATCTGAACGAGAGTAGCTTCCGGCCTTGGCACGCAGGTCATTATCGAAGGTGTACTTTGAATGTTATTCCCTGTAAGGGAGTAAACATATCTCACTTTATGAGTTTTATTATTTGAAACCATTGCCATCAACATTCATTGATTGCTTTACAAGTTCCATGTGTTTTGACACCTATCATCCTACTTAATCCGCTAAACCACCCAAAGAGAGCTATGTTATATTTCCTTTTCACAGCACTTACAGTTTTGAAAATTACTGAGGCAGAGTAGGCTAACTTGCCCAAATATTAAAGCTAGTGATCCTAGCCTATATTGCATCTAATTCCGATCACAGTGTCTCTTTTCCAGATAGAGTTATCAACTGTGTCCAAAGGAATTTCTTGGCAAGGTCTTGCTTTCTTTGAATTTCATTTATAAATCTGAGTATCATTTGTAAATCACACACCAGCACAGGAAAATAAATTCCAGGTTCTCTGAAGCTTTGTGGAAAAAAATGTATTGAGATACAGAGTTGTTTTAATTAATAAGTCAGGACAGCCACCCGTGGCCAAACTGGCAGAGTCTAGGACCGTCATTCATATAGATCATGGTGTGCATCGCGTTTCCTAAAAGTGTACGAGGCAGACATGAAGGTGATCAGTTACTGCCCTATACAATGCTCTGAGTTTACAAGGGACATTCACAGCGTTTAAGCTTTACGACATCACTGCTATTGTCATTTCTCATTACACAGAAGAGGAAATGAGATCCAAAGAGGTCATACGTATGCCACTTTATGATATTTCCAGGATTTCAACCTTATAAGTCCTATTGCAGTATTCTTTCGTCTGCCTCAAGTGAATGTACATGGTTTTCTACCTTTAATTCTTCAATGTGAATGTTTTTGACCCAACAGATTCTAAAAGATGGGAGTTACGTGAGTGCACCTAGAGGGAGAGGCCCCTGGGAGGTGCTGGAGCCTCTACAATGTCTCATCTGGGTCTCCTCCACTCCCAACCCCCATCCTTGTTCACTCAGTCCCTAAAGGGATTAAGAGAAACTCCCCACAATCAAGGGCACTTAAAAGTGTTTGGCAGATTAGCAACAGAGGGGAGGGAGAATGGAAGATACTCTAATCTACTGAAGTGGAAGGCCAGAAATTTAGGAAGGTCAATACCTCAGGAAGGGTGGGAGGAAAGATAGAAAGAAGTCACAGAAGCAGCTGAACTCCCAGTGGCCAGGAGGAAGAAATTGTGGCCCCACTACTGAGAAGATGCACAGGAAGGACTGTACAGAGACTGGGCCGTAATTCCAGGCTGAACCCAAGCCAAGAAACTGGGCCTCTTTGAGTCATGGCTCCCAAATCTGGAAATTCCTTCTGATAATCACAGTCAAGACCTCTTCAATTTTCTACCTCCAACCCTAGTACACAAAGACATTCATCAGTCAGTGCCCAGAAACATAGAGGTTGCACCCACTCTTTTGCCATATCATCCACACCCACTGCACAAAGGCAGTAGGCTCTAAAACACCGTAATCATAAACAGTGCATGCACACACACACACATGCACACACCTGCACACGCTGATCTTTCAGACATTATATTCCACTTACAAAGGACTAAAGACATATATATTACATAAAAGGATTTCTTATCACAAATACTATACACAACAGACATGTCCAAAGATATACATGCCAAAAGGCACAGCCATCCCAACAGTACACATTTCACACACTCATACAAATCATATATTCTACATTGTTTAAAATATGTAACATTGTACATATTATATACTTTACTACATGTTCCATATTACAAATATGAAGGCAAAAAGAGGCAGCATTCTCACATAGATGCATGTCACATCCAACTAAAAGAATCCACATAAATGCAATAAACGTACAATCAGAGATATTACTCATGAAATATATACATGCCAGGATGCAGCTACCACACAGACCAAAACAGAATTGGCATGTGTTCTATGCACTCGCACACATGCACAGTAAAAATCACTTATAGTCACATAAACGAACCTACATACTCAGAGTCACAACCAGGATAAACATCACCCTTATGGAAAAACAGCTTCCAGTGGATTAACAGAGATGCATGTTGGCAGATTCTGCATGCATACAAAATACATATAGAATACACTGCCACATGTATAGAAATGTAGCCACTTCATATCAGCTGTCTCCTCTCTCCCTACTGTCTTTGCCCTCCATCCAATTATTGTCACCCAAATGCCTTTGTTAACCTCTAAAAATGACTTTGTAACCACTTTGGGGTCCAAGAAAGAATCTTTTTTTTTATGATGTCCTATTTTGATACATTAAATTTTTTTCATTATAGCTGGCTTTCAGTGTTCTGGCGATTTTCTGTTGTACAGCATGGTGACCCAGTTACACATACAAGTATGCAGTCTTTTTGCTTACCTTATCATGCACCATCATAAGTGACTAGACTTAGTTCCCAGTGCTATACAGTGGGATCTCGTTGCCTATCCATTCCAAAGGCAGTAGTCTGCATCTATTAATCCCAAATTCCTAAACCATCCCACTCCCCCCACCTCCCCCTTGGCAACCACAAGTCCATGATTTTCTTTTCTGGGGAAAGGTTCATTTATGCCATATATATATATATATATATATATATACATATTCCAGATATAAGTGATATCATGTCGTATTTGTCTTTATAGCCAACACAGATTCACTGACATGGATACATGGGAGCAAAATAATTAAAACAATAGATCAAAACTGGAATGAATCATGAGGTATGGCCTTTACAGCCTTCTCATGTCAAAATTACATGTGTTTCCTAGTTGGGAGAGAGGAATAAGGCAAGGCTACCAAAGCAGAGAGACTTAAGGTGATCATTCTCCAGCATGTCCTGTCCAAACTGGGCCATAAGTTCTTACCAATGCATTCCTGGAGACATTCCAAGGTCTATTTAGATAACTGGGAGCAGACTGCCCAGTGGGTTGGATGTTCCAGTCACCACGACATTCGACAGGACTGAATCCTGCCATCTTTTGTAACCCGGGGGAGGTTGTCCTGCTCACCTGCCATCCTTTGAAAATACGCGGAGGACCTGTGAGCGAATCTCCTTGGTTTTGGCTCCATAGACTATAGGGTTAACCACGGGTGGCAGTAGTAGATAGATATTAGCCATGATCACATGGAGCAGGGAGGTGGGGCCACCCAGCCTGTGCACCACCGAGAGCCCGATGAGGGGCACATAGAAGACCAGCACAGCACAGAGATGGGAGATGCACGTGTTGAAAGCCTTGAGGGCTGCCCCCTGAGAGGAGAGCTCCAACACAGCCCTCAGGATGAGGATGTAGGAGAAGCCAATGAAGAGGGAGTCAATGCCCATGACCGAGAGGATGATGAACAGCCCGTACACCACATTGACCGTGGTGTCAGTACAGGACAGCTTCATGATATCTTGGTGCAGACAGAAGGAGTGTGTGACAGTATGTGCTTGGCAATACGACAACCGTTTCAAGATGAAGGGCAGGGGGAAGAAGAATACAAACCCCCTGGTCAGGGCAGCTAGTCCGATCTTGGCGACCCTAGGCCCTGTGAGCACAGAAGCATGCCGCAGTGGGTGGCAGATGGCCACAAAGCGGTCAAACGCCATGGCCAGCAGAACCGCCGACTCCATGGCCGACAGAGCATGGATAAGGAACATCTGGGCCAGACAGACATTGAACTCGATCTCCTGGAAGCCCGTCAGGAAGAGGCTGGCCATCTTGGGCATGGTGACAGAGGAGAGGACTAGGTCAATGGTGGAAAGCATGGCCAGGAAGTGGTACATGGGCTCATGTAGGCGCCTTTCCACACGGATGATGAGGACAATGGACAGGTTGCCCAGGGTGGCCAAGGCATATATAAAACAGAGTGGGAAAGCCAGCCAAAAGTGTACATTAGGTCCCAGGCCGGGGATGCCCACCAGCAGGAAGTATGCTGGGTGGACCAGAGTTCCATTTGGAGTGGCCATGGCAGGAACCAAGAGGCGAGGCTTCTGCATCCCAAGTCCAGGGTCTATGAAAGGGTAAAGGAGAGACATCGCTCAGTCATGGCTCAGAGAGGAGAAGGGACTTAAGAAAGGGCACTGAGATGGTGACGGCAGCAAAGAGAAAGACTAAGTACTGCTGGTAATTCTGACTCCAGCCTCTTTCTGCTCTAATTCTGCACATACATATCTCCCTGGGGGTCCCATTACTCTCAGTGTGTGGAGCCCACTCAGACCACAGGTGCAACGGCTCTCCATTTTCCGAGCTGGTGATGCTGACCACAGACACTGCTCCCGACCGGTGCTAAACCAGAACTGCCAGGCTGGCACAGACCTTCCAGACCCCAGCTTTCCTAGTGCCTGCTGGGGTTAGGGTCTGTCTGGGTTCAGAATTTGAGGCTCAGTCTGTGGTTGCCTTTAAGACCCACTCTCAGAGTTCCTTGGTGTTGTCACTGCTGTGGCTCAGGTCGCAGCTGCGGTATGGGTTCAATCCCTGGCCTGGGAACTTCCACATGTCATGGGAGTGGCAAAAAAAAAAGAGAAGAAGAAGACCTACTCTCTGATTTTAAGATAGGAAGTGAAGGTGGGCCTCACCCTAGATTTCAAGAGATAGGTTTGCGTTTCATCCTGTACCATTTCTCAAACTTCCTTGATAAGAATCGGCCGAAGCTGTTATTAAAAACGCTATCTCCTCAGCTCCCACTCCAGGGCCATAGACTCAGAATTTACAGGGGAAGGGGTCTGGAAATCTGGTTTAAAAACAAAACAGACAGACAAAAACATTAAATTCCCGTCTCTCAGTGATTATTTAAAAAATTAATCAGATAAACTTGGGAAAGTTGTTCTCGTGTTCTAGGAGGCAGGGAGATGGGAGTGAAGAAAGACTGTCATTTCCAGCCCCCAGCAAAGCATGGGACATTCTTTCACTGGGATTGCTCCGAGTCCACGTGGCAGTCAGCCCCAGATTGTGGTCGGCTGGGGTGTGACATCGAAATCAGATGCTGCTGAGACATGAAAAGACAGTCGGTCTGTGTTGCCACGGGCACTGTGTGGTGTCCCCGGCCACACGTCCTTCTTCCGCGACCCACCCTGGTAAGCATGGAACACTCCAGGCTCAACTTCCTTTCTCTACACCGACCGCTCCATTCCAAGCCTCTGTCCTGAGAGCCAAACCCATGGAACCTGCTGCCTAGTCATAGTTCTACTTGGACCTCACGCTCATCTCGTCCCAAATAAGATCCCTCTGAAAGGTACCCTAGAGTCACCCAAGTCACCAGGTCTGGAAGCTCATCCCCTCCCGTTTCTCTGCTCCTTCACCCCCACTGCGATCTTGTTTTTCCAAGTAACCCATTATGCCCTTTCCTTTTATCCAGCACGTCCTCCCTTCCTCTTAATCTCATTATATCATCTCCTCTGCTCTGATTATGAGAATAGCTTCCTGACTCACCTCCCTGCTTCCAAACCCAGATATCCCAGTCCCCCTTCCATGTCACTGCCATGTAAACAGCAAAACCAGACATGTCAGGCTCCTGCTTACCAAGTTACAGGTGACTTCTCACTGCCTTCAAGATCAAGTTGGAATTCCACAGCCTGCAATCAAAGTGCTTCCTGGTGCGTCTCCCACTTAACTTTCCAGCCCAGCTTCCCAATCCGTTTCTGCATTACCCACCACCACCACACACAAGCATTTTTCTCTGGGTAGGTGAATCCCCTTGCTTTGTTTGCTTTTTTTTTTTTTTTTTTTCTTCAGGGAAGGGTGGGAAGCTTGAACTGGGGAGTCCTTCCTGGCACGAGAGAGAGACAAAGTTTGGAATGAGCCTCACGGTGGTTTAAATTCCTCTTTGAGTAGGTCACCGAGCAGGGTCTGGGATCCAGAGGCTGTAGTCAGGGAGCATGAGTGCTGGCAGACATTTCCAAGCAACCGGGCTGTCAAGGGCAGGCTTTCCCAGGCAATGCGCCCTCCCTGCCCGGGTCTCTGCGAACTTCCCAGGGCTTGGGCAAGGCTCCCCTCCTCTCCCCTTCTCCCCCCACCCGGCACACTCACACCAGCAATGCCTGCGCCCCAGGTAGCTGCCCTTATATAGCATCTCTGAGGGCCCTGGGGAGCGTGAGGGCCAGTGAACTACTCCAGGCTCCCTGGGAGCACCACTCCTCTGCTCGGCGGCCGAGGAGAGCTGAACCCGACCCCTACCCAAAGGGCGGCACCCTGTTGCTATTGCAAGGCCACCTCAGGAGACTAGGGGAAGGGAAATGCAGTGGAGGAGAGCGCTGGCCAGCGCTCTAAGAAAGGAGCTGCCTGCCGGAATGGAGGAGAGAGCTCAGGAGCGCTAGCCAAGGGGATCCCGCTCAGGCACTGTCTCTCGCTTCTTGATGCTGCCCCCTTATGGCAACATGGGCGAACTGCAGCCTTGTGGCCGCTTGGGCAATGGCTCTGAGGATGAACCTAGGGCTTAATTGACGTTGAATCTGCCTCTGCACTTGGTGCTGCCCCTTAGCTCCCCCTTTCCTCTCCCTAATAAACCAACTCTTTATGCCTTAGGCTGCTAATCATAATTCTGTCCGTCCGTCCCCCACCCCACGCCTGAAATGAGACAGTAGGGTGGTTGTTTAAATGTGGGACTCTGCCAGGAAACAGACTGGTGTCCACATCTGGGCCCAGCTACCTGCTAATGGTCTGACCATCCTTAGCTTCTATTTGATGCGAACAATAAAATGAGATACTAGCAATTCTCCACGGAACGTTTTGTTCATTATTGCTCCAACAACTGGAAGAGCCCGTGAAATAAGAGGAAATCTCGTTGAGATAGTGCTAGAAAAGCCAGAGGAAGAAAATGCATTGGAGAGGAAGCGTGGACAGCAGTGTAGGAGGCTTCTGAGAGGTCACGTAGGATAAGGCCTGCAAATAAAAGGTCACTGGTCACGCTGGTATCCGGCGTGTTGAGGTATGTCGGTGGGAATGAAGTTTGAATGCAGCAGAATAGGGAGTGACTAGGTTTGGAAAAAATGGAGAAAGCAGATAGAGACCACTCTTTTGAGAAGTCTGTGAAGAGGAGTGAAATGGGCAAACATGAAGAATGATAGCTCTAAGGAGAGTTTTTAGAAATGTGTATTTTGGAGCTTAAAGAAATTGAGCACATCAATATCAACAGGATGGAGTTAGTGGAGTGGCTCCCCGTCCTTTACTTCTTCCATTCCTGGTGCAATTCTTCAAGATGTGACCCAGGTGGACCCTCTGTCCTTCCCCTGCTAGAGAGTAACCATAAGAAATCTTACCTGCTCCCATAGCATCACCCAAATATGCCAGACCAATATCCCAACTACAGACAAGGCAATAGGTATTACCTTGGGCATCACCATTTAAGCATCCCTGAGACACCTCAAACCCAAAGCATTCGACTAAGTTCATTATCTCTGAACTCCAGTCTGTGCCCTCAATGTGTGTTTTCTGTTCCCTGTCAGAGAAGTGACTCTCTTTACCAAGCCAGAAACCTAGAAGCCATCATCTCTGCCTTTTCCCTCTTTCTCCCTTTCCTCCCTCCGTGATCATATCAAATCAGTCACCAAGTCCTCTATAAATCACCTGCAGGATATCTCATTAATTAGATTATTTTTCTCCATCTCCTTTGCCTTTGCTCCAATCCAAGCCAAGATAATCTCTTGTCTGGATCATCAGAATAACTTGTTCGTAGTTGGCCTCATTGAAGATCTTTCCTACCAGTTGTCTTCCAAACACAAACCAGTTTGCAGCATCTTCCCATTGACTTTAGAATGAAAGGTTGAGGTTCATACTCCCTAACCCAGCTCATAAAGGCTCCATTTGCCATCTCAGTGTAACTTTCCATCTCATCTTCAATCATTTTACCTCTTTTTTTGCATGCCAAGTTTCATCAGGTTTCAGATGCACTGAAAGTTTCCTCCTGATCCAAAGTGCCACGCCTTTTCTCACCCTTCAGCATTTGATATGTTTTTCCCCATGGTAAAAATATTCATTCTACTCCATGTTTTTATTAATTTTTAGCCTTCAGATGTCTGTTTAAACATCATCCTTAGGAAGACCTTTTCTGAGCCATAATTTTCATTGAATCGCCTTATTCTTTTGTTCCCTTTGTTTCACTTAAAGGCTTTAACATTATCAGACTATTCTTCATACTTCTGAGCAGATCTCATCCTCCTATTTTCTTAGGGGGATGGACTCTGCATGTGTATATTTCAAAAGGGAAGTTTACAGAGTCCTCTTTCACGCGCTCTTCACGCAGACATTATTGGACCTCTTTGGAAGTTCACTCATAACTCCCAATTCATTTACTTCAACTGAGGCATGTTTGATGGGCAGGTCCCCTTGAATATTTGGTAGCAACATCAAGCACCACGTTGGCACAATTTTTGAATGAAGATTTTTCATGGGGAATTTTCAAACATTTTTTCCCTAGTTATAGTAATAAGAATAGCATCTTACTGAGTAAGGTGAACCAAAGTATAACTTTTAAAATAATACTGTATCCCTGTATTTTTGTTCCAATATTTTTCACAAGAAATAAAAAAAAAAAAATCACTCAGCATAAGCACAGTGGTAAAAGGTCCAGCCAATAATGGAGAACTCTGGCCAAGGATATGCTCAGATTTCTGGTTTAGGAGGTCCTGAGTTGTATGAACTTGCTGTTAATAATTCTTCAGCCCCATCTCACGACACTGTCCCTCAATATGGTCCTACACTGGCATTCTTTCAGATCCTCAAATGAAAGAGGAATATTTCCTTTCCTCACACCCACTTCCAAGCACCTGCTCAAATTCTGGCTTTGTCTGGAAGAGTCTCTTTGTTTAGATTCCATTTTAGGTGCTGCTTCTACAAGGAAATCTTTCCTGTAAAAAGACGTTCTTTTGTTTCCAAAGGTATCCAAATTCCATTTGCAGATGAGTAATGCCATTGTTTTTTATAAGGAAACACTGATGGGCATTTCCACTCAAAGCCACAAATAGCCCTCCTGAAAAGAGGACATGGCTTTAGAAATGATACTTTATGTTTGTAGCTTGTAATAAGGCACGAAAAAAACACATTATGAGAGAAAATATGTATAATTGTAATTTGTGGATTAGTGAAAAGACACATCGATAAATAATTAGCATTAATAAGTACATAAAGTTTGCTAACCTCAAGGTCAATATACAAAATTCCACCGTATTTCTCTATAAAATAAACATGGTTTTCTTAAAGCAGCATTTTATAAGATAGAAAAATCACATATCTAAGAATAAATCTAACGAAAAATATCAAAGAACTTCAACACAGAAAACCAGAAGGAATCCCTAAAGGAAACTAAAGAAAATCTAAATAAATGGAAGAACAAACTATGTTCTTTTATTGAAAAACAATAATATTAAGACTTTAATTGAAGAATTTAATTATCTCCCCCAATTTTTCGACAGAACTGATTCAATCTCATTAATATCGTAACAGGTCATTTTGTAGAACTTGGTAAACTTAATTAAAAATTTATAGTAAAATATAAATTGCTGAAAGTAGCCACAACACCCTTGAAAAATTGGACCAGATTGGGAAGATTTGCTATGTCAAATATCATGATTGCTTATAGAGCCCTAGTGATTGTAAAAGTGTAGACAGGGAAGACAGTTGGGCCAATAAATACATTTAAAAGCCCATTTCCTTCCTTCCTTCCTTCCTTCCTTCCTTCCTTCCTTCCTTCCTTCCTCCCTCCCTCCCTCCCTCCCTCCCTCAGTGGACGTTTAGGTTGTTTCCATGTCTTGGCTCTTGTAATTATTGCTGCAGTAAACATGGTGGTGCAGATACCTCTTTGAGATAGTGAATTCATTTTCTTTAGCTATATACCCAAAAGTGGCACTTCTGCATCATAGGGTTCTTCAAATTTTTTTTGAGGGACCCTCCATACTGTTTTCCATCATGGCGCTACTAATTTCCATTCCCACGAACAGTGCACAGGGGTTTTCTTTTCTTCACATCCTTGTCAACACTTGTTGTCTCTTGTCTTTTTGATTTAATAGCCATGCCTACAGGTGTGGGGTGATATCTCATTGAATTTCTTTATAAAAGAAATTCAATGAGTACTGATGCTGAGCATCTTTTCATTACTCATTGGCCATTTGTGTGTCTTCTGTGGAAAAATGTCTTTTAAGTCCTTTGCCCAAGTCATTTTTAATGGGATTATTTTGTTTTTGTTTTTTGGTATTGAGTTGTATGAGTTCCTTACATATTTTGAGTATTACCCCTTATCACATAGGTGGTTAGCACATATTTTTTTCCTGTTCCATACATTGCCTTTTTTTTAATTTTACTGATTGTTTTGTAATTATTCCGGTTCAGCATGAACTCACATGATGTCAAGGAGTATCTTGATCATCAGTGTATCCTCAGCACCAGGATTGTGCCTGCTAGCTCCATCTATTTATCTATATATCTTGGGACCGTGAAAGGCGATACAGCAAAAAGGCAGTCAATTATAAAATAATGATAAGAAAAGATTCAGCACTGCACTCAAAGGGTTATGGGAATATGGGAACATATCTTTGATTCTAATTTTGTGTGTCAAAAATTCAATTAAGTAGATAAAATTCAATAAGGAACTATGATCCTGTCACAGAAAAAGAGCAGAAGTACTTTCTAAAATTTGGGATTCCTGAGACTCTGTTAAGGGTAGGGTAGAGGGCGACTGTCCTTGGAGGAAATCTCTCCTGAAGCCATGCCAAGAGGGCCTCACCTCAGAACCTCCAGTATTGGTCCCATGTTGAAAGATCTCTGTCTCATGTCTCCATGAGCCTTACCTTGCTTAAGAGTATGGGCTAGCCAGCTCACCTGTGCCACTCTTATAACCTTCCTAAGAAGGTGCCCAATCTGCTGTTCAATGAGAAGGAGGCAGAACTCTGTTAGAACCTACATCAGCTAGGAGCAGTGAGATGCCAAACCATTACTCATAACCATGAGCAAACAAAGAAAGCAAATAATATGGAAAATGTCAGAGCTTGAAGAAAGGGAACAAGAATGAGAAATCAGATCTACTGGCCCAGTGAAAAACAGGGCAGAAATGAGAGAACTTAGAAAAAAATTCATAGCGTGAGATAGAGACGTGAAAATCCTTTTGTGTTAAAATAACAGATTGCTACAGAAGAAAAGTAATATGCAAGTAAAAAAGAATTATTTGAAATATTAACAATAAAATGGAGTGTGCAAATTTTATGGGAAAAACTTGGTTGGTTGTTAACCAAGAAGAAGAAGAGACAGGAGTATTTTCTTGAATTCCTAAATCCCTAAGTTTTAAAACACAACAATAATAATAACAACAAAACCAAATCACTGGATAGAAACCCCATTTTACATCTGCACAACATTCTGGAAGAATCTCTCAAGTTGGCCATGCTCAGTTCTTTGTTTTTCAGCAAATATACCGACTTGGGCAAGAAAAGGTAAGAGACACAGAAGAACCAAAGGAGGGAATGGACCAGGTGGAGTAAGATTAACAATCAAGGAAATAACTAGGAGAACATTTCCAAAATCCCAAAACCTAAGTCCTAAGATATAACATGCTCATTCATTCGTAAAATAAAAGGTATACAATTTGATCATTTCATATGAAATTTCTGAGTTACAATAAAAACTAAACTATCTGGCATGCACTTAGACAGGCATGCCTAAAAAGTCATGACAAATCATACCGGCCAGCATGTAAGCTCCACAAAAGCATTTTTCTGTTGTTCACTGATATATGTGCATCACTTGGAAGAGTGCCCATTCCATAGTAGGCACTCAGTCAATATTCATGGATGAATTAGCTGGCATTAAGATATCAATCTCCTCAAAAAACTAAAAGTAGAATTACCATATGACCCATCAGTCTCACTCCTGGGCATCTATCTGGAGAAAACCATGACTCGAAAAGATACGTGTACCCTCAATGTTCATTACAGCAATATATACAGTAGCCAAGACATGGAAGAAACCTAAATGTCCATCAATGAAGGAGTGGATAAAGAGGATGTGGTACATATACACAGTGGAATATTACTCAACCATAAAAAGGAATTAAATAACGGCATTTGCAGCAACATGGATGGACCTAGAAATTATCATGCTAAGTGAAGTTAGTCAGACAGCGGAACACTAACATGATACGCTATCACTTATATGTGAAACCTAAAAAAAGGATACAACAGACTTATTTGCAGAACAGAAACTGACTCACAGACTTTGAAAAACTTATGGTTACCAAATGAGACAGGTTGGCGGGGAGGGATGGGCTGGGAGTTTGGGATGGAAATGCTGTAAAATTAAGTTGTGATGATGGTTGTACAACCATAAATACAATGAAATTCATTGAATTAAAAAAAGAAATCAATCTCTACCTGAGATCATGAAAATATTCTTTTAAATTACTTTGGGAAGTTTAATTGCTTTGCCTTTTCATAGTTATATCTACAATCCACATGTGAGTGGTATGAGGTTAGAGGTCATGTTTTATTTTTTCCATATGTATATTTGATGTTTCCAATACCATTTATTAAAAATATTCTTCTTTTCTCATTACTCCATAGTACTAACTTTCTTATATAACAGCTGGTCATATATGAACAGGTATGCTTCTGGGCTTTTAGCTCATCAGCCCAATTGTCTACCCTGCACCAATATCACTCCTTCATAATTACTCTGATAACATGGAGAAATTATTTGAGCTTTTTCTTAGCAGATAATCTGACTTCTCTTAGGTTGGACGCCCAAGAAACAAACCCGAACCTTGGATCTGAGTTCAAGTAGCTTATTTGGGAGGTGATCCCAGGATGAAGTAATAGGTGTGTTGGGGAAGTGAGAAAAGGAAATCAATAAAATGTACATTATCAAGCAGGTTATCCCATGGGAAGCTGGGCTCAATTCCCTGCCATTTTCCCTCAGCACAGGTAGAGACCATCCCACAGTTGGTCACTTACCTTGCTTCCTGGTCCATCCTGGATTCAGCCAGAGAGTTGGGATCTGCAGTTACAGCCATAGGAGGTATCCAAGACAGAGCCTCACCTAGACACACCTGTGTGCCTCTCACAGCAAACAAAGCACACTGATGGAGGCCAGGAAGGAGAACTGCTATGTTTGTGCAGTGGGTTGACGTGTCTTCAGAAGTGCTCTGTCCAGCTTCCTCCTCAAAGGCACCAGCCCCCTCTCCCAGCAACTTCAAGGTGCCCTTTTGCCGGAGCCCTTGAGAAGCAGTCATAGTTATGGACAAATTGCCAAATTACAAATGAAAAGGATCTTCCCTTTAACTGGTTTAACTTCACAGAAGGTCCTTAGACCCTTGAACAACACAGGTTTGAATTGAGTGGGTCCTCTCATACACGTCTTACAATAAATACACTGGAAGCTGTCTTGGAGATTTGCAATGATTTGAAAAATCTCACAGACAAACCATGTAGTCTGGAAATACTAAAAAAAAAAAACAAGAAAAAGTTAAATATGTCATGAATGCATAAATTATATTTAGATACTAGTTTAAGCTTACATAGGCATAAGATGAATGATATTTAATATAAAATTAATACTTCATTAGTTTTCTTACTATTTCATAACTTTGCTTTCAAAGGATTACATAACCTTATAGTATGTCTCTCTCTCTCATAATTGGAGAGACCACATATCAGCCTATTATCACATGTAAGTAGTTTTTTAAATGTAACAATATTTCCAATACTGTATCATTAATATGACTGTAATGCTATATGCCTTAAAATTTTTATAATGGTTCATTCATTAGCATTGGCTAGGCTACGGAGAAGCTATCATATCGATTACACTAGGCTACCATAAAGCAGTCATATTGCTGCTTCTTCATTATCGATGGATGCATTACATGAATCATTATGACTATAAATAAATATGAATTTCTTTTTCACATTGTCTTTTCACTTTTTATGTCTAGTGTTAATAATATGTATAACATCTACAGTGTTTTGTATTCTGTAAGACAATAACGGACATAGGTACCGATAGATGATTCATCTTATAAACAGAAGATGTAAACTTATGATGTTGATAAATACAGTACAGTAAATGTATTTTCTCTTCCTTATAATTTTCTTAGCATTTTCTTTCCTCTACTTTATTATAAGAATGCAGTATATAGTACATACCAAATACATTTTAATCGACTTTATGTTATTGGTAAGACTTCGAGTCAACTGTAGCTACTAGTATTTGGGTTTGAGGAGTCAAAAGTTATACACAGATTTTTGACTGCACAGTTGGCCCCTGCAAAGTTTAAGGGACAGCTGTACAACCAGCATGATGTTGAGTTCCCTAACTCAAAAATCCAGCAACCAGCACGAGGTGTAAAAAGTTGATGCACAGTAAATGTTTCAAGCGAATTGTTTTAATTAATCCATCTACTATTCTGTTTAGGTGGCTATTTCTCCAGATCCAGGTGAGGCACAGGGTATAGCTCAAACCTCAGCTAACTCTTTTCTTCTTTTTTGCTTATGGCCCCATTTGTTTCAGGAATTTTCTGGGCCTCTCCCTTCAGAATTTCAAACATGGCCTGAGCCCTGACATTGGCATGAGGACTCAAAAAGTGTCAGTCCCAATAGGGAAATCCCTTGCAGCCAGGCTTTAACTGAAGTATTTCCTGATTATTTTTTCCTGCAGACAGGTTGTCTTTGCTTGTTCGGTATTCAGTAGAATACCTAGGTATCGGTAAGAGGATAAGATTCAGGGAGTACAAAGGAAAACCTACTGCCTTGAGTAGCATTTGAGTGTGCTCATGTCTGTGTGTGTTTGGGCAAGAGACGAGTACCCCTTGCTTATAAAAAATTAGCTTCTGAAGCAACTTTTGACAAGGAATACCACTGCTACGCCGCCAGTTCCCTCCGTCTGCTTCTAACTGTAAAGGGGGGTTGTGGCCAGTGATAAGCTGCCCTAGAGGTAATGAAGGCTAAGAGCTCGCCAGGGAAACGCAAGGACCAACTGCAGCATGGATCCAGGAACTGTGGAGTCCGCTGCATTACGAGTGCCTAGCCCTGTCCTAAATTAGGTCACAGAACCAGACCTGACTGATCTCCTAAGGTGCTGAATTTAACGTAGAAAACTGGCAAATGAACAGCATTAGGTCTGGTGCTACCGCCCGGAAGGAACAAAGTTCTCCCAGAAAAGCCAGTGGTCATCCAGAGCGGAAGCGTGAAATGCAGCAGTTCTCTGGACCGAGGGCCCCTGAAGCCCCGTCCAGGAGCCTCACCCTCCCGCTTGTCCTCGACTTTTACAGTTTAAAGGGCTCCAAGTGGGGGAAGGGAACAGAAATCCCAACAACTCGGAAAATACGCCTCCAAGCTGAGAGATGTGCGAAGCCTTGTCCGCTCTTCCGATTGGCTACAGTCGTCCTCAGCCCTGTCTGTGATTGGCTGTTCCCCCAAAGACGCTGCCGGCAGGGCGGGTCCCGGCGCAGGGCCCTGCCCGCCCGTCATTGGCTCCGGCCCTGTGGGCGGGGCCTCGGAGCCCTGCGGGAAAGACCGAGGAGCGGGCCGCGGCTGGGGTCTCCTCTCTGGGCCGGCGGTAAGTGCGGCGCTGGCTGGGCCAGCCGCGTCGGACGCTGCGGGCCCTCGGCTCCGGGAATCCGCGCTTTCGGTTTCCGCCTCGGGGCGCCGGTCCCGGCTGATTAGGGAGGTGGGTAGAAGGTTGTGCCTCTTCGAATTCAAAGGGCCTGCCAGGCGGCCAGCCTTTCTCTGCCCCCACCGGCCCGGTGTCCTCGGGCCCTGCCTGGCGTCCTTTGCCCGGAGGTTCCCATCCCCCTTCGTTTCCGAACCCCAGAGGTCACCGCCTCCCTCTTGTCCCACTCTGGCCCCTCCTCCCCATCCTGTTCCAGACTCCGCCCCTTCCCCCAATTGTCTTTCCTGGAAGACACCCCGCTCCGCCACAGGCGCGGTAGAAGCAGTTCAGTGCTTAGTGATTAAAGTTTTTTCAGAGTAGTTTGTGTATAATAAGAAATGAAACGTTAAGTCAGTAGCTCCCTGCCCCTCAACCTTTTTTGCAGAGGCCTCCACTTTTAACTTATTCATGTTTAGGGCTTTTTATGATCCTGTTAAATCTAAATCATAAGCTTCCAACGTAGCATTTCTTGATTTAGCATTTTTGGTATTTCTTTACTCACCTACTGCCACTCAATTTTTAGTAGCTGTGTTCATTTTTTGTTGTTGTTGTGGATCCTTGTGGCTTTTAGTCATAGATGTCAGCCTCTTGTGTCAGCCTTAGATGGTAGCTCTTGTTGCCTCTCCATATTAGATGAGGATATTGACATTTCTTCCACGTCCAACCTACTTCCAGCCGGACCTCAGCGTTTACAGTTAATTCATAATGTACTCAAAAATATTTGAGCACTGTTTTTGGCCTTGAGAATACGGGGGTGAGTGAAATAGATGATGTCACCCTCTGCGTTAAACCTCTCCTGTGGGAGGAGAGTAAACACATGTCGGATGACATGATGAGCAGGAATTTGGAAAAGTCATTTCAAGCTGGGAGAAGAGCAGGAATCAGGCAGGGTGGAATGAAGGGACATAGAAGTTTCTCCTTTGCTTGTCTGGGCTGTTTCAGGGTGAAGAGAGAGCTTCCCATTAGACTGAGTGCTGGGGAACCAGTATAGGCTCTTCAGTCAGTTACTGCTTTACTAAGACAAGGGTTTAGGATCCTGGATCCTACAGTTTGGCAGTGACCGTGGAGGGAGGAATAGTGGGAGGCAGGGGGCCAGTGAGAAGGCAGGACCTGCTGATGGCCTATAACAGAGAGTCCTGCAAAATCTGCTTATAGCCCCACTTCCTTCAGGAAGCCTTACTGGATTCCTCTAAACCACAGTGATTTCTCGTTCGTCTTGAAATTTATTATCCGTTGAAGCTAGAGAGGTGAGCTAGTTTGTGCACGATAGAGTGGTGGAGCCCAGGACCAAGCATCCAGAAAATGAGAACAGTAGAATAATGGTTTTTACTTATGGTTGGGAAATACACTTAGTCCATGTCAAATGCTCACAGTAGGGCCTGGCAGATAGTGTGCTTGCTGTTATTAATAATGTATAATATGGTATTAACTACCTAAGAAATTATAAAAGGCGTTTGGGTTTAGGACCTGTTTTCTATGTCTAGCAGATTGACTCATTCAACAGATATTTATTTAGCAGTAACTGCATGGCAGGCACTAAGTGCTGAGAATACAGCAGTGACTAAGACCATCAGGGCTGTTGACTTTAAAGACCGATTGGTAACAAACTTGCAAGATGAACAAGTAAGTATTGCAAACTGTGCCAAGAGCCTGCCATTGATCTTTGGAGTTCTGTGCCCACATGTGGCCCTGGCAGCAATCTCAGGTTTCTTGCTGGCGTAATGAATTCATCAGTACGGGCTTGATTGTCATCAGATGACCTTTGATTTCATCTCGCAAGGGGTGTTTGTCCCTATCTGCTTCTAACATATCACCGAGGGGAGTGTCTTGGCATCTTAGTGGATGTTAGAGCTGGATGTTAGAGCTGGAGAAGTGGGCAGTTCACAATTTAGACCCTTTACTGATCTCTCTGCCCTTCTACTCCTTTTTCTCTTGTTTTCCACTCCGTCTCAGCCTTCAGTGCCTCCGCTGGGTTGTGTTCAGCTTCTGGGGGGGTGCGACAGGAGCCATGGATCCCGCAGCGCTGATGGACGCCGTCGTGGAGGAAGTGGCCTGTCCCATCTGCATGACCTTCCTGAAGGAGCCCGTGAGCATCGACTGTGGCCACAGCTTCTGCCATAGCTGTCTCTCCGGCCTCTGGGAGGTGCCAGGAGAGTCTCCGAACTGGGGTTACTCCTGTCCCCTCTGCCGGGCCCCCGTCCAGCCAAGGAACCTGCGGCCTAACTGGCAGCTGGCCAACGTTGCAGAGAAGGTCCGTCGGCTGGGGCTGCACCCAGGAATGGGGCTGAAGGGTGACGTGTGTGAGCCGCACAGGGAGCCGCTGAAGATGTTCTGCGAAGGGGATGGCCTACTCCTGTGCGAGGCCTGCAGCCGGTCCCCCGAGCACGAGGCCCACAGGGTCGTGCCCATGGAGGATGTCGCCTGGGATTATAAGGTAGGAGATGGAGGCGTCGCCCCCGGTCTCTTCCCTGCCCGACCTTGCCTGTCTCGAGATGCAGAATTTGACCAGGGTCCCCAGAGACAACACAAGAACCCATTCCTTGGGCTTCTCACACCCACAGATCCTGGGTGCCTGATGCAGCGAGCGTATCTCCCTGAGGTCGCGACCTCCTTGGCCTGGCCCGTGCCTGCCTCCCATTTCCCTGCCCCACCCCAACACGCCTCGGTGCCTGGCCCAGACTCGCTCTCCTTATTGAGAATGGGAGGGACAGCAGTGTGGTTTAGCTGGGGTTCTGGGTGCTTTGGATGCGGTCCTAAGGCTGCACCTATCAGAACCTACAGACTCCTAGCAAGGCCACAAATAATTGTTTGCCATCAGGTGAGTCTCTGTAAGTCCCTCATTACATCGGCAAGACGAAGGCGTAGGAATTTGAGATCACAGTCACTGGATTTAGAGCTAGAAGGAACTACGGCTGAGTCATTTAGGATTGAGTGGGATTGTCTGATCTGATGTTGTAGGGTCCCTTCTGACTTGAGGTTAAGTCGGTTAAAGGAAGATTAAAGGCTAGGACTCAGGTCTTGTTTTTCAGCCAGAGTTCTTTCTCTCCCTACCTTTTATATATTGGGGGACATGGGGGGGGGGACATCTCTGACACCCCTGCTGCTCCTTTTTTATACTTACCCTTAGTGATTTTCTAACTTCTCATTTTTTTCCTCGGATGTCCCTGCTGACATATCTTTATCAGGATCATTATCCCAGTGATTCTGTGATCCATTGACCTAGTACTGGTCTAAATTCTCTTGCTTGAAGTGCGATTAGAGGGTAAAAGTGTAAGATAAATCCCCTGAATTATGTGCTTTCCTATGCAAGCACATAATTCTTTAAGAAGAATTTCTTAAAAATTAAAAGTATTTACTTATTTTGCTTTGCAAGTATTAGAATAGAGAGTCGGTAAGCATAAGTGTAAGAGAGCTGGGTTAAATCTCAGCCCAGCCGTTTACTAGCTGAGTGACTTGGATCAGTCACTCTCTCAGCCTCAGTTTTGGGGGGAAATCTTTAATAAAATAGTTAATGTTATTGCGAGAATGCTTTCCAGTCGTCATCTCTTGCATTGGTATCTGTGATAGTATTTCTTACGTTTCATGTGTGTATGAGCCGCCCGAGGATCTTGCCAAAATCGGGATTCTAATTCAGGAGGTCTGAGGTGAAGCCTAGGATTCTGCATTTCCGACAAGCTCCCCGGTGGTGCTGTGCTGCTGACTCACACGGACCGCACTTTGAATAACAAGGTTTTAGGATAATAAGGCAGATAAGCATGAAAAGAGGAATGGATAGAGGGTGCATCAGATATTAAACCGACGAGGACGAATACTACACCTGATCTTAGCCAAAAGGCCAAGAAGCTTGCTAACATCACACCTAAGTTTAGTTACTGATTTTTGGTGTAATTCAACTGTATTGAGGGAACACATTGGTTTTTTTTCTTTATTTTTGTTATTTATTTATTTTTTGCATTATAGCTGGTTTACAGATTTCTGTCAGATTTTCCAACTGCGCCGTGTGGTGACCCGGTTACATGTACATATATGGATTTGTCACATGTAATTAGATATAGTTCCCCGTGCAATACAGTTGGATCTCCTTGCTATTCCATCATTAAAGCACTAGTTATCCCCATTCCCTCCCACCCCTCCCCCCCCCTCCCGCCCCCTTGGCAACCACAAGTCTGTTCCCCAAGTTCGCGATTTTCTTTTCTGTTGAGATGTTCATTTGTGCAGTGTTTTAGACTCCAGTTATAAGCGATTTCATATGACATCTGTCTTTCTCCTTCTGACTTGCTTCACTCAGTATGAGGGTTTCTAATTCCATCCATGTTGCTGCGAATGACATTATTTTATCCTTTTTTATGGCTGAATAGTATTCCATCATGTATATATAGCACATCTTCCTAATCCAGTCATCTGTCGATGGACATTTGGGTTGTTTCCATGTCTTGGCTATTGTGAATAGTGCTGCAGTGAACATGCGTGTGCAAGTGTCTTTCTCCAGGAAATTTTTGTCTGGATATATGCCCAAGAGTGGGATTGCTGGGTCATATGGTAATTCTATGCAGAGTTTTCTAAGGTA
>PVHT020000037.1:10119607-10184348 GCA_004024745.2 Catagonus wagneri | reverse complement strand
TTTGTTGTTTGTGGACTTGTTAATGATGGCCATTCTGACTGACGTGAGGTGGTATCTCATGGTAGTTTTGATTTGTATTTCTCTAATTATCAAAGATGTTGAGCATTTTTTCATGTGCTTGTTGGCCATCTGTATATCTTCTTTGGAGAAATGTCTATTCAGGTCCATTGCCCATTTTTCAGTGGGGTTGTTGGCTTTTTTGCAGTTGAGCTGCATCAGTTGTTTATATGTTTTAGAGATTAAGCCCTTGTCAGTTGGAGGGAACACATTCTTAATGATTTCACCTGTCGGGGGCGGGGGGGGCAAGGATCACAGAATCCAAGGTCCTTTTCTGGAAAGGTTGGAAATGGACCTTTTCTCCTGCTTTACAGAAGCGTAGACACTGGGCGCTGAAGCGATTCTCGGCTGGAGAGACCCTGAGTGTCCCGTGGGCAGGGATCCACTCCCGAGGCCGCGTGGCGCTCCCTCTCCTCCCAGCGTCCGTTGCCTCGGGGACACGTGTTTGCCCATCACCTCCCAAGCCTGGGAGCCCGGCTGTCGACTCAGGCCGCCCAGGTGCCCTCATGAGGTTTTGTCTCTTTCAGTGGAAACTCCACGAGGCTCTGGAACATCTGAGGAAAGAGCAGGAAGAAGCCTGGAAGCTGGAAGTTGGTGAGAGGAAACGAACTGCCAACTGGAAGGCAAGTTGTCGCCTGGGGAGAGGAGTGTGTGTGTGGTCCCTGTGTCGCGGCGGAGCCATCGGCGGCATCCTTGTCTCTGCAGAGCAGTGTGTGGAAGGCAGGGTCCTCGTTCCAGCTTTGTCTCCCAGCATGCAGCCCGAAGCAGGCCTTGGAACCAGTCAGTTCCAGTCTCCTGGGCGTGACAGACGGATAGTCTCTGGGCTTAGGCCCTCTTATGTGACAAAGGAAAAGTACCTGCCTCGTGCCTCACTCGTGCTTGAGCTTATGGCAGCGAGACGTGTGTGATGCTGGGTGAAGCACGCTTTCCCATTCTCTTTCCCCACCTGGAGCGTATTTACTACGAGTTAAGCCCTTAAGATACTGGAGAATCACTTTGGAAATAAACTCGGGGCCCATAATTGTCAAACTGTCAGAGCTGTTCATCATCAGACGGTAACACCATATCCATCTAAAACAGCATGTTGAATTGATAGACTATCGATAAGAAGCAAAAGCATCTAGCAGTGTAGTTTTAATACTGGCTTAGAGGCGTAAGTATAACTCTCCCGGTCATTCTTCTCAAAATAGAATATATTATCCTGAAAACGAAAAATGCTCTAGCGTGCGTAGTCCCAAGGTTGGTATCGCGGGCATTCCTAGGGGTCATAAGAGTTTGTGATAAGGACCTAGGAGCTTGTATTAGAGCTTGTAAAGGAAAAAAATGAATCCTTTATATTTGCCTCTACAGCGCCTGGCTCACAGTTGGTTCCAAGACATTCCAGACTGTGTGTATATGCACAGGCCAGTGTCCTCCATCCTGGGCGGCCCTGATGTGACCAGTGGCATTGCTGATTTCTGATCTTGACTCTGCAGATACAGGTGGAAACCCGAAAGCAGAGCATCGTGTGGGAGTTTGAGAAATACCGGAGGTTACTAAAGAAAAAACAGCCACCAGGTCGGCGGCTGGAGGTGGAGGCGGCCGCAGTCCTGGCCAGCCTGGAGCAGGAGGAAGGGGAGACCACGCAGAAACTGGAGCTGAATCACCGCGCGCTCATCCAGCAGAGCCGGGTCCTGTGGAGGATGATCGCGGAGCTGGAGGACAGGTCTCAGAGGCCCGTGCGCTGGATGCTGCAGGTGAGGAGCACCCGGGAACACGCAGCGAGCGCCGAGGATGGCCTGGGACTCCAGGAGAGGGGATTCCTAGTCTTCGGGGGTGGGGGGGACCTGTAGCCCCACCCGCCAGACATGGACCCCGTCTGCCCGCTGCCCTTGCCCTGCCCTGGTTGGGCGGATGACCTGCCCACTGCAGTGTGGCCTCCAGCACGGGCAGGGCTTCGGCACCTTTGCCGTTATACCCGTCCCCCCCTTCTGGCTAGAGAGTTGAGATGGGGCCGGAAGTCAGCCAGTCCAGTCAGCGCTCAGCCTGTCCCCCGCCACCTCCGCGCGCCTTCTCTCCAGCCTTGTCTCTGGGTCTGCCTGGTGCCTCTGAGCAGCAGGGCTTACTCATGTGCCGCATGTCTTTCTCTTCTTCTAGGGTATCCAGGAAATCTTAAACAGGTAGGTTTCCGTCTTTGGAGCCCCCGGCAGCCCCGTGAGGGATGGTGGGGCCTGGCCAGACTGGAAGTAGGGAACGAGCGTAGACCGAGTGCCTACGGAACAGCGGGTCCTGGCCTCAGATCTTCTCCCTTGTCCATTGTATCGGCTAAAGAGCTTAGAACATCTTTTTTTTTTGCATTGTCCTTGGTCAGATTCATTTCGGGTATTACCGGTAAGAGTCTCAGATAAAGCTCTACAGTGCCTGGTTTCAAGGGGGTGATGGCCCAGGGAGGAGGAAGGCCTGCACACGTCTCGTTAGCGCCAGTGCCATGGGTCTGCGCGGCCCACTTTCTCCTCTCTGCCACACCTCATCCTCTGCCAGTGTCAGGGTCACGCCCAGCCCTTCCCATGGCCTAGGAATGTGAATAGCCCCTCTGGGCCGCAGACCACGGGGCTTGGTCACCTGCCCATCGCGCTCTGCCTGCTGTCGTGGGGAGGGCCCCTCACTGTCCGCCCAGCCCAGCCCTCCTCCCTGTGCCGAGGGAAGGCTCGCGTGGCAGAGCCAGGGCTTCTGGCCCCAAGGCCCCCCCCCTTCTCTACCAGGAGCCAGTCATGGAGGCTGCAGAGACCAGAACCCGTCTCACTGGAGCTGAAGACAGACTGTCGTGTGCCGGGGCTGCGAGAGATCCTGAAGACGTACGCAGGTAATGGTGCTGGGCGCGACCGAGGAGCAGGGGTGGGACCGCCCAGGGCCCTCTGTTCGCCCATCTAGCCCCGCTTCCCACCCACCAGCGAGGAAGCGGTGGCCGTGTTTTATCATAGCGACCTCGCCCAGGCCCCCAGACCCTGCCTGAAGGTACCAACCAGCATCTTTTTCCTTAGCGGACGTGCGCCTGGATCCAGACACTGCTTATTCTCGCCTCATCGTGTCTGAGGACAGAAAATGTGTGCGCTACGGAGACACCAAGCAGAAGCTACCCGACAATCCCGAGCGGTTTTATCGCTACAACATCGTGCTGGGCAGTCAGTGCATCTCCTCGGGCCGGCACTACTGGGAGGTAGAGGTGGGAGACAGGTCCGAGTGGGGCCTGGGGGTGTGTAAGGAGAACGTGGACCGAAAGGAGGTGGTCTACCTGTCCCCCCACTACGGCTTCTGGGTGATCAGGCTGAGGAAGGGCACTGAGTACCGGGCCGGCACCGACGAGTACCCGCTGCTGTCCCTGCCTGTCCCACCCCGCCGGGTGGGGGTCTTCCTGGATTACGAGGCCCACGACATCTCCTTCTACAACGTGACTGACGACGGTGCCCACATTTTCACCTTCCCCCACTACCCCTTCCCTGGGCGCCTCCTGCCCTACTTCAGTCCTTGCTACAGCATCGGGGCCAACAACACCGCTCCCCTGACCATCTGCTCCCTGGACGGGGAGGACTAGCAGGCCCACCGTTGGAGCCAGAGGCCTTGGGATCGCACCCGGCCTGCAGGGGCCTTGCAGGACCTCGCCCCGACAAGGATCCCTTCTAGCTGAGCTGAGGCCGGAATCCGCCTGCCCCAGTGGCCTGTCACGTCGTAAACCACTCACGTAGAAAGCTGTGGCTCAGCCAAGGGAACGCTGGGCCCCTGAGGGAAGTGTGACAAGGCTGATGGCATCAGAGCGGTTCCAGGGCCCGGACAGTCCTCTCTGCAGCTCCCACCCGCTGCCCGTCCCTGTCAGCTCCGCAGCTGAGTCAGGAGGACAAGGACGCCGGTCCGGTCTTCAGGAAACCCCAGCAGAGCCAGAAGAACACTGCCCGCTGCCGGGTGCACGCTGATGCCAGCAGAAGGATGCTTCAGCTGAGGTTGACTGCTGCTCGGAAACCCATGGTTCACCCCAGCTCTGACCGCCCAACTAGAGAAGCACGTCCCCAGCTGCCCAGACTGCCCCAGGGGCCGACCCCTCTCTGAGCTCAAGCTGGCAAGTCACTCTGTCCGACTCCAAGGCCCCCTGTGTCCTGGTTCTGCCCTTGCCTCTAAAGTCAGGATCAGAAAACGCCTGGGCTTTGTCTCTGTCTTCACTTCAGGGGTGGAGAAAGCGAAATGGCCCTGGGGCTGTAGAAAGAAGAGTGTAAACATTGCACTGTATGTCTCGTATTCAAATGAAACGCAGTTGACAAAACTTACTTCTCAGGTCACATGCCCGCCAACCATTCATTACATTCAGGTCTGAAACGCCCCAGTGTTTGCAAGATTTTAAGTGTCCCGAGTGGGAAAATGGGTATCGTAGCTGCATGGTCTCCTACCTCACAGGCTTGTTGGGAAGGTCTCAGACCCACCCTGTACTTTCGTTCCTTTCTCAGGGATCGAGGAAGGCAGGCCGGGGCTTTTGCCCGAGGTGACCTTCTGAGCTCGCCTTATATTATAGCATCTCTGCAGCACTGCCTTAGCTTCTTAGGGCATCTCCCGACGGTCGAGAGCCCTTCAGACAGAAAGATGCTTGTGTCCTGGCAAAAGCTCCCGGCCACAGAAATGTTTCGTGCCTCTGGTACGTGTGTTTGGCTTTGGCTTAGAACAGGGACTGTGACATCAGGGTAGAGAATGGAAGTAATGCAGAGGAAACTGTAAGCAAACGCCCCGAAAGGAAGGCTCACCCGCAGGCTCACTGGGCTGCAGCTTGGATCCTCGTATGTCACCAAAGGCATCTTCATGGATCTGGTAACTACCTAATACAGACTTTCTCTTCTTTAAATCTGTGACAGAAGGGGGAAGCAGATGGGATGTGTGGGGAGAAAGAATAGGACGAGACACAAAAGCCATATATGTTCATGAAAGGGAGCTGAGACTCTTGTCTGGGCTGTTGGCCCTGGAGAGTGATTTTGGTGTGTGGCAAAAATAATTCACTCTAGGTCTTAAGAGTATGATGTGGGGTTGGTTGTGCTGGAAACGAACTGCAAGGCAAGCGTATGAAAACTCTTGACTTTGCCTGTTGTGAGGAGTTGCAATATTGTACATTGCATATTGTCACCACGGTGCTGTGTGACACGGCCTCAGATGTAGTTTAAGGGTGAGTGCGGTGACTACGAGTTAGGTGAGGGCAGCAAAGTAGATACTAGGTTAGGTCCAGGCAGAGGCAAAATCATTCCTGTAATAAAGAAGAGCAAACATTGTCTTTCTACCTTAATTGTATTGTTTACTCCTGTGCGAAGGAGGCGAAACAGGCCAAAACAGAGAAATAAACTTATTCTATCCGCCACGCTTCCAGGTTGCTCCTTGAGCATTAGCGGTAGATGGGGACCAGTTTCCCTCATCTGCTTGGAGGGGAACGAACTGGTAAGTCACACGCAGGGTCCTGGCACAGGCTTGAGCTGCTCTACATTAGAGGGACCTTCTGTCTTGCTGGGGCTGGCGGTGGGGGTGGGGAAACCCCTGGGGAGGCGTTTGAGAACTAGGTCTTGAGGACGTGCTTCCAGTTTTGTCCATGGAAACTTGCCTAAGGCTCGAGGTTCAGTGTTGTTCTCTTACTGTGGTTTTATTAGGAATTTTGGAAGTTTCCTAGAAAAATAAAATTAATGGGTGATAAATTCACTCCGACCTGGAATGAATTAGGAGAGAAATGGTTTCATTTGTACTGTATTCTTTGGGTTGTTTTTTATTTTTTTTTTATTTTTTTGTCTTTTTGCCTTTATGTAGAGCCACATCCGCGGCATATGGAGGTTCCCAGGCTAGGGGTCTAACAGGAGCTGTAGCTGCCGGCCTTCGCCACAGCCACAGCAACACGGGATCCGAGCCGCGTCTGCGACCTACACCACAGCTCGTGGCAACGCCGGATCCTTAACCCACTGAGCAAGGCCAGGGATCGAACCTGCAACCTCATGGTTCCTAGTCGGATTTGTTAACCACTGAGCCATGAAGGGAACTCCTGTTTTTTATTTTTTATTTTGTTTTTGTTTTTTTTTTACATTTATAGGCTGATTTGGGTGCTATGATTAGTTGTTGAAAGAATTACAAGGCTAAACATTAATATGTTACATATTATCTGATTTTTAAGACCAGACAAGAAGATTGAAGGGCTTAAGTATGAAAAACCTTTTCTCTAGGGTAGTTGTGCACACGCCCCTTCTGAGAAGCCCAAGAAGACAAGGACCCTATTTGTCTGATTCAGCACTGTAGCTCCAGTCTAGTATTTTGTGTGCGTCTGTATAAATATTTAAGTAAGGGAACTTTTATGCATATGAATGGTATCAGAACAAAAATGAGCTCTTCTTGCCTTATGGTGGCATGAAAGACTGGATGTTATTTAATGATAATCCTGTTGAAAACCTGATTTGATGGATAGTTACAGACATGGTCCAGAAGGGGATAAGACAGGCAGCGTGTGGAAGGTAGAGCACCTGCTCCCTGGAATGCCTAAGGCTGTACCCCCAACTCCGTGCGGTCATTCTCCACAAGCCAGGGAGGAGCTTCGCCCTTGTTTTGCTGGCAGAGAAACCAAGGGGCACAATCCCTGAGCCTTGAGGGGAAAGGCTATTCAAAGGGTACAATGCTTGGTCCTGGAAAAAGGGTGGAGACATAGGGCAAATCCTGAGGTGCCCGAGTCCCCACAGAAAATCCAGTCTCCCTGGAGTTCCCGTCGTGGCTCAGCGGTTAACGAATCCGACTAGGAACCATGAGATTGTGGGTTCAATCCCTGGCCTCACTCAGTGGGTTAAGGATCTGGCATTGCCATGAGCTGTGGTGTAGGTCGCAGACGTGGCTTGGATCCTGCGTTGCTGTGGCTGCAGTGTAGGCCCGCACCTGTAGCTCTGATTAGACCCCTAGCCTGGGAATCTCCGCATGCCACTGGTGTGGCCCTAAAAAGAGGGAAAAAAAAGGTAAAGAAAATCCAGTCTCCCTTTTATTCAAGCAGGATTGGTTGTCATTTCTTAAAAATCCAAACACTGAGAAACTCCCGCAGGTCCCAGATTCTAGTTAAATGAGATGCTTTGCTTCATGTCACAGGGCAGAGGTCGCATCTTAACAGATCAGAGGCAGCATGGGATTTTCTGCCTGGGGTCTCCATGGCAGTCCACTGTGGGAAGTACAGCGTTCGGTATCCGAGTACCAGCAATGGGCCTCAGCTAGTTCAGTGAATACTCAACGTTAATGAAATGTAAGGCTGGCAGGACAGGCTTCTGATGGAAATGCTGGGAAGAAATTTCTGTTTTGAGTGCTGGCTGGGCTGTCCCGCTGTCATATTCCATCAGATTCTTGGTGCATCTGATATTCTTTGATTTACTGGGCATAGCCCATTCACTGAGTTGTTTGTGAAGAAAGAATAGTGTGACTTGAAGGAAGTCTTACCGAATATGCCGACCTGTCTCATGATCTTGACTTGGTTTAAGTATATACAGTATGCCAGATGTTGTATTATGTGCTTTCTATTCATTATTTTACTTAATTGTCAATACTGTCTATGAATTAACATTGTTTCCTCCACCAGTAGAAAGGAAAGACTTAGATATAATAACTTGCTGTCAACACTTCATCGGAAGCTCTTTTATTAAGATTTTCATATGTACCAGAGTCAATGTGTTTCTTGCATATGAAATCCGTTTTAACATACAGTGATTATTCAATTTAAGATTCTCTGAAAGGGGAAAATAAAAACAAAAATCACTCAGATCTCTGAAGACCTGCGATGAGTAGTGATATTGCAATGTCATTGTAGTTACTGTTCTCTAGTCACCTTTTCGTCCCAGAGCATACTCCTTAGAGGTATCCAAAAGAGGAAAGACCCACGTTACACTCAGTCCCTCTATTCTGCATCTTACAGTTAAGTTCCATAAGCAGGATTCAAAAGCAAAGAGAAGGATGTTGCCTTAGCTTCTGCTGCTTAGAAGTAAAAAGCTGGTGATTAGTACACTGACTCCATCTAGCTTAACAGCAGTGAGTAGATTAGGATAGAGAGATACATCTTATAGACCCTAAGACCCAGTTTCTTCATCCCATTTGGCTCATCTGCTTCTCTTGCTGTGGAACAGATTTCTCTTCCCAAGTTCATGTGTTGGAAAATGGCCCCCATCAGTGATCCCAAGTTCTTATCTCCTCAGATAAACTGTAATCCCTTTTGACTGGAGAAGGACTGTGGTCCAGGTGTGAGCACACAACCCAAGTTGAGTAGATTCATTGGTGGGCCCGGAAGCAAGGTCATATATTAATAGTTGTTTCCATATGATTGCATAAGGAGATAAACAATCGTGAGGAAAATCAGTCAGATCTGGGGGGACCAAACAGTTGACTTCTGCAGAGGGGCTGGTAGGGTACTAACTTGGAAATACAGGTCAGAATCTAAAGAAAAAAAATCTATATTCTCTGCCCATACTTACCTCTGATTCAAATACTAGTTGATCGAAAGGTGTCAGAAAATTGATCATTTCGTCCACATCCTTGCTAGAAATTGAGACGTTGGGCCAAGATACCCTTTACAGCTTCATCTTGGAACATTTATGGTGCCAGACCAGCTCCACAGACCTCTAAGGCAACTTTAAACTTGACTGGAGTGCTCCAGTAGGCAGTGCATCAGCAAACTCCACGTTCGCTTCCGTAGTTGTTTGGTCCTCAGGCCGTAGATGATGGGGTTTAAGGTGGGTGGGATGATTAGGTACAAGTCAGCTAACAGGACTTGGATGTGCAAAGGCACTGCGTGCTTCCCTAGCCAGGCCATGTAGATGGATGCCATCCCAGGTAGGTAATACAGAGCCATGACCCCCACGTGGGAGCCACAGGTGCCTAATGCTTTCATCTGAGCCTTCTTTGAGGAGAGCCCGAATACGGCCTGAAGAATCAGGTTATAGGAGGCAGCAATAAAGGCCACATCAGAACCCACAGTAACAGAGGAACCAATCAGGCTGTAGAGAGTACTGGGCCTGGGGTCAGCACATGCCAACCTGGCCACAGCTATGTGCTCACAGTAGGAGTGGAGCACAACATTGGAGTCACAGAAAGGCAGATGACTCACCATCCAACTCAGTGGCGTCATGAATGTGGCAGCTCTGACGGCGATGGTCACGTTCATCCCCAGCAGCACGTGGGGCGTGAGGATTGTCTTGTAGTGTAGGGGCTTACAGATGGCCACGTAGCGGTCAAAAGCCATGGCCAGGAGCAGTCCTGTCTCCATAGCTGTGGCTGCATGGACAAAGTACATCTGAGTGAAGCAGGCAGTAAAGCTGATGGAGCTGCGCCCGGAGAAGATGCTAACCATTTTGGGCACCACAGAGGAGGCCATAGCAACGTCCACGACAGCCAGCACACATAGGAAGCGGTACATGGGCTCTTGTAGAGTGGAGTCCATCCAGATTACGGTCACTATGAGGCTGTTTCCTAACAGGGCTATGACATACATGATACTCACTGAGACAGCAAGCCAGAGATGTGATGATGGCAGACCTGGGATACCCACCAGGACGAAGGTGGCAGGGTTTTCCATTGCATGGTTGTAGAATGGGCCCAGCATCACGTACGAGACTGCTCTTCTGTTAATGGATAAAGTGATGTAAGAAAAGGATACAGTCCTGTAAGACTCGTTTCCAGCTGTAGTGTGAGGAGAGCCTGATGGTATTTTCAACTCAGTGGACCATGGGACTCAAACTGACGTCTGACGAACTTATCCTGCTCCTCCTCCCATCTTCAGTATTCATTGCCTTGCTAATTCCTATTCCTTGTTCAAAGATCAGCTCATGAGTACATCCTTTGGGAATTCTTCTCTTCTCTACCTCCTCCTCCATTTCATGCCAGAACCAAACTAGATGCCTCAGAGTTTTGGGGGACTCTCCCATGCTGCCCTCTAAGGGACCTAAATGTACAGTTCCCAGACTCTACCTGCGACTCTTTTGTATTCCGTCATGTATGTCTTGTTCATGGCCTTATACCAAGTGTGTGACCCATAGCAGTTATGCATGTGTCCATTAAGAGAAGGTGTGTGTACCCATTATACCCAACAGTCAAATGAATGAGAATTCAGATGTGTTTTATTTTTCTATGTTCCAAATATTTGAGTTGTTGAATAAAACAATGAACTCCCTAAGATTGGACAAGTCACAGTTTGCGTCTTCTCCTTCCTCGGACTCTCACTGCCCTAATATTGCATCTCTCAGCGCCTCAGTCACATACCACTGTGTGACTGTGTTGACCTTACAACAGTCATGTGTAGCCCAAGAACTGTTTCCTAGGTGTCCAGGCAAACTTAAATGAAGACTGTTTATTTGTCAAGCCTCAAGACTAGCCTGCCCTTAACTATCACCTTCTGTCCCTCCACTTGGTAAGAGGATTTCAGACCAAGAACTTTCCATAGTCTTGGATGTCGTCTTTACTTCACCCTTGTTGATTTTTCATCAGACCTGGCTCCTCTCTGAAAAACTGAGTAGATCAAATTGATGGAGTACTGGCCTCAGAATCCCATTAGCTGCAGTAGCATTTTCTCTGTTAACCAGGCACTAGCCAGACATTTACCTGGTTCTCAGTTCTACCTAGGTGGCATACATTTACCCCTTCCATTTACCCTCCTGGAGAACTACCACTAAATGACTCCATCCAGGTACCAATAACAGCCTTGACGAGAGTCCCTGAGAGTTTTTTTAAAAGCCAAATTTCTGGGATGTGATTGCAAACTGTGTGTCTTTATTGAATTAGACAAGCAAAAAACCAAAAACTCCAAACATAAGAAATGCCTTGTAATGGAACAGCCTGGATATAGCAATGATCAGTTTCGTGGAGAACCTCACTGTATATAGCCACTAGGTGACATCTTCACTGATAGATCATTTGAAAAGGTGAGAAAGCTTTTTGAAGTGGAATGACAGGGTAATGTGGGAAAAAATTACTCAGGATGTCCTTATGGCTGTTGTGTGTTTTCCAGATGCCACAAACTCGAGGTTGAGCATCATTCCTTAAAGAGTTGAAGAAGAGCCAGAGGAACCAAAACACCTCTCTCACCCCCCACCTCTGATCCAGGGTCTTCCTCTAGATCACTCTGTGTATAAATCCTGCTTTCTTCAGAGACCACTCTCAGCTGGTGCCCGCCTAGCCCTCTTTCGAGCCCTTAAGATTTGTAGCTAGTCATACCTTTCTTTCTCTTGAGAGAATTCCCCCCCACCCCCGCCTCCATCACTTTCTTCTTGATTAGCACTGCTCAGGGTTTACATATGATCTTAGTCCTTTCAGATGACAGGAAGGTTAGTTTGGTTGGTCTTTTTATTTTCACTCTTCAGTCTATTGCTACTGAAAATTTTCTGGCTAAGATCAGTGATCTCCATGTGGCCAAACCAATGTTTTCATTCTTTATTTTACTTGACCTACCAAAACATTTACCATCACTGCCTGGTCCCTCATTTTTTTGGTTAACTTTTTGATTGCAGTATATAACATACATACTGTAAAATGCACAAAAGGTATATAGTTGATAAAGTTTTATAAAGTGAGCACATGGACACACCCTCATGGCCAGATGAAGACACAGACATAGTTGCTTCCTGGTTGATGAGGTGTATTGTTTTTAGAAAGCTCAAGTTAAGCTCTTATAAGACATTTCCAGCCCAGAACCCTACCTCTGCCTTCAACCCTACAGAGACCTGAAGAGCTAATCACTAAAGAAAAGCTTAGACAAGTCACTTAACTTTAATAACTAAATCCTAGGATATGTAACAATTTTTAATTCCTATTTAGAGGATGGGAATTACACAATTCAAATTAAAATTGTCTTAAAGGTGAAAGCAGTAGTGCATAATTCATTTGAAGCCTATGTCTCCCCTCTACCACCAAAAGCACGTGTTCCTAATCAGCCCCACTGACCAGCTGCTATTCTCTCAACTCCCCGGGTCCCTGCAAGTTGTCTCTCAGTCACCCCAAGTTTGGCTTACCCCTTATTCTCTCAGTGTTAAACCAAAGTAGTCATGTGTTCCCTGATACTTTCCAGTTGTCCTATCCTTTCCAGAAGGTGGTCTTGATAACAGCAGCACCCACTAGACTGGGCCAGCCCTTTTTAATGGAATTGAGGACCTCTATCCTCTTTTCTAGGGTGACCCTGACTTTGAGACCCCATCAAAGCCCAAAACCCCGCCGCCAGGTCAGTTACCCACATCACTGAGGTTTCTCTAGTTGATTTCCTCTGGTAGTCCAATGTCCTTCACTCAAAAGAAGGAGGATTTATACCGGACCCTTCAGGAAGAGTGACACGAAATGGAAGATGAACAACATGAGGTCATGATGAAGTGTTGTCACTTTCAAAGATCTCCCATTGGGAGCCCTCTGCCCTCTTTATATGCTCTGCCATCCTACTTCTTCCCTGGACACCGCAGCTTCCTTTGTCCTCTGCTCAGCAGCCAAACACTGTAATTCCTCCAGAGACTGATTCTTTGTGCTTTGGCCCCTGGAGTGTTCCCACAGGCAGAGGCAGAGTGGATGAAGAGGCTTTGTTTCTTCAAGTCCTCGGAGGATTCATAGGAGAATGGCATGCATTCTGGAAAGAAAAGCCCTAAGATTAGTTAGACTTGTAAACCCTGTTATGTGCCAAGAACACTGCTGAATGCTTTTCAAAGATGATCTCGTTCAGTTTTCACAATCCTTTGAAGTAAGCTGCCATTATTACATCTGCAATTTGTAGATGAAAACGAGGTGCACAGAATATCGCAAAGCTAGTAAGCCAGAGAGTCATGATTCAAATTCTAGCAATCATGATTATTTAACTTTGTTGAACTCGTCACACTGACAGCATACTTAATCTCTCAAAGTCCACTCTTTGTCCAGTTCCTCCATCCTGCCAGGGTACTTGTGTTGGGCTTTACTGGTTAGATATTTCTCCTAGCAGTGTGCTATACAGAACTAGTTGAACAGAAAAGGGCAACAGAATACAAGGGAGACCAAGGAAAAAAAATCTTTTCTACCTGGGGGAAAGACGTGGACCTCAGTGCAACGATGTGAAAACGTAAACTATTCTTCAAACTGAAGATAAACCAGAGAAGGTAGAATGCAGGATGCTTGAAAGAGAAAGCAGGTGGATGAAGCCAGGGGAGTGCACGGGCCATATTTAAGAGGTCTTGACATCTGCCTGGGCATCACGATGGGCAGGAATAAAGCTGAGAGGAGGAAGCCTCCAGGTGCAAGCTATAAAGGGATTTATTATGGCAAAAGACAGAGACACGCAGAAATAGGAAAAATCAAGAGAAGGTGCTGCAGGCTTCCAGTCCCCCAAGTCCTCAGCAGAGACAGAGTTATTAGCGATGTGAATGGGAGGCATCCTGCTGCCTTTCGGAGGGAGCTGCAGGAGCTTCTTGCCTTCCTCAGCTGGCACATTTCTAATGACCAGGGGGTGGTCTAGGTTCAGTTTACTAGGCTCAGTGTCCATTAGAAGGTCCAGTCTTCAAGCCTGCAAGAGAACTCTTCCCCCAAACTGCTCTCCTGTGCTCTGCCCCAAGGCCAAGAAGGAGGCCTTGATAAAAGATCTAGCCTTAGGAATATATCATCCGTATTTATTAACTTGTTACTTTCATTAATTGATGCAGAAGCTCACTTCCCCCAACCCCTGCCCGCCATCTTACTGAAATTTATCAGGAGGTCTCTGCAGCAGGTCCCTGATATTCTCGCCCATTTCTAATCCCCTCCCCTGCAGGGTGAGCTCAACCCAAAGACTCACTTCTCTTGAGTAGAAAAGAAGTGGTGGCATTACGCTTTGGAGATTAGAGTACCAACAGACTGTGCCTTCCAACTTGCTGACTCTGTTTTGCTGTCTTTCTCACTCTTAGGTTCAGAGGTGGGCCAGCTTCCGTGTGCTGAGCTGCCCAGTGAAGAGATCCACGTGCCAAGGAAGTTCTCTCTCTGAGTGAGCCCAGAGGTGGCTCTTCTGAGGCTTGCCAGCCAAGTGGGGGAGCTTAGAGGCCAGGGCTCCTCCGGGTGGACCTACGGATGACTGCACGCCAGCCGTCACCTTCATCACAGCCTGTAAGATCCCCGAGCCAGAGGCAGCTGGCTCAGCCACATCTAGATTCCTGAGCACCCCTACTCCCAAAAAAACCAAGGTTATAGATGTTGTCTATGCTGCTGAATTCGGGTAAGTTGTTACGCGGGAAAGATACCTAATACTGTAGGTAGCCACATCCTTATAGTTTCACATGGCTACAAGAGAAAAGAGTTGATGCCACTCTCGCTGTTTTTGCTCATGGGGGCAGTTAATTGATCCTGACCTTACTGGCCCTTTGGGTCCCCAAACCGCATGGTGATGTGTGGGAAGACGATTCTGTCCTGCTGTAGATGATCTGATAATGCCGTCCCACTAAAAACCGAAGGGCGGATCTCAAGGCAGTGTTGCTGGTGGTATGGTTACGTCAGAGTTTACCTTCCAGCCTGGGACCCACATATACATCTGGAGGAATGGACGGGGGCCTGAGTGTACATCACCTCTGACACTCAGCATACCTGGCTCCACTTCCTCCTAGGAGATCTGTCTGCACGATCTGTCCAGGGGCACAGTGCAGGCAGCAGGAAGCCTACCTTGGGAATATCTGACCATTCAAATCGTAGACTCAGGATCTGCTTCTGAGAAAATGCAATCTAAGGCAGTGGACGTTCTTGCCTTATTCCTGATCTTTGTGGCAATGCTTTACAGTTTCTCCCTGAAGTAAGACGCTGGCTTTGAGTGTAAAGTACAGATAGGGATGTTAATCAGTGCTTATCTGAGTGCTTCATGAACAGTAGGTGCAAAGTGCTTTTTTACCTTCTCTGGAAAGAAGTGTGTTTGTTTTTACTAGTGTGGTATTTTACATTAAAGGATTTCTCTTAACTGAACCACACTTAAATTCATTGAATAATCCCACTTGGTCATGGTGGATTACTTTCTTAATGTGGTTGTATTCTATTTGCTGATATTTTAGTTAGTATTCTAGTATCAATATTTGTAAGAAAGTTCACCTCTAGTTTTTGTTTTCTGTGCAGTCTTTCTCAGATTTAGTGATAAAGGTAGTTTTTCCTTCTCTGCAAATTTTCCTTTGGTTTTCTGTGAGACTCCTGTGAAATCATCTGAACCTATTGTTTTTTCAGAGAATAGTTCTTAGTTTTATTTGTTTAGTGCAAATTTGTCTGTGCCTTCTACCTCTGAGATCGATTTTGACCAAATGTATTGCATTGTGTTGTATTCTGTTGTATTGTATTATATTGGTTTCACGGAAGTTTTCCAACTGATTTGCATAGAATTGTGTATATCAAAAATTTTTTATTTGACTAGTTTCGGTGATAATTTATTTCTTTTTTAAACCTTTTTGTTAACGAAGCATAGCTTATTTACAGTATTGTGTTAGTTTCAGGTGTACAGCAAAATGATTTGTGTGTATTTGTATATGTGTAAGATATCTTTCTTTGTATTTTAGGCTTAATTGACCTGGTCTGGTGTCAGATAGACATTTGCATGATAAGCCTTTTCTCTTCATTTTAGCCTACCTGCATCACTTTTTTAGGGTTGGACATTATATTCTGAGCTAGCATGAAAAACCATTCTATTTTAATTGATGAGTTGGACTAATTTATATTTGCTGATATGACATTTATTTGATCTCAACTCATATTCATTGTTATATTTACCATGTTCTGTGTGGTCTATTTTCTTTCTTCCACTTTGTCTTTTTCTTTTAGTGTCAGAGTGGTTTGTGTCTTTATTCTATTTTATATCTTTGTATTAAAATACTTTTCTAATAAATCTTTATTCCTCACTTTCCTTATTTAGGCTTTCACTATTTTGCTCTGTCAGCTTCTTCTTCTTCTTTTTTTTTTTTGTCTTTTTGCCTTTTCTAGGGCTGCACCCGCGGCATATGGAGGTTCCCAGGCTAGGGGTCTAATCGGAGCTGTAGCCAATGGCCTACACCACAGCCACAGCCACGGCAATGTGGGATCCGAGCCACGTCTGCGACCTACACCACAGCTCACGGCAATGCCGGATCCTTAGCCCACTGAGCGAGGTCAGACCCACAACCTCATGGTTCCTAGTCAGATTCGTTAACCACTGAGCCACTACGGGAACTCCTCTGTCGGCTTCAAGTGATATTCTTCAGCTCCTGCCAGTTTTTACTTTCTCTTTCTCACTTCATTTCTCATTTTGATTTGCATCCTCGCCATTTGATCAGAACATTAATATCTGCTTAGCATTCTTCTACACGCGTTCCGCAATTTTAAGTCTTAGATAACAATTAAACACAGTTGATCTTTGAACGACACGGGGGTTGGGGGCACTGAATCTCATGCAGGAAAATCTTTGTATGACTTTATAGTCTGCCCTTCGTATCCACGTGGATTCAACCAGCTGTGGACCGTGCAGTACTATAGTATGTATTTAGTGGAAAAACCCATGTGCACATGGACCTGTGCAGTTCAAACCATGTTGTTCAACTGTCAGCTCTGGTGTTTGTTTCTCAGTGTCAGTCCTTTTGCCAAAGATTCCACAGTCATCTTCTGACTGGATCAAATTTGTAGTGTACTTACAATTCTTCAAGAAAGTGCAATAGGTAAAATATTCTATGTCTGTAACTTTTAACATTTCTATCTCCTTAATATTTAAAGACATTTTAATTGGTTGTAAAATCTTGATTAACACTCTTTCCTTGAACTTTAGAAAAACGTTTCTGTGTGGTTATTGATTTTGTATGTTCCTCTGAGGAAGCGTAATTCAAAATTTATTTTCCTTGTTCAGTGACTTGGATTTTTTTGTTGTTGCTACCTGAGGACCTGAAGCATTTTTTCTTCATTTTTAGTATTTGATGGGCTCACCAAAATTAGTGTGTTGACAATATCAAATACACTTTTCCAGATGTATAGTCCTTTAAAAACTGTGTTAAGGGAGTTCCCATCGTGGCTCTGTGGTTAACAAATCCGACTAGGAACCATGAGGTTGTGGGTTCAATCCCTGGCCTCGCTCAGTGGGTTAAGGATCCAGCGTTACCTTGAACTGTGGTGTAGGTTGCAGGCGCAGCTTGGATCCTGCGTTGCTGTGGCTGTGGTGTAGGCTGGCGGCTACAGCTCCGATTAGACCCCTAGCCTGGGAATCTCCATATGCCATAGGTGCAGCCCTAGAAAAGGCAAAAAGACAAAAAAAAAAAAAAAACTGTTAAGATCATATCTAATTATCATTATTTTTAAATCTTCAGGAAGTTGATTTTATGGTGTTTTGGCCTTTATTATTTTTCTGTTACTTTTCCTTCCATCCCCTTCACCTCTTTAATTTGTTTACCCACCTGAGTGTTTCCAGTTCTATCGTTAGTGCAGCTTATGAAACGTTCAGTTTCTTCTCTCAGGCAGATTGTAATTCAACTTGCGTTTCTGAACAGATTGTCTTTTTCCTAAATTACCTTCCTGAGTCTAGTCAAATTTTCTTTTATATCTTCTTGGTTTTTGTACTTTTCTGAGGTTTTGAGTTTCTAATGCAAGGATTTCTTTTTAGTATCTGTGAATGTTGAACACATACTAATTTGTGTTATGTTACTATTTTTCTCTGTTTCACAGTTTCTTCTTTGCTTGTTTTGTTTGATGGAGGAACGTGGAGAATTTTCAAAGGCTGAAACATTTTAATTCTAGTTCTTTCTTCTCTTGTAAGATCAAAACATAAAAGATGTTTGTCATTCATTTGGAATCATGCATTTTTCAGAACCAGCGATAACAAATGTGTGTAAGCTTGTTTGAAAATTTTCGGTGGTTTATTACATTTCTTCATTCATGAGTGCCATCTTGATATAGTGAAAAACAGTATTTGAAATTATTACCGTTGAGAGTAAGGGGTTGGTATGTCTTTAGGTTTTGTTCTTGTCCTGGTTTCTAAAGGACTCTTAATTTCCACTGCTTCCGTCTGTCCTCGTTGTTTTAGCGTCAGATAGTCACAGCATACATTACCCACCTTCCGTTGTCACTGATTCTGTTTTCTCCCAAACCACTGATGTCACTCCAAGGGGTGCACCTTAAACCTACTACGTTAGTGTGTTGAAACTGTAAATGTAACAGCTTGTCCTTGATTTAACCAGTGGATTAATTGCTGTGCTTTGTATAGAGACAGTTGTAGTTTATTTTTAAACATAGTATTGTGACTGTATTTTTCTAAGAGTTTGGATGATGAAAATGAGAATGATGGCATGGCCAATACTATCATGACTCAGACATTTCAAAAAAAAAAAAAAGGGAGGCTGAATGACTGGGTTCCTTTAATACCACATGGAAAATTACAAACTAAATGAAGGTGGGAATAGGCAAGCAGAACAATACTGCACATTTCACAGAAAAGAACTTGGCGTTGGGAATGATGGAGAATGGGACATGAAAGCACTGACTGACTCTCACAAGTCCAGGATGAAACAGGCAAATACTTCTAAATAACCAAACGTTTTCACATCTCTCCAGAAGATACTATAATGCTGAGCTAAAAATAGTGGCCACTGAATTAGCTTCAGCATATCTCACAAATGCACCTGTATTATGATAGCATTCCCTTGATTGATCTATGAACCAAATAAAATTACATTTACTGATTCAAAGGTTTGGTAAAAATATCCCAGGGACAAATGGTGGAAAATTTTGATAGCAGAGGTATCGACAATCGTACCGTATAGAACTGAGTCTATCAGACCTTACCAATGACCGTGCTGTCTCTAGTATGCCATGTGACACACTGAATCATGACAACCAAAAACAAAACAGTCTCCTTAGTTCTTAGATACTTTGATTTGAAAAACTAAAGTATTATGTCATCTTCATTTCTATGAAGATGAAACCACAGAAAACATAAATGAAAGGTTGTTAATATTTTATCCAAATACAAATATGAGGATCTCAAAACACTAAAAAATCATTCTATAGAGCCAATATTCACTAAGCCTCGATAAATTATCAAATATCTATCTATCTATCCATCCATCCATCCATCCATCTACTTGGTGTCCACAAAAGTGTTCATTTCTACTGGTAGCCAAGCTACTAAAGAATTGATTTCCAGACTCTTTGATCTATACCTCCCCCCTTTCCAGATAGAGTCAGTTGACATAACCTCTCTGTGATTTTTTGGAAAGTAAAGCCTAATAATCTGTCATTTAAACGAAAGTATTTTTTTTCGCCTGCATGTCTTTTTTAATTAAAATTTACTTAAGTACAATTGATTTAATATATATATATATTCTTTTTCACATTATTATTTTCCATTATGGTTTATAACAGGATACTGGATGTAGTTTCCTGTGCTCTACAGTGAGACCTTGTTGTGTATTCATCCTATCCGTAATAGTTTACATCTTCTCATCCCAAACTCCCAATCCTTCCCTCTCCAACCCTCCTCTCCCTTGGCAACCACAGTTCTATTCTGTGTATCTTTGAGTCTATTTCTGTCCGAGTCTTCTGTTTGTAGATAACGCTTCTGTCATATTTTAGGTTCCACATATAAGTGACATCATATTATATTTGTCTTTATCTTTATGACTTCATTTAGTATAATAATGTCCAGGTATGTTCATGTAGCTGTAATGGCAGTACTTCATCCTTTTTATGGCTGAGTAATATTCCATATCCCATTGTACATATGTGGATATGTATGTATATATACACACACACACCACCTCTTCTTTATGTGTTGATCTGTCGATGGACATTTGGTTGATTCCAGTCTTGGCTATTATAAATAGTGCTGTTATGCTATAAACATAGGGGTGCATATATCTTTTCAAATTATAATTTGGTCTGGATAGGCCCAGGAGTGGAATTGCTGGATCATATGGCAACTCTATTTTTAGTTTTTTAAGGAACCTTCATACTGGTTTCCATAGTGGCTGCACCAATTTACATTCCCATTAACAATGTAGATCGGTTTCTTCACATGCAGCCATCTAGCAATGTCATTTGTAGGGTTGTTGATGATGGCTCTTCTGACCAGGGTGTTGTTTCCATGGTAGTTTTGATTTACATTTCTCTAATAATTAGCAATGATAAGTATCTTTTCATATGCCTGTTGGCCATCTGTTTATTTATTTATTTATTTTTGAGAAATGTCTATTTAGGGCTTCTGCCCATTTATTTGATTGGGTTCTTGGGTTTTCTTTAATATTGAGTTGTATGAGCTGTTGGTATATTGGGAAATTAAGCCCTTGTCAGTTGCATCACTTGCAAATATTTTCTCCCATTCCATAGGTTGTCTTTTTGTTTTGCTCATGGTTTCCTTTGCTGTGCAAAAGCTTTTAAGTTTGATTAGATCCCATTTGTTTTATTTTTTTCTTTTATTTCTAGTGCCATGGGAGAATGACCTAAGAAAACATGTGTACAATTTATGTCAGAGAGTGTTTTGCCTCATGTTCTCTTCTAGGAGTTTTATGGTGTTATGTATTTATTTAAGGCGTTAAGCCATTTTGAGTTTATTTTTGTTTATGGTGTGAGGGTATGTTCAAACTTAATTGACTTGCATTCAGCTGTCCAAATTTCCCAGCACCACTTGCTACAGAGACTGTCTTTTCCCCATTTTATATTCTTGCCCCCTTTGTTGAAGGTTAATTGACCACAGGTATATGGGTTTGCTTCTGGGCTTTCTATTCTGTTCCATTGATCCATATGTCTGCTTTTGTGCTAAAACCATGCTGTTTTGATTACTGCAACCTTGTGATATTGTTGGAAGTCTGAGAGGTTATGCCTCCAGCTTTGTTCTTTTCCCTCAGAATTGCTTTGGCAGTTCTATGTATTTTGTGGTTCCACATAAATCTTATGATTATTTGTTCTAGTTCTATGAAAAATGTCACAGACATCTTGGTAGGAATCACATTAATTCTGTAGATTTCTCTGGGTACTATGGCCATTTTTTCTCTTTTTTTATTAAGAGTATAGTTGATTTACAGTGTTGTGTCCATTTCTGCTGCGACCCAGACTTACATGTGTATATATATATACACATATATACATACATGTATGTATATATGTATACATGTGTATATATGTGTATACATACATATATATGTGTGTATATATGCTGTGACAGGATAGTGACCCAGACTTACATATGCATATACATTCTTTTTGTCATACTGTCTTCCATCATGTTCTACCTCAAGAGATTGAATATATTTCCCTTTGCTGTATGGTAAGACCTCATTGCTTATCCATTGTAAATGTAATAGTTTGCATCTACCAACCCCCAAATCCCCATCCATTATAATCCCTCCCCCTTAAAAACTACAGTCTCTTCTCTATCTCTGTATCTTTCTATTTTGTAGGTTGGTTTATTTGTGCCATATTTTAGATTCCATATGTTAAGTGATATCATATGGTATTTGTCTTTCTCTTTCTGAATTACTAAACTTAATATGAGAATCTCTAGTTGCATCTATGTTGCTGCAAATGGCACTATTTTGTTTTTTTATGGCTGAGTAGTATTCCATCGTATATATGTACCACATCTTCTTAATCCATTCATCTGTCGATGAACATTTAGGTTGTTTCCATGTATTGGCTATTGTGAGTAGTGCTGCAATGAACATAAAGGTTCATGTATCTTTTTGAATTATAATTTTGTCTGGATATATGCTGTGGAGTGGGATCTCTGGATCATACGGTAGTTCTATTTTTAGTTTTCTGAGGAACCTCCATACTGTTTTCCATAGCAGTCATACCAGTTTACATTCCCACCAACAGTGAAGGAGGGGTGACTTTTCTCCACACCCTCTCCAGCATTTGTTATTTGTTGACTTGTTACCAGTGTGATATGGTACCTCATTGTAGTTTTGATTTGCATTTCTCTAATAATTAATGATGTTGAGCATTTTTTCATGTGCCTACTGGCCATCTGTATGTTTCTTTGGAGAAATGTCTATTTAGGTCTTCTGTCCATTTTTCAATTATATTGTTTGCTTTTTGTTGTTGAGTTGTATGAACTATTTGTATATTTTAGAGATGAGGCCCTTGTCTATTGCATGGTTTGCAGATTTTCTCATATTCCCCCTGGGTTGTATTATCATTTTTTAATGGCTTCCTTTGCTGTGCAAAAGCTTTTGGATTTAATTAGGTCCCATTGGTTTATTTTTGTTTTTATTTTCGTTGTTCTAGGAAGTGCATCAAACAAGATGTTGCTAACCATATGATTAGCCAATAGATGCAGAAAAAGTTTTTGACAAAATTCAACACCCATTTTCTGACAAAAAAAAAAGTCTCCAGATAGTGGGCATAGAGGGAACCTACCTCAACATAATAAAAAGCCATATATGATAAAGCCACAGCCAGCATCATTTTCAATGGTACAAAACTGAATGCATTCCTGGTAAGATCAAGAACAAGACAAGGACGTCTGCTCTTGCCACTTTTATTCAGCATAATTTTGGAAGTTCTAGCCATGGCAATCATAGAGGAAAAAAGAAATAAAAGGAATTCAAATTAGAAAGAAGGATGTAAAACGATCACTGTTTGCAGATGACATGACAGAAAATCCTAAAGACGCTACCAGAAAACTGTTAGAGCTCATCAATGAATTTGGTAAAGGTGCAGGATACAAAATTAATACACAGAAATGGATTGCATTTATATGATTTCATTCTGTATTCTATTGAAAGATCAGAAAGAGAAATTAGGGAAAACATCTCATTTATCATTGCATCAAAAAGAATAAAATGTCTAGGAATAAACCTACCTAAAGAGACAAAAACCTGTACTCTGAAAACTATAAGATGCTGATGAAAAAAAATCAAAGATGACACAAATAGATGAAAAGATATACCATGTTCTTGGATTAGGAGGATTAATATTGTTAAAATGGCTATACTACACAAGGCAATCTGCAGATTCAATGCCATCCCTATCAAATTACCAGTGACATTCTTCACAGAACTAGAACATAATATTTTAAAATTTGTATAGAAACACAAAAGATCCTAAATATGCAAAGCAATCTTGAAAAAGAAAAATGGAACTGGAGGAATCAGGCTCCCTGACTTGAGACTATGCTATAAAGCTACAGTTATCAAAAAAATATGGTACTGGCACAAAACAGAAATATATGTCAGTGGAATAGGATAGAAAGCCCAGAAATAAACCCAAGCACCAAAAGTCAACTAATCTATGACAAAGTAGGCAAGGACATACAGTGGAAGAAAGGTAGCCTCTCAATAAGTGGTGCTGGAAAAACTGGACAGCTTCATGTAATAGAAAGAAATTAGTACACTCTCTAACACTATACACAAAAATAAACTCAAAATGGATCAAAGACCTAAATGTAAGGCCAGATACTATAAAAATCCTAGAGGGAAACATAAGCAGATATATTTGACATAAATTACAGTATGGCCATTTTAACCAAATTAATTCTTCTACCCCAAGAACATGGGATATCTTTCCATTTCTTTTAATCATCTTCAGCTTCTCTTCTCATCATATAAATCTTCCACTTCCTTGATGAGATTTATTCCTAAGTGTTTTATTTTTTTCATGAGATTTTAAAAGAGTTTTTTTTACATTCCCTTTCTGATATTTCATTGTTAGTGTAAAAAAAAATGCAACTGATGTATGTTAATCTTATATCCTGATAGCTTGATGAATTCGTTTGTTGATTTTAGTAGTTTTTATGTGAAGTCTTAGGGTTTTCTATTTATAGGATTTCTTTTTGGCCTATAATAGCAGTTTTGTCTCTTCCCTGCAATTTGAATACCTTTTGTTTCTGTTTCCCGTTCGATTGCTATGGCTAGGATTTACAATAATATGTTGAAGAGAAATGGTGAGTGAGAATGGGCATCCCTTTCTTGTTTTATATTTTAGTGGGAAGACTTCAGCTATTCACTGTTGAGTATTGTATTGCTGTGGATTTGTCGTAAATAGATTTTATATACTGAGATATGTTCCCTGTGTATCCATTTTCATAAGGTTTTTTTTTTAAATCATGAATGGAGGTTAAATTTTATCAGTTTTCTGCCTCTATTAAGATACTCATGTGGTTTCTGCCTTTTCTTTTGTTGATGTGGTGTATCACATTGACTGACTTACGTATGTTGAACCATCCTTGTGAGCCTTGGGTGAGTCCAACTTGATCATGGTGTATGATCCTTTTTATGTGTTGTTGTATTTGGCTTGCTAGTATTTTGTTGAGAATTTTTGCGTCTATATTTATCAAATATGTTTGCCTGTAATTTTTTGGTGTATGTGTGGTAGTATCTTTGTCTGGTTTTGGCATCAAGGTGATGATGGCTTCAGAGACTGTCTTTGGGAGTGCTCCTTCCTCTTCAGTATCTTGGAAGAGTTTGTGAAAGATCAGTATAGATCTTTGTCTGTTTGGTAGAATTCACCTGTGAAGCCATCTGATCATAGACTTGTTTGTAGGGAGTTTTTTTTTTTTTTTTAAATACAGATTCTATTTCACCACTAGTGACTGATCTATTCAAATTATGTATTTCCTCTTGATTCAGTTTTGGTGCAATGTATGTTTTAGAAACTTAAGAGCGTTTGTTGCATTTTAACCAGATTAATTTCTTTATGGCTTACTTTCCTTATTTGTAAATTGGAGATCATTTATAATACATCATTTAAGGTTCTGTTTTAAGAAATAAATACTACTACACATGAAGAGTGTATCAAATTACCTGGTACAAAGTAAGTATTAGTACGATATTTATTATTATGGTCATTATTCAAAATAATGCCTATTATTCTCTGTAGTTGTTGAAGGTTTCAACTATACACAGAAAGTTATCAGAGTCTATTAAACTCCTGCTGCTCAAAATATAAGAACAGTAGTATTAGTATCACCTGGGAGCTTATTTAAATGCAAAATACTGTTTTTCACCTCAGACTAACTTCATCAGAGTTTGCATTATAACAAGACTTCCCAGGTGACTTTCATGCATATGAACATTTGGGAAGCAGTAGTATGGACCACTCCTTTTTTACATCACTGCTTCAGGTACCAGGGGCATGGCATTAAGCCTCAGTATGCAACCAGGAAGGAAAATTTAGAGGCTGGTGCTCTAGCTGATAAAGTGATGTACAGGTTTACATTCAGAAACTAGTTTGTTTGGATCAGTTTTGTAGCCTTTTTATAAATGAAAATCTGACAGTGAAACTGGCCCAGGCCATGCATTAGCTCAGGAGAGTATAGCATGAAGGGATGGGATTGTTCAGTCAACAAGTGGATGGACTTTAGGCAGTAGTGGAAATCTTTGACTACCTACGCCACTGAAACCTCAAAAGTTATGTTGGTGTGAACTATGGAATTATGCCTGCAACTCAGTAGGCCAAAGCCTACCTAGGCAAAATGGCAAATGTTAGATTTATGTGTGTAGTTGTATTTATGTATCCGTAAATGTATGCAGGCAAGTAATTGTTGATATATGATAACATTTCAATCACAATGACAAACTCTTCAATCACAAACCCTTTATGTTTGAGATGCTTTTCATTAGGATCCTCTCATATATTCCAAGGGAAGGATTTCATTTTGTGCCATGAGAAACCAGCCACAATATCCCCAAATGAAAACAATCTACAGGATTCCAGTTGCTTCTTCACCAAAGTGTCTCTTTCTTACAGAAAATGAATGAGAATTTTCCAAAAAGCAGAATAATCCTACTGATCTGTAGTTGCATCAGTATAATAAGTCTCTTGAGATCCTGACTCAGATACATCAATTACTTAAAGTTTTTGGTTTTCTGCCCTGAGACACTATTACTGGTAACTCCCTGCATGCATTCTTTTTGCTGTCATGAAGTTAAGCAATAAATACAAAAAAAAAAATTTAAGTGAGCATTTAATTTTATTTTCCAAATGTATCTGTTTCTCATATTTTAGTTCGAATAGGTTTATCTTTTAAATTTAAGTTTTTATGTATTCATTTTATGTCAGAATGAAAAATAACATTCAAAACTGAAGTGAATATATTATTGTTATAATATCTATTTACATTTTACCTAGGGATTTTTTTTCTTTCTTTCTTTGGTATTAATATTATAAAATTATGTTCAGTTGTATTATATGTGTAATGATTTTTACTGAAGACTGGTTGATTTACAATGTGTTTCATGTGTACAGCAAAGTGATTCAGGGTATATATGTATGCATGTATATATATATGTACATGTGTGTGTGTGATTTCTAAATTTGTCGGTCATGTTACTCTTCACGCCAGCTGGTGCTGTTTAGGGGTGAACTCCTGAGAGGTGGCATGGGCAGTAGCAGACTGTCATGATTACCAAGCAGGTCCGGTCCTTGAATCTGGGCTTGGCCACTTATTAAATGTTTAATTTTGAGAGTATCATTTCATATCTAAAACCCCCGCGCTTCAAATATACAAGAGCTAGGAAAATAGATGCCTCCAGGGATTAAACAAAATGGTGAATAATAAAGCACTTAGCACCTGACCTACATGTAATTAGCATAAGTCGGCTGGATATACTGGCCTGCGTGTGATGAGGGCAGTCTGGACTAGTGATAAATATTCGGTAATCACTTTCAATTTGCACCGAGATGGTACCTGAATTTGTGATTAATGAAGGCAGTGGTTAACAACCTTGGCTGTACTAGCGAGTAAGCCAGAGAAGTTTGCAAAAGCTACACTTGGTGTTGAGAAAAGCAACACAGTCCCTGGAGGTTCTGAGTGAACTGGTAGAGGGCAGTGGGCCTCCAGCTTCAGCAGGCATTGGAATCATCAGGAGGGCCTGTTAAACCACAGGTTCCTGGGGTCTGTCCCAAGAGTTTCTGATTCAGGGGATTAAGAATTTGCATTGCTAATGTGTCTCAGGTGATGCTGCTGGGGCAGCTGCTGGAGAGAAGATTCATAAACTTATGGATATTCTCCTGGCCGCAGAAGTGTTTTTCTACTAAAATAACTGAGTAAAACTAGTAATTGCACTCCAGCTGTCCTCACTGGAGATTTCACCAACTTCCCTGAGCTCAAAGTGAGGATGAGGATGTATTGCTGAGAAAAAGTCTAAGACATGAAAAGTGCATTCTGATATCAAGTACAGCCATTTAGAGGAACGGTTTGAGGCCATGAAGTGACTGAGTGGCCACTAGATACACAGCCTTGTTTCTGTCCAAACATATTCCTGGAGCAAGAGGGGTAGGCCTGTAAGAGACGAAAAGAAAGGGGTTAGCAGTGGCTTCTGCTCACGATCTTCTTGTACAACAATTAGGAAAAGAAATAGGTTTTTCACATGCAGTGTTGTAATCTCACTATCTGCTGCATTTATTTTCTGTACCATGAGATTTAAGACTCTACTCCATTTCTTGCAGTTGCAGCTCTTGGAGTGTTAGCATGCTGTACTTACAGCTGAACATACTCAAAGGTCTCTCAATTTAAAAAAAAAAAAAAGCAAAATCCTCAGCTGCTGCCTTAATTCTGGTTCAATTGATTCGAGAAGGTCATTGGCTGGAGTCTGACCAATCATGTCTAGGCTCCAGTTCTGACCAATTAAGTTCTCTTCCCTTCTGCTTAAATGAGACTTCTACAGTCTCCCGGCTTTCACTGCTGCTGCTGAGGCAGGGGAGGGTGGGGCCTGGCTGCAAGCAAGTTGGGAGGAAGACATGGGCTTTACAAGCTTTAGTTTCTCTTTTCTGTTAAAGACTTTCTGCTTTCCTGTTTCTGCCTTCTTTGAAAAAGAAAATCTTCCTGCTGCTTTGGTGTGAGGGAAAGACAGGGTTTTCTTTGAGTAATACGAAAAAAACTTGAGACTGGGATGAAGAAATGCTTCAGGCAGATCAAATACAAAATACTACCTCTTCCAGGCAACTTCTTTTTCTTCTCCCTGTTCTTCCTCTCCTTGGCTTTCTGGGGGGTTTTGAAAATTTGGGTCTGGGAATGATCCTAGTAAGGGGCCAGGCTGGTGAGCACAAACCCAGCTTACCCTAAAATAGGGCCTTTTTTAACGCTATCCAGCAAGCGTTATGATGGAAGGCTGTAAAGAAGTTTAATTGGCTCAAGCTTTGGTTCTAACTTTAGCCTAATCTTTTCGTCCTAACCCTTTTCTGCTAAGGGCGGGTTATGGGTTACTTTCTTTCCTGACCACAGTTCACACAGAAAGAAACTACGCTGTAAACTGTCTGCCCAGTGCTTTACGTTAAGCTTATTCTCTAGCTTCCTTCTGCCCTGAGGCCATCCAAGCTTTTTAAGGGGGGGGGGGGTCTGGTCCACTGGTCCATTTGATGTCCACGACATGTGCCTTACCTGAGATCCATTGTGGACCAAAGCCTTTACAGGACACAAGACCTGTTGGTCAAACTGAACTCTGCTTATTCTCTAATCCTCTTTAACCAGCGTCGTTCCCAGGAAGCTCGAAATCTGGGAGACGCTCTGGTGTTGATTTAGAGGCGTCTTGCTCCAACTGAGGAGGCAAGGCCAGAGGCTCGGGAATGGTTTTGACTGGGGAACAGACTTGCTATCCATTAAGGTCCTCTTGTTCTGCTCTCTTTGCCTTTCCTGTTCTCTCCAGCTCCTGACTTGTTTTAATAGGTGTACACGCTTCCTATGTACTTGCTTGGTACCCCAACTGTTAAGCTTTGAAAGTCCTTAATTCTACCTGAAGTGGCTTTTAACATCCTTAGGCTTTCAGACTTAGACCTAACCCTACCAATCCTGCTGAAATCACAAAGTTGGCTTTCTTATGGGGCCCCAAACCTGAGGATTCCCTTCCATATTTCATGTTCAAACTACAGAACTTTGAAAATTCAAAGAGTTCTATTTCAGAAGCTCCTTTCTGGTAGGGTTTGCTGACGTTCCCCAGCTGGCAGTTGAATCTCCTTAGCCTCATAAATTGACTTGAGCAACAAGAGTCCAGTGATGCATGTAGGCAGGAAGATTAAATTGGACCAGTTAATGGGGTTGTGATAATTCTAGAAGTTTTCATCCTTCAGCTGCTTCTGTTCTCATAATGAAATAATCCCAGTACAAGAGACCATGAAATGCATGGAGACCCTGTTGATTAGTGGAATCTTAAGTGCTTTAGAATTTCTATAGGAATCACCTGTTCATGGCTTAAAGAGGATTCAGTTTCTTATCCTTCACGCACCAGTTAACTTCTGAGGGGTAAGATGTTAAGTCAAGCTCACAAATGTTGTCCATCAAGTGCTAGTAAGGCTAACCCATGATAGGCTTCCTATAACGAGCTTATTTTCATCCATGTAAAATAAGTGAAGACTTTCTGTTGCTTACGACAGCAGTTTAGGCTATTCCTGGAGATCAGATTAAATGAAATGCAGAAACGGCTAATGCTAAAACAAGCGAGAGCCCTGAGTGAACTCGGTCTTTTATTAGAATCATGAACAATACTAAGAAAAACGTGGAGGGCAAAGTTTTTCAGAGATTAAGACTTGCTAAAACCTGGGGTAGTGAAACACACCTAAAGAAGGGTAATGGAGTTCTCGTCGTGGCGCAGTGGCTAATGAATCCGACTAGAAACTGAAGTTGTGGGTTTGATCCCTGGCCTTGCTCAGTGGGTTAAGTATCTGGCGTTGCTGTGAGCTGTGGTGTAGGTCGCAGACGCGGCTCGGATCCCGCGTGGCTGTGGCTGTGGTGTAGGCCGGCAGCTACAGCTCCGATTAGACCCTTAGCATGGGAATCTCCACATGTGCCGGTGCGGCCCTAAAAAGACGTAAAAAGGAACTTTGTTGCTCCTCTACCCTTTCTGTTTAGCAATCGCTCGATTTCATCTCGGCGAGGCGAGGTGTGCTCCGTTCTATTTAACGTCAGATGTCATTAACTTTGCCCAACAAGACTTTCTTGGGGCCTACGAGCTTTAACTGTTCATATCCTTTCTCTTACATAACTTTGCTCCAGGAAGAGGTCATGGTCTTTCATGCCCTTTACTTTGTTCTTTATGCTGCTTACGTGCTTTTACACCCAAGGTCTTTGGCCTTTTTTTCCCCCCACAACCCTTACCCCCATCTTGAGCCATCACAAGGAAAAGCAGAATATCTAAGTACTGTTTTCTGCTGTTTTAGGGAATTCGTAAAAGACGTGGGGTGGTCCAGCATGCACCACCAATCCCAATTAGTGTGGTTAAGTTGGCATCTGCCGTGTTGTGGGGGGTGGCAAAGCCTGGTTCAAAGGATGCCCTTAAGAAATGCAGCGGTGCTGAGAGCAGGAGTTGCTTCTCAGCTGCCGAGGTCCAGCCCCAGCAGGGTCGCAGGTACCCCTAGGATGAGCGGCGTCGGCAGCAATAACGACAGGAGACTTATTCAGTGTTGCAGGATCATCATGCTTCTTGCTTCTGTTAGTGCAGATGCTCTTTTATTTTCACACAGATTACATACATCTCCTATTTCCCTCCCCCAAGCTTCCCAAGCATCGTATGTATTTTTTGAAACTTTCCACCCAGTCATCATGTTTGCCCACAATAAAGAAATCACCATGTACACTGTTGACCTTAATCATTCAATGAAATATCACAAGGAACTCAGCAGGGTCCCTTTTTACATATTGTTTCCTTTTCAGAGATTGTTCTCTCTCCAAGCTATTAACTTTACCCAAATACAATGGTAGTATACAGAGCACAGATTTTTTATAGCAAAATACAGTTTAAACATTAATAGGTCAGAGTTTATAGAAAGTTTATGATTAATCTTAACAATCAAAAATATAGTTTTCTAAGCATAACAGGATATGAGGTTAATAGTGTCTAACATGTGGTTAACCATACTTTTATTATTTCTACTTCTCTACATTTTCTACTTAATCTATAATTTCTAACTATAACTATGTCTAGTGCACTCCCAGGTGTACCATGGGCAAGGAATGTGGGTCTGTGTTGGCAGCAACGTCGACTGGCTCACAGCTTAAAAGACTTGCAGAGACATGCTAGACCACAGAGTTTCTATAAATCAATTCTACTTGTCATTTCAATTAAGTCCCAGTCTCCAAACTCTCACCCTGGGCCCTGATCTCTGCTTAGGCCTCCATTCTGGGTTTTTCCAAGGATGTGTTTTTTATGAATACACTTTTGAGTGTGTTTGAAAGGGAATCTATATCTAGTAGTAATATCATATTTTCTTAAGAATAAACACCCTTCTCATTCCTGGGCTTGGATGTTTTATCCATTATAGAATAGTTTTAATTTCTGGTGGTGGCAGTGGTGGCCATGTAGGAATTTTTAGAGGCGGGTATAGGAACACAAGTCCTAACCCTCTGAGTATTCAAAAGCAGAGGAACAGGAGCTGTGAAAGAGGCAGATACAATTAATCCCAGAAATAGCATAAGACAGAAACAAAATAGTAGAAGTGAGGATTTTCTGGAGATGCTGAGCAGGTCCTGACTGCTCTGCAGTTCAGGACAAGGGCGCCCTAAGGAACTCTGTCCTGCAGTCATCTTCATCCTGGCTCTGCCTCGGTGAGACTTAGCGCTGACCGCTCCCAACACTCAGCCTAACATGCACCTTCAGCAGATGTATCTAGACCTGATATCACAGTGGAGAGTTGCTGTTCCCGGGATTGCCCTGGGCTTATTTCAGGCCTTTAGTCCTAAAGGAGTTAAGGTGGATGGTTCAGTGCCATTCACAAGATTCACGTGCCTGCATAACTGCTCTTCCAGCTGCAGACTATTCTGATCACCTGCGAGCTGCTCGCTTTTAGTTACATGTCTCCTGAGCTGGGCTCAGCTTGGAGGCTTCACAACACTCTTAAATTTTTGCTCTCTGGTCTGGTAGAAACTCTAGGTCAGAGCAGGGATAATTTGCTCCTAATAAAGGCCAGCACAGGGTAACCATATTGTCGGTTTGCTCATATCTCTGTGCTCGGTCACTGAGGATTCCAAGCCCCCATGTGGGGCTTCTCCAGAGGTTGAAGGTCCTGTGTTGGTCTCGAGAGTTCCCTGGGAGTAGATATAAGCAGGAAGCAATCCTTTGGCTGGAGGGAAATCTGCACTCACTACACAGGAATTAAGATGCAAGATCTTACTTTCCTGGTCCCATAAGCAGGCTTCTAATTAGCTCCTTTGCTCCATCTTCTTATAGAGGAGTTGGCATCAACAGCCAGAAAGAGGTTATGTGTGCTAGTGAGGGGCTGATATAAAGTCGGTGCGTGACTTTTCTTTCTTAAACTTGTTTCTTGCTCAGCAAAACTTGTAATATCTCGTCAGTGACCACCAGCTAAGGCATGTTTAAAGGATCAATCTTGTCAAATAGCCATAGAATTCTCTCTCTTACAAATGCCTCTCAAGCAGTCACCTTCCCACTAGTTCAAGAAAATTCCTTATTCTTGCCCTCTAAGAGTTTTCAGATTTATCTAGTTTCCTCTTAAAAAAAAAAACACAAAAGCCTTGCATTTAGAGTTCCTGAAATTCGGACTTCTGCAGGCTCTAGTTTAGAGTCCCAAAACTCCTAGTGGTGTAGCCCAAGAACCTGATTCCTTCTTGCCTCTACTCCTTGGTCAATGTGAGCAGGGCAGCTTAATCTCCCTGTTTGTGTGTAAGGATTTAACTCCTCTACTCAAGGCACCGGTGTTAGGAAAGACTTCTGACTCCGTCTCCATATCTCACTGGCCCCTTCTCAAGCGATGCATACTGATCTATGTGCTTAATGGAGATGAAAAAAAATACTCTAAGTTCTTCAGAGTACGTGGCTAATTCTGTAGTTCCTGTGGGCCACAGGTGTTCTTAAAGTTTCTTAATGCTGCTCAGCATCAGTCCGTCAAAATGCCTGCTTAGTAACTATGGCTTTAGATGGTAGTTCCATACTGCAATCCAGTTTTATCAGCCAAATGAACATTTCAGTTCCACGGTGATGCAAGATGTTGTACTTGTTGAAAGCATGGATTCTGACGTCAGACTACATGGATTTAACACATGACTCTCCCACTTACTACCTATGTGTCCTTTGAAACTACTTAACCTCAGTTCCTCAGTGTTTCCTTGCCTGGAAAGTTGGGGTAGTAATACAAACTGTAAGGGGGTTATGGAAACTAAGGAAGCAAACAAATCTAAAAGAGCTTAGCGTCAAATTGTCAGGCACTAAAGTATTTGGCTCCCAGGTCTTAATGGTTTCTTATCTAGAGGAGAAAGGATGTAACTAGCTCTCAGGAACCACAGTCCTGAACCCCACAGTTCATCATCCACACTTTTTTTTTTTTTTGCCTTGGGAGAATACCAAGCTCTTCTCTCTCTCTCTCTCCCTCTCTCTCTCTGTATCTTTACATTTCCAGCTTCTTCAATTGGGAAGATTCTTTCTCTCAAGGTGTACTTAAAACCTTTGTCACTTGACTCTCGGCTCAAATACATTTCAGAGGAATCGTGCTTGAATTGATGTCTTTACAGTGTAGCAGGACAAAGGGCCTCAAAGTTACTGTGAGGACAGGGTCGCCGATCTGTGACCAATAGTAAAGCCTCCTAGCAGCAGAGTATGTCTCAGTCTGAGAGAACTCAGCAAGAACCCAGAGAACGTGAGACCCCTTGGATAGTGGGTTGCAGAGCAAGCATGATATTAAACCAGGTTCCGGGAACAGTATGGGCAGCACCGAGTTCCAGCTGGACTCGGTTTCGGGAAGCTTCGTCACTGTCTCCCTTGGGGACAGGAGCACTCAATGCAGTTTGCAGCTTCTTGATGCCATAGCAGAGGCTTAGAAATTAGCCTATGTGCCCCCAAATCCTTCTATATCAGGAAGCAAATGCTAATCTGTACAAGTGACATAGTAGTTACTCTTAAGAGTTAGCAGGAAGATTGCACCAGCAAACAAAAGGTAGCTGGCGGAATTCATAAGATGAACTGGATCAGGTGGGGTGGCATAGTTAAGGAATCCAGTTATGCTCCCAGCTGGCATTGTGCTCAGCCTTCACACCACCTCATGATCATTCAGGAACAAGGCATCACGGATTTTACCTTCAAGTTTATGAAATGTTAATGTTTGAGGACTCGGCTATGTACTTGCTCTCAGATGTCAGTAAGACCACAACCCTGTTCTAGTAAACTGTGAGAAGTACCACCTCACTATAAATGCAGAGGCTCACCAATGCCTCTCAACACTTGCTTTTCCAGGAGGGTTTGTGATGTTGCTCAGCCTGCAGTTGATTCTCTCCTTGACCTCATAACTGACTTGAGCAACAGCATCCCTGTAATGTACATAGGCTGGAAGATGAAATTGGACCAGTAATGGGATTGTGACACTGAAGAAACGTCCCTCCCTCTCAAATGTGTCCTCAGAACGAAACACGCCTGATGACGGCAGACACAATGAAATGCACTGAGATCCTGTTATGTGAAGTCAAAGTGGTCTAGAATTTCTGTAAGAATCACTTGTGGCTTAAATGGATTCAGTCTTTTCTTGTGAACTGTTAATTCTGAGGGCTGAGATGTTAAGTCAGAAGTTCTCAAGTGCTGTCTGTCGTGTGCTAATAAGACCAATGGCAGGCCCCCTTTTTACAAGCTTATCTTCACGTAGAATAAGGCTTTTATCCCCGTCTTGAGCCATCACAACGTGAAGCTGAATATCGTAGGACCCTGTTTTCCATTGTCTCCTACGGAATTCCTAACAATGCCATAGGGCACAACAACCCACTAAAAAACCCAACTAGTGTGGCTACATTGAAAGCTGCTGTGTTGCGTGGGAGGTGGGTAGTCAAAGGATGCCCCTTGGGGAATGCACCAGAGCTATCGGAGTAGGAGTTCATGTTGATCCTAACATGGGCCTTTAGCAACTGTATCTAGATATGACATCCCAGTGGAGAGCTTTCCTATCCTCTGTTCTGCTACTCCCAGTTGCACTGGTCTTACTTCAGGACTTGTGTCCAAAAAGAACTAAAGGTGGATGGTGCAGTATGGATCTCAAGATTGTTGTCCCCGCATAAGTGCTTTTCCAGCTGAGGACTACTCGGATCACCGGGGAGCTTTTTCTTTACGTCTGTGTGATGGCTTCTGAGCTGGGTTCTACTTGGGAGGCTTTACAGCAGTCTTACACTTAGCTGTCTTGGGGAAACTTTCAGAGCAGGGTTAATTTCCTACCAAAAAGCGGAGACATGCCAGGGTAACTATTGTCAGTTTCTTCTACTGCTGTGTGCTGTCACTGAGGATTCCAAGCCCCTCTGGAGGTGGTGGTGGGGGGTTTCTCTAGGGTTTGCACATGCTACGGGGTATCAAGAATTCTCCTGTAGACCTAGGGTGGGAATGAATCCTTTCTGGGAAAAGGGAAGTCTAGAATCACTGCACATAAGATGCACATAATAGAATGCAAACTTACCTTCCTGTTCTATAAGCAGACTGCTTATTGGCTTCTTTGCTCCACCTGATAGAGATGGTGGTATCAAGAGCCAGAAAAACTGGGATGAGTGTTAGTAAGGGGTTGATGCAAACTCAGTACATGGTTTTTCCTTGTGGCTGTGGTGTTACTTTGTCTTAAACTTGTAATGTCTCTTACGCAATGACCACCAGCTAATGCATGTTCTTAAGGCATCACTCTTCAATCTGACGAATAACAAGTCATAAACATCCACTCCTCTGAAAAACTACCTCTTGTAAGCAGTTAACATTCCTACCAATTAAAAAAAAAATTATCCTTTCCCTCAAAGACAAATTTTCAGACTTATCATGTTTCCTTTAAAAACACTTGCTGATTTATGTACACCTATAACTGAAATAAAATTGAGTTAAAATTAAATCACATTTAGGTTGCTGAAATTGGAACTTTGAAGTCTCCAGGTGAGTCTCAATTCCTGGTGGTGTAGCCTAGGAAACTTGTTCTCCTGCCTCTGCTGCTTGGTCAGGGTGAGCAGGCGGCTTCATCGCCTGTTTCCATGAAGGGATTTCCCCGCTGAAGGGAGCATTATTGGAAGAGACTTCTGACTCCGTCTCTGTATCCCACTGGCTCCACACAAGAGATGGATATTGATCCATCTCTTTAATGGAGACTACAAACACTGTAACTAGTTACCTAGTTTATGAAGTAGTTGTTTCTAATCCTTTGATTCCCTCTGACCTGCAGGTTTAAAAAAAAAACCAAAAACTTGACAGTCCATCAAAATAAGTTTAGATTGAAAAGTAAGCAGATAATGATGGCTTGACACTTTGATTCCATACTCGATCCACATAAATCGGCCAAGCATTTCAGTTCCGGTAGTGATGCAATATGGTATATTCGTTAAAAGCATGGATTCTGAGGTCAGACTAGCTGGATTTAATCCATTTTATCAGTTATCACCTGTGTGTCCTCTGAAACTACTTAACCTTGGTTCCTCAGTATTTCCTTGGCTGGAAATAATCACCTTACGGTGTAAGCACTAAGGAAGCAAATATGAAGAGCACATCAAAGTATTACAACTGATGTCAGGCACTAAAATATTAACTTGGCTCCCTGGTCCAGATAGCTCTGGCACCGAGAGGAGAAAGCAATATGTAATCCCTCCCAGGACCTGCAGTCCTGAACCCTGCAGTCATCTGCACCGCCTTTCTGTCCTGGGAGAGTGCCAAACTCCTCAGTATCTTTGCGTTTCCAGTTTTCTTCAATTTGGAAGTTGTTTTTCTCGAGGTGTAGTTAGGTCCTTGATGACTTGACTCAGCTCAAATACATTTTAGAGGAGTCGTGCTTGAACTGACATCTTTATGTGGCCCTCTGCCTGCTGCTAGACTGTAAGTTACACTGGGAGAACAGGGTCACCTTTGACCAATAGTAAAACCTCCTAGAAACAGAATACACCTTCTCTTGAGGCTCAGAACACTCACCAAAAAGCCCAGAGAATGAGACCCCTCTGGGTGGAGTTGGGTGCACAACAAAGACCATAGTACCCATGTTCCGGTGGATAGTGTGGGTGGCACTGAGTTTGAGCTGGGACTCGGGTTCGGGAAGTTCAGCGAAAATGTCTCCCTTAGGGACAGGGCCACACTCGCAGTCTGCAGCTTCTTGATGCCGTGGGGGAGGCTTACAAAAAGCCCATGTGCTCAAGACTCTTTCTTCCTCAGGAAGCAACGCCAATCTGTGACAGTGAGGTAGTCGCTTTACCTAGCAGTTGGCAGGAAACTCGAACCAGCTCCCGAGAGTTAGCTGGCAGAATTCCTCGTATGAACTGGCTTAGGAGGACTGATCTGGTGAAGGAATCTGAGCATTGTGCTCAGCCTTCACCCCTCATAATCATTCAGCAAGGCATCCCAGGCTTTTTCCTTCCAGTCGAAGTGTTAATATTTGAGGACTCTGCTATGTGTCTGACGAATTGCAGAAGACCCACAACGCTATGTCCTAGTGAACTTGAAAGCACCGCCTCACTGTACATGCAGACCCTCACAAATGCCTCTCAAGACGTGCTCAGGAGGTGCTGACCCGGCAGGGTTCGAGCGTCCTCGGCTGTGGCTGCCTGTTAGCAAGCTGATCTGGAGCCAGAGAAACACATGAAGAGCCTGGATAGGTGTCTCGGCATTGTATCAAGATGCTGTCAGTGATGTCTGCCCCTGGGAATGGAGCAAGGCAGCATATTTGCTGCTCGGGGCTCGCTGTGCTCTGTAGCCTGAGAAGGAACCGAGGGAGCTGCCAAACAGCTGAGGTCTCGTGGAGGCCGCGCCCAGTAACCTCGGGGCATCTCGGAATAGATGGTATAAGCATTCAGAGGATCAACGAACTTCTCTCCCCTCTGAAGTTAGCATTAAAAATCAAGACATAGAAAAAACACTGGAAACAATCCACATGTCTATCAGCAGGCGATTAGATAAAGAAATTGATATTTATACAGCGAAATACTACTCGGCAATAACAAACTACTGACATGCAATACAACCTGCATAAATCTCAAATATTAGGTTGATTGAAAGAAATGGGCATGAAAGAATGCATACTGTTTGATTTCCTTTATATAAAATTCTACAGGATTTGGGATGCAAGTGCTATCAAATTGACTTGATTTTTGTACACCTATAATTGAAATAAAATTCATTAAGCAAAAGTAAATATAAAAGCCATCAGCCTTACTGTAAAAAAAAAAAAAAAAAAAAAAAAAAAAACTACAGGAGTTCCTGTTGTGGCGCAGTGGAAACGAATCCGACTGATAGCCATGAGGATGAGGGTTTGATCCCTGGCCTTCTCAGCGGGTTAAGGATCCGGCGCTGCCGTGAGCTGTGGTGTAGGTCGCAGACGCGGCTCGGATCTGGCGTTGCTGTGGTTCTGGCATAGGCCAGCGACTACAGCTCTGATGCCACCCCTAGCCTGGGAACCTCCGTATGCTGCGGGTGCAGCCATAAAAAAGACAACAAAAAGTTAATGTTAAGTATTTGTTCTCAAAGACCTTATATTCCAGTAGAAATTGACAGAAAATACCTGACATAGCATATGAGTGGTTGAGAGAGAAAGCAGAAGGAAGAAATAGACTGTTTGAGGAAAGTGCTCACAGTTTTAAATAGGAAATTCATGGAAAACCATACTAAGATACTTGTCTTGAGATTTGAATTCTTTACCTATTACAGTAAACCAAAATCCTGTCGGAGGTGTATTTGTAATGAATAGTATCTCCCCCCACCAAAAAATGTAAACAACCAGCTCCGAATTGTATAAGAACGCCAATACTGTCAAATATGTCTGTCTCTTGCAGAGGAATAAATCAAGAGAAACCAGCCATGTTCATTTCTGGAAATAGGACAAATTCTCATGGGGGGGGGGAAGGAATAGGACAAGGAACAAAGGTTTTCTCCTGTCTTGTCCCAGCTGTGAAGTCTTTGATCTTAACTGATTTACAGTTTGTATTAAGCTCAGTAGTTATGCTCTTGCCAGTGGGGAGACCAGCCGGGTAAGAGGGTAGTCCTTGTGGTGACCTAAAACAGCTTTGCAGACACCAATCGCTGCTTTTCTGTTCAACCTAGAGATTATTTTCTTCCTAAAATGCCCTTGAGACAATAGGAAGAAACAGCATTTGGGCCAGATGACTCAGTGCTGCCTACCTGTGCATAGCTCTAGAAAGTTCAAGTCCCTTCTCACACCACTGGCTTCCAAATCATCTGAAGCCTAGTTGATTGTTTAACTCTAATAAAGGCAACGACTTAGAAAGGGATAAGAGGAAGACTGAAACACTGGCAAAAATGATTCTACCCTCCAATTCCTAAAAATGTCTGCATCCAAGTCGCTAGCCCCCCAGTCGCCTCGTGAGAGTAAAACCAAGGAAGCATGTGGCTGCCCTTTTGGTCTCATGTCCAAAGATGAGCTTCTGACCCCAGGAAAATCTTTGCTTCAAACCCTACCTGGAAGGTCAAGGGAAACTCCTCCCCTTCTTTAGCTAAATCTCAACTTGCCACATGCTTGTGACATACTCGGTGTGACCATGTCCTAAGGCTGATTTCTGGGGACTAAGCCTAGGATATCCTGTTTTCTAACTTTTAACTGACAGTCACTGGTGTCCTCTAACCTGGAATCGTAATCACACGTGCATCCTTAGAATGTGTCCCAACCTGTAACATGATTTTAACGCTACAATATCCCAGAGAACTCAGATCTGCCAATAACCAGGCCATGTGTCTTCTGGCAGAGTTTATCATTGTCTGGTCCCATCACTTCCCACGTGTTGACCTGTGACAGACGGTGGGAGCTCCACCATGTACTTCCCTGTCTCAACTGCTGCCTATGTTATGTTGTGCTTAGGCCGAACGCCTTCAGGCCCCATGTGTCCCTATTGCTAAAGCCTGTGCTGGAAGAAACCCCTTGGCAGGGAGACTAGAAAGACTCCATCCTATGACTGGTGTTTGAACTTGGTGAGATTGAGATGGTTAGCATAAGCCTGAGCTTACAGGGTCAAAGGAAGAGAATAGAAATGAAAGAACTAAACCCAGTAACTTCATAACATCCACAAGGAGTATGTTACAGGAACAAATGAATTTCAGTGGCCTACCTTTTTAAAGAAGAAACGATTGACCTTATGTCTCAGGAAGTTGAGTCTCCTCCACTTTTCTCCACCAAACTGGCATTGGTGGAGGAGAGTGGAAGTCAGAAGTTGCTCAGTCTAAAAGCCCAGAATAGGGTATTTTGGATTATAGCAACTTACCAGGATTGGGAGAATGCCAAGAACACAGAGGCTAGAAAGGAAGTGTGGTCTTGGAAGTTAAAATAGTTAAGTGTATTTACACTGGTCTGCTGAGAGGCAAGACCAGTAGTCAGGATGTGTTGGCGAGTTGGATTTCCATGTCACTCGTCTTCCTTCCCTGTGCCTTTTCCTAAAGCTCTACAGTTCCACTTAATCATGAATTTTCTAACCCTTTAAAAGTTCGGTCTCTTCCACCTGCTTTCAATGGATGATATTTCACAGTCTATAGACTTCACAATGCCCCAGACTTCATAGACACAACAGCAGTCATAGACTTTAATACATAGGCCTAATAAAGATCTTTGGTCTAACCTGGTAGCTGGAAACCATGCTAATCCTTCTGGCCACACTGGTCTTCTGGCTTTTAACAGAATGAAATGAAATTCTGCTTTCCAAATGTCTAAAACTTATGGAATCTTCATTATAATACCTACTTGTTTCCCGTTCTTTCTGGTACCTGCTCTCTGCTGGGTGTTAGCAGCCCTAGGATGACACTGGGCTTTACTCCTGTCTGTCCATCTGCATGTTTCTCTTCAACTGTTTCCAGTCTTTGTCCTTCCAGGCCTCTGACCAGTCAAGCCACTTGCCACTGCCCATTAGTGTATGTGTATTTAACCTCAAGGTGGAGCTTTTTTCACACAACACGGACAACCAGATGCACTGGCAGAGCTATGGCCACTAGGAGACCTGCCCCTCTCCCTGTCACTCAGGACAACCCTGGAGCGGGACTGTTGTGCAGCACTATCCATCTCTGGCTTGTGCTCGTTAGACACCTATTTTCTTCCTCCTAATATCGCCTAAAGCACAAAGATGCTTTCAAGTTAACTTAAAAGTGGATTTGGTAAACTGTCTACTCAGGACCTGGAGAGCAGCAATGTTTCATCTGAGGCAGGAATGTCCTTTAGTCTGTTTGTGCCCAGTCTCTGCCTAAATATTACCAGTTTGGGGAGGTCGTGATCCTCCAGGTCTATAGGTTCCACTCCAGAGAGCTTTGCTTACTAAAATTTGTTGCATCAACTGAGTCAGCTTACGTATTCTTTCTTTTGACCCCTACACCCTCCTGGGCCATCTCTCATTTCTCAGTTTTGTGAAGGCAAGTCTTTCTGACATTTCTTTCTACATCATGCAACTCTGACTACACATAGGTTTATCTTGTTTCCAGCAAGAGGGTGAATTCCTCTTTTGTTTACTAATCCATTCACAAACTACTGCTGGGTATCGAATCTGTGCTTGGGGCCGTGAATACATAGATTGTTATGGCAGGGTGCTATACTTAGGTACAATAGGTTGTGCTCTCGGAACTCCCCATCACAAAGACCAGTGTCAGGGAATAATGACCTGTTTGTCTTGTCCGCTATCCAGTATGAATTTGCATACTAGACGGTCTCAATATTCGGACAGCTAGAATTTGCGTGGTCACATGGCCCTCATACCGTTATTCACATACGCATTCTTTCATCTTGTGACTCCTTTGTTTCTCAGCTACGGCTTTTTAGGGGCTATATCTCTGTCTCTAGTTCTTACTCCATTTCTATATATGTCTATTCATATTACCTTTGAAAGAGAATCTCTAAAGCCCATGTCAGATGGTTGGAAGTTTTCAAGGTGGGAAAGGTGTAGCTGGAGACCAGAGACTTAGCCTTTTTCTTACGCTTTTTTTTTCCCATATCTCTGCTCTCAAAATCCCTCTGTTCTTGACTCAAATTCCCTCTGATTTTGACACACAGAAATGGAAATGATGTTCTACCTTTAGTTAAAAATCTCGTTTCTTCTGTGCATGTTTGGGATTGGTGGAAAGCTTAAAAATTAACAGCAAAAACTAACAACACATAGGTTAGCAGTGTAGCATGCCTTAATAGCTTTTTCCGAGACAGGTCTGCTTATCCTTTTCCATACACAGGAAGCGTCACCAGCTTCTAGGTCATACGTGTCACCAATGGACAAAGAATGGCTTAACTTTCAGTCCAACATAATATCCCAACAGTCGGGTAATACCTCTAACACAAGACCAACTGTGATGAGTCAAATAAGTAAAAGACTTATGTTCACTCACTTGAGCTGGACACACACAGCATGAACAAGAAACTTTGAGCAGCCTGTGGGCCCGTAACATTTGACTGTAACGAGAAATACAAGATGAGGAAAAAGAATCTGGTGTAGTCTGGGGCTAGTGACGAGACTTGCAGTCACTTCCTAGGACCTGCAACATCCTAAATGAGGCTGAAGAGCTACATCTCACCTGTGACGAAGCAGGAACAGAGCTTGAGTGTAGGATCTAGTTCTGCTCAGCGATCCCACAGCTCCTTCCTTCCTGGTACTCCCAAAGTCTTGTGCTATCTGGCTTTTATCCCACACTATAATCAATCTTTAAAGAGATCACATTGGTAGTTCTTACAAACACACACAAAATCCAGTGACATCTCCATAGCGGCCACCACGTTGGGTAGGAGCCATCGTCTTCCCTCTGGTTTACTGTAGCTCTTCTGAGTACTAGTCACTTCTTTATTTCTCCCCTCAACTATTCCTGCTGTTATCATAGGAGCCAGAAAGGACTCTGTTTCTTTAATTAAAACAATGGCTTTTATTCTGAGAGAACCTTAAAGTCCTTATAATGGTCCTTAAAGTACAAGGTACTGTGTGATCAAGAAGCTCAGGTGATTGTAAGATGGAGAGATTAAAACTGTACCTACACACCTTGCAAAAGTGCAGAAAATTAAATGTTTTAATAGCAGCATAGGTGGAGGATAGGTGGGGTACATTAGAAAGGATCAACAATTACACTGACATCGGACTTCAACATAAGCAATGCAAGACAGAATGCGATGGAAATCTATCTTGAAATAAATAAGGGCCCTTCTAAAGCTGGAGTACTTGAGAAATTGTTTTTGAAAGATGAACAAATGATTCTTAGAAAAATTGGAAAGTGTCACTATTAGGCCTGCACTAAAAAACAAAAACGTAGTTCTTGGGAGTTTCCATGTGACTACTATCCATGAGGACGTGGGTTTGATCCCCGGCCCTGCTCTGTGAATTAAGTATCTGACGTTTCTGGGGTGTAGGTCACAGAAATGGATCGGATCTGTTTGTTGCTGGGGGTGTGGTGTACGCTAGCAGATGCAGCTCCAGTTTTGACTCCTAGCCTGGGAACTTCAGTATGCTGTAGGTGTGGCTCTTAAATAAGGCAGGAGGAAAGAAGCAAGGTTGCAGGAGAGAATGAAGAGCAATGGAATAGTTAAATAAGTGATGAAGGTAAATGAGTATTGACCACACAAAAAGCAGGAAGTAAATGGGATTGAACATTATGTTCTAGCAACTATCTCCAGTTATCTAAGCCATGGGCACTTTTGTCACGTGATCATCTGTCTCCATGACTTCAGGATGGAGACGGGGACAATGAGAGGTCCTTTGTTCCCTCAAACCTTGCCTACTTTATCTGGCCCCTGTTGGGGTGTTAGGGCTCTAAGCTATAGTCACTCAGTTAACAGTGTTACCGCTGCCTCCCTGGCCACAGCCTGGATCCCTGTTTCTTACAACTTAGCGTGTCTAACTCAGCACATGTCCTCTGTTCCTTCCTGAGCTTTCCCTCAACCCAAAGCTGACTCCTCTCTCGTGTTTGCTCCTGACATCAACTTTTTGGCTACCTTAGGGTCAACGTCAGGCTCTTTTGGCTCTGGTCTGTCTCTTCAGTCTCGCTGTGCTTGGTGAATGTAAGCACCAGGGCTAAGGTGTTATGCAGGGGTCTCAGTTTATCGTAATATCCCAGGAGATGATCGATAATGGAAGAAGGCTGAGTCCACACCACCTGAGGGCCAAGGGTTAGAAAACAGTTTAATTCAGTATACTTCTACCAGAACTATGTTTAGAAGAGGTATAGTGGCTTGAGATTGCCTTTAAAAATCACAACCTTAAAAGTAAATCATGAATAGAAAATGTAAGCAGACCTGTGACAGAGATTGAATCAATAATAAAAACCAACTGATAAATAAAAGGGCAAGATCAAAGGTGTTAGTTAATTCTACCAAATATTTTAAAGAGGAAATAACCTTCTCAAATTTTTTCAAAAAAAAACAAATTCATGAGGCCAGCATTACCCCCATACCAAAGCCAGACAAAAATATCCTCAGAAAACCAGAGGCCAACACCCCTGACGAGCAGAAATGTGAAAAATCCTCAACAAAACAGAAGCAAACAATCTAGGTGCCCAACACGTGGCGCATTCGGCATGGGCTTCCAGATCCAGATGGAGGAGCAAGGTCCTGACTCACCGCCTCCCATGAGAACGGCCTGCACGCTCCCAGACAAGACTTTCTGCAGCAAAGGAGGGAAAGGACAGGCCGTGTGATGTGGGTGGGAGCAGAGACGCAGTCCAGGCAGAACCCGCCTCGTGTGCACTGACCCGCAAGTGGCAAGGCCGTCACAACCCTGGAGGGGTCCAAGCCCCATAGGGGACTTCCCAGCCCTGGGGAAAACCCCACCCATGATTGCTGGCTTTGAAAATCTGCAGCCAAGGGCTGTGGGAAACGGTGACTACACTTTGGAAGGGCTCAGGGACAAACATACCTCCTGAGTCCCAGCACAGAGGCAAAAGCTTGAAAAGCAGCTGCGTTATAGCGATGCTAACTTATTTGGCTAATTAATTGGCTAATATTAGGGCAGGTGCCAGAGGGGAGGGGATTGAATAGAACACTCTGGCAGTGGAAGTGCTGCTGGGTACCACTGAAAACCCAAAAACCCTCTTCCCACCCAGCTGCCGTGACAGTGGCAGGGGCTGTTTCTGTGACTCCATCAACCTTTTCCCATACACCTTTTCCCACTGGTCTCCTGAGGACCCACGCTGTCCAACCTGCCTGCCCCAGCTGCCAAAGTTGGTTCTGCCCAAACTGGCGCGCAGGAGCCAGCACTGTATCCCCCAAACCAGCTCCGCCCACCAGAGCGTCTACAGCAGACTTGGCCAGGCCCTACATAGCCAGGAGGGGATCAGGCCTGTCCCCAACCCTCAAGGACCTGGGACAGGACTAGCCCTTCTCCCCAGGGTGTCCATAGCAGCCTCAGCTAACTGTGTCGCCAGCTGGGCCAAAACCAGCTCTGCTCACTAGGATCCTAAGTAGTCAAAGCCCGACCACCAGAAAGGGTGTATGTACGCAGACCACAAAGAGGCCCCTGGAGCGCCTGACTTTGGTACCAAAGGGGCAACTCCACTGGACCCCCAGAACACCTACATAAGGCCACTCTTTCAAAACTGGGAGTTATTGCTGATGTATCTGATACAGAGAAACAACCACACAAGAATTTGACAAAATGAGACAAAAGGCATTCCAGAGTGGAGTTAGGTCTTTCAGTGGAAGAAGTGCTAAACAGAATGGAAGTAACTTAGCAGGTTAAAAGGTTTCAAGTAATGTTCCTAGAGATGCTCACTGACTGTGGGAGGAGGAATGGACTCGGAACCTCCCCAAAGAGAGCAAATATAAAGGACCAGTCAGAGCTGAAGAATAGAACTGAAATTGAAAATATACCACAGGGAATCTTTCTAGCCCAGAATGAAAATGTTGCCTTTTTCATGGAGTTCCCTGGTGGCTCATTTGGTTAATGATCCCATGTTAATGCTGGGCCACAGGTTTAATCCCTGACCTGGGAGCTTCTTCATCCCTAGGGTGTGGCCAAAAAAAAAAAAAAAGAAAATGTTACCTTTTTGAGATTGAATTATGCTTCAGGAAATCAGGAGCCACTGCTTGTGAACACTGTTAAAGGATACACATAAAACCAGTGTGTGTGGCCTTTGAGATTTTTCTTGAGTGGTGACTCTTGGGAATCACCAGGAGGGCTTGTGAAGCCCCAGGTTGCTAGGGGCTATCCCAAGGGCTTACGATTCATAAACGCTTCTGGAGTTCCCGTTGTGGCTCAGCAGTACGGAACTCGACTATCTGAGAATACGGGTTTGATCCCTGGCCCTGCTCATGGGTTAAGGATCCCGTGTTCCCTGTGAGTTGTAGTGTAGGTCGCAGACACTGCTCAGATCTGGTGTGGCTGTGGCGTAGGCTGGCATCTGCAGCTCCACTTCTACCCCTAGCTTGGGATCTTACATGTACCCCAGATGTGGCCCTGAAAAGCCAAAAAAAAAAAAATTTCTAATCTCACGTGGATGTAGCCACTGGAAAGATTCATACTCTTAATATTCTTCTGGCACCATAAGTACTCTCATGGAAGTGTCAGAATAAAATTAGTAATTGCACTCCAGCTGTCCTCATTAGGGATTTCACCAATTTTTCCTAAACCCAAGGATGAGGATGCATTGATGAGAAAAGCTAATACATGGAAAGTGGCTTTTGATGTCCCAAGCACAGACAGCTAGAGGGACAACTTGAGACCACGGAGTGATTAGCCACTAGGTGCAGTCTTATTTTCTTCAAAAGTGTTTTTGAGTTAAGAGGGTTGGGCCTCTGAGACCGTACAAAGGAGGGAGATAGCAGTGGTTTCGGTTCACAAGATAAGTGATACGACTTGTGTATTCTATATAATTAAGGAAAAAATTGCTTTTCATGTGGAATAGTGTAACATCAGTATTTACTGCATTTTTCTTTACTGTGTATTTTCTTTACTAAAATACTTAGATTCTAGCCCTTTTCTGACAGTTGTAACTTTTTCTCATTGCACAGTCATCATACTGTACTTAGAGGCACACCTTGGTCAAAGATCTCCCGGTTAACAACTGCTGCTCTTCAGGTTTGATTCTGGAAGCTCATTGGCTGCAGCCTGACCAATCATGGCTGGTCTCCAACTCTGACCAATTAGATTCTCTCCCCCTTCTGTTTAAGTGAGACCTCCATAGCTTGGCAGCCTTTATTGCTGTTGACTGAGCCAGGGGTGGGAGGAGCTTGAATACTGTGAGGAGAGAGACCGGGAGTTAGGGGAATTTCCATTCTGTCAGTCTCTGTCTCTGCTTTTCTGTTTCTGACCCATTTGGAAGAGGGTGAATTTCTGCTCCTCGCATGTGAGGGGAAGACATGCATAATGAGTAAGGCTCATAGATTTTTAGTCCTCTTTCATCTCACTCATGATCACCAAGTGTCTGCAAGAAGTCTTGTTGGCCTTGAAAGGTAAATTTGATACTGAGTTGAAGGCTTGGGGCTGATCAGACACTGCAAACTACCCTTCAGAAGTTCTTCACCTACACCTGCTTCCTTTACTTGGCTTGTTGTGGGCTCTGGAAAATCTGGGACTAAGTGGGGGGAAAAGAACTCCAAGATGGTACTAGCTAAGGGGCCAGGCTGTGAGAACTAACCCTCCTTGGACTAGGGTGTTGCTCCCTCTCCATTTAGCATCCCTCACAATGGAAGGCTGCAAGGAGAACCTTCTTAGGTTGGATCAAGCATTGGTTTTAACTCGAGCTTAATCTAAAGCTAGCCTCACCATCCCTGGCAAGGGTGGGTCAGGGGCTACTTTCTCTCCTGACTCACAAGATCTCATGTCAGAGGGGAATTAAGAATATTGTCTGGTATGTGTCCTGGTGCCTTCACTAGGCTAACTTCATAGCTTTCTTCTGCCCAGAAGCCGTCCACACTTTTCCAGAAGGACTTGGTGTCTAGGACACGTGACATGTCTGAGAACCATTTTTGAACAGCCTTTTCAACTGAAAAAGAGCTGTTGGTCAAATTTAACTTTCCTGAATTCTGTTGTTCTTCATAAATCTTAGGAAGCTTGAAATCTGGGATACACTCAGGTGTTCAGTAGGCTGATTCCACTTGCTCAAATTTGGGAGACAAGACCCAAGGCTAGAGAATGACTTGACTGGGGCACAGACCGTACCATTCACAAAGCCCTCTTGTTCTGTTTAGCTCTCCCTCTTGATGTTTCGGGGTCTTGGCCTTTTTGTCCTCACAGAAATACATGGTTCCCCCCTACGTACTTCCTTGCCTTCTAGTTCCTAGGCTTTGAAATTCTTTAACTTGGTCTGAAGTACTGTCTAGCTTGTATTCCTTTAAGCCTTTAGGCCAGACTTACTCATACCAATATCACTGATTTCAGAAAGACAGCAGTGAGTGATGGCTAAAAGAAAGATTTTGATTCTCTGCTCAGGAATTGAACCTGGGCAGCCTGGATGAAAACCAGGAATCCTAAACACTAGACTAGCTAGACGCTAAAAGCAGAATTACCCTGATTCTTTCCCCCTGTTGAAAGCAAGACCGTTTCAAGGAGGTAAAGACTGTAAAAACATGTATAAAGTTTGTTAGAAACACAGCACAGGGAGTTCCTGTCGTGGCTCAGCAGAAACGAATCTGACTAGAATCCATGAGGATGTAGATTCTAGCCCTGGCCTTGCTCAGTGGGTTAAGGATCCAGCTTTATCGTGAGCTGTGGTGTAGGCCAGCAGCTATCGCTCAGATTCGACCCTTAGCCTGGGAACCTCCATATGCCGTGGATGCAGCCCTAAAAAAGACCCCCCCACAAAAAAACAACAGCATAACATGGAGAGCACACAGAATTTAGTCTGTTTACCTAAAGCAGAAGCAAGGCAGTAATACACACCCGAGGGTGTGGGCATCCCCCTCAATGAGGAGAGCGCCAGAGAAGTGACTTAAGTCACTTAAGTTCTCCTGGGTCTTTGTCTTCTTTTGGCCAGTTCTCTTACACCTGACCGGACCCAGGGCCCTCCCCTGATCTGCATGCACATCTTTTGGCCAAGGTGGATTCCAAAGCAAAGCACGGCAGGAAGGTTATCTAGACTTGTTTGGCACCCCCTCCTTCTGACCAGAGGTCTCTCACATGTGTAGTTGGGGGTCTCCCTGACCCTGAGGAGTGGGGCAAGCCCCTCTTAAGATGCACACACTCTATAGGAGTGACCTTCTCAGGCCAACCTCAGTAGTTGATGTTAAAGGGAAATGATGCAGCATTAAGCTTCAGTGTCTGTTCTTAAATCACCCACGAAGGCAGTAACTTAAATTTGTTTTATCACTTTATCAGCCCCTGAAGTCTATTTTTAATAGAATACACTGTTTTCAAAACTAATTTGGTTTTGTATGCTTAGAACTTAGACTTTTGCCTATTAGAAATGATACTTAAAAGTTCTTTCCCGTCGAGTTCATTTTACTAGTTTTGGGAGTTTTTTGACATCCAAAATTTAACTATTTCAGTTAATACAGACATTTGATTTTCATACGTCACTGTGGCCAAATTCAGTAAATCAACTTGAATTTTAGGCTCTACTATTGTCCAAATGATCTGAGCTCCAGACAACACATGTCCTCAGCTTCCTTGTTCTTCTGTCCTCCTGGCTGCCACGTGTCCTACAGCGAAATCCTGCTAGTTTTCAAAGCACCCTCCGAAGGCCAGTTCTAGTACTAAGGTGTCATTGAACACTTTTGATTCCAGCAAGCCGGTGTCCTCCTTCCATTCGCTGTCCCTCGCCCCTCAGCGTAGTTCCCTCTTCAAAATCCTAGAGCACCTGTTCTCGCTCTGGTTTTCCTTTAGATGCCCGCCTGACAAGTGCCCGTTTTGCTTTACTGATAAGAGGAGTGATTTTTATCCAGTCCACCAAGCTGGCTGTTCCCTCTAGAATAACCTCCTGTGTGTCTGGATCTCAAACAGCTCTGTAATTGTTCAGCAGTGAATTGCAGGTCCTGTGTCAACATGAACATGCACTTCTCTACAGCATCCAAAACCAAAGGCATGGCCTTCAAACTGGTCTTCTCACCATGCATTGCAAAGATTCTTCAGTAAGCGGCTACTGATCCACAAAGAGACAGTTCTTTGACACTAAATCTGCTGTTTCGGTGGCTCCTTAGTTTTGCTCGCACTCTAAATTGAATAGCGTCTTGGGGTGGCTATAGCTGGTATTGCTAATGACCTTTTTCTACTGTTCATTTTATATTACCTTTGTCTTCAGCAAGCACCTCAGCTTGATGGGGTTCTTTACTTGGTGCAGTCACCCAAACCTTTATTCCTAAAGAATATGGGCCATTAGTAGTCCTGCCTGACTAATATAGTTTATAGTTTTCCATTGACCTTAATCACAGGGCATAGTAATAGAAAGAGACCCTGGGAATCTCCTGTATACCCAGATAAATTCTTCTCTACCTCCCTTGTGAAGTAGAAGTCCAGTTTCCCCTTGTAGTAATGACCAACCACCCCGGCCCTCACAATAATTCCTTATTTACCTTTGGATTCAGACATGAGCTCAAAATGACGAGGTTGCAGTTTTAACTTCGGTTAGATGCATTATTCCCTTTGAAACTAAGACTTCTAGGTCAACAAGGCCTAAGGTTGTGGAAACAGCAAAAAATTTTGCTAGTGGGCTACTAGAGGAAATAGTGGTGTCACGCCCATTTTACCCCTTGATTCCTAGACCTGTAAATCTGGGCTGTGGGAGAAATAGTTTCATATATTGGGTGTTAATTCAGAGAATATGCAGCCTCTGGAGAACCTTCTGCAGCCCTGCAAGGTGTTGCTACCTAGCTGGTGTTGGAACCGAGTCTTTAAAAGTCCATTCCACTGTCCTATAAATCCAGCTGCTCCAGGGTGGTGGAAAAGATGGTAATAGCAGTGAATCCCATGAGAATGGGCCCATTACTGTACTTTATTTGCTGTGAACTGAGTTCCCATCAGAAGCAATGCTATGTGGAACACCACGATGGTGGCTAAGGCATTCCATATAAGTCCACAGATAATAGTTTGGAAGACGCATTGCATGCAGGGAAGGCAAAACCATATCCAGAGTGTTTGTTCCTAGATGAGCAAAACACTGCCTTCTCCATGATGGAAGCAGTTGAGTGTAATCAGCTTGTCACAGGATAACTGCCTCATCACCGTGAGGAATGGTGCCATATTGGGAATTTGGTGTTAATCTCTGCTCCTGGCAGATTAAGCACTCGGCAGTGACCATAACCAGGTTGGCCTTGGTTAGTCCCTATTATTGGGGTCATACGTGACCTCCATCCTTGACACTATGGCCACTTTGTTCATGAGCCCAAAGGCAATCGTAATGGTGGCTGCTAGAAAAAGAGGCTGGTTCTTATAGATAAGAACAGGTCATCCTGTCTACGTGGATAGTAAATCCTCCTCTGCTGAGGTCATGGGACACACATATCTTTAGTTCTTTTTTCCTTTCCCCCTTTCAGAGAAGTCTCTCATTTTCCCTAAAGTTTCTGGTTACCAATTTTCTAATCCTAGTCCTTTCAAGTTCCTGACCATCTGGCCAAACTGTTGGCCATGTCCCACGTGTTGGGATATAATCGTGACTCTGATCACTTCTTCTGAGAAAAGTAAACAACTAGCTATGCTGATCAAAGTTCTACCCACTGGGGGGATTTTCCTTCAGCATATAAAGTACAGCTGTCCATTGTCAGGTGGTACCTGTATATTGTACAGAACTTTCCATAAACCAAGCCCAAGTCTTATGTTCCTCTGTAAGCCAACCCTTGGGAACTCGTCATGATGTCATAGCTGCAGGCATGGAGGAAGTGCAGCTGGAGTGCAGACAATGGGCACTGGGGCCACTTCGTGCCACTTAGTGCCTTCAGGGCCTGCTTGAGCCTGATCACATGTATATCGCGTCGATTTGACGGAGTCCAGCTGTTGAAGCTCCACTTACTGGCTTGGTAGGTCAGATAAATCCCAATTTATGTAAGGAAGCTCCAGTCACGTGCTAATTTGGCCCATGCTCAAGCATTCAGCCTTGGCCCAGTAGTAGGCCAAGAGCTATTTCGTAAATGGACAGTAGTTATCCACCAAAATCCTAAGGCCCTCCACTGCCATTCCCCTATGGGGGCCTGCCAAAGGCTGCAGCCAGCGTGTCTACTGCCACTGACATTTTAAGCATCACTGGATTGGCTGGGTCCCATGGACCAGGTAGAAAAGCAATTTGTATAGCAGCCTGAGCTTGCTTTCAATTCTATTTCTGGGCCCCTGTCAAAACCAGGGCCCCTGTCAAAACCAGAAGTTGTGGGGTCACTAGTAAGTGACCCAGAGTAACACACCCAAATGAGAAATAGGTTGCCTCCTAAATCCAAAGAAGCACACTAACCATTATGCCTTTTTTTTTTTTTTTTGCAGGAGGGGTCACATGGACCATTGGATCTATAGAAGTTTTATTAAAGTAGAAGGACCCTGGACCCTGGATATGATAGGTACCTTTTACTTTACAGCAGTTATGTTCACAGCAGAAATGGGCAGAGGGTACAAACTGCCTACGTATCCTCTCTCCCCACGCATGCATATGTGCCTTTATCGCCAATATCATTGACCAGAGCGGTGCACTGGTTACAGCTCAACTACAAAGATTCATCATTATCACTCAAGGTCAGTGGTTGACATTAGGGTTCTCTTGTTGTATGGGTTTGGATAAAGATAAAATGACATGTATCCACTACTTGTAGTATCATGCAGGGTATCATTTACTGTCCCAATAACCCTCTGTGCTATCTACTCATCTCATCCTATGCCTAACCCCTACAACCACTGACTGTTTAATTATCTCCATGGTTGGCCTAGTTGCTGTGGCTAGACCTTCCAGTATTGTGTTGAGTAAGAGTGGGCCTCCTTTTCTTGTTCTTGATCCTAGAGTGAAAGCTTTCAGCTTTTTACTGAGCATGATTTTATTTTAGCTATTAAATCATTTATTTTTGGCTTTTTAGCACCACATCCGTGACATATGGAAGTTCCTGGCGAAGGATTGAATCCGAGCTGCAGGTCCCGGCCCACACCACAGCCACAGCAACTCAGGATCCAAGCCACTTCTGTGACCTACACCACAGCTCACAGCAACACTGGATCCTTAACTCGCCGAGCAAGGCCGGGGATCAAACCCACATCCTCATGGATCCTCACTGAGCTACGGCAAGAACTCCTGAGCATGATTTTAGCCATGCATTGGTCACACATGGCCTTTGTTAAGCTGAGGTACATTCTGTAATGCCCGCAGTCACGAGACCCCCTCGCAATGAACACACCAGAGTCAAAAGTCAAAGCCAAAATGGCAAGGGTCCTTTATTGCAGGTTTGAACCTGGACCCCTGCGCACTCGTTACCGGTGACGCAAAGAGGTCCCTACTGCAGCGAGTACAGGGTTTTTATGGGCACACACAAACAAGTCCGGGGCTTAGGGGAGGTTTTCAAAGGAGAGGGACGCCAATTGGCTGATATTTGAATTGGGACACCGTCTGCTATATGATTGGCCTGGGATCGCGCGATCGATATTCAGCAAGCAAGCAGGTTTACAGAAGCAGATGTGGTGGTTAGTGGCTGGCTATAATTGGCGCGCGCGGGACTTTTGAAAGTTGCAGACCTGGGGGGGATGGAAAATTTCCTAAATGGCAGCCTGTTATGTTTTGGCTGGTTTTATTGACCCTTTGTTGCGAAACACTGTCACAACTGATATTTAGCAAGCAAGCGATGTTACAGAAGCGAGAAGGGCGCATTAAGTTTCAATTGCCTTAGGTTTCGTTTCTCAGGGGCAGTGATAACGGTTTGGTAATTCTTGTCTTGGTCAAAGGCTTTGAGTTCAATCTCCTTGAAGTCAAGTACAAAAGTTCATTGGAGAACTGGAGTTTGTGGCTGTGGCCATCTGACTTTGTTTGCAAGCGAGTACTTTACTATTGCGAGCTGGAGTTTGGCACTTGCCATCAGCCTCCATAGATTAAATTATGAGCCACTGCAGCTGCGATCCCACAACACCCCCTGAGCGGAGCTCAGAGTAGAGATTTGGAGAGTGAGGTACTCCATGCTCTAGGAAAACTGTAAGAACAGTCTTCGGATAGTTAAATACTTTTAGAAGATTTTAAGAGTCCTTCTCCTTGCATTTCCTCATATCTAGGAAAACACTAAAATCCTTCATGAGGATATCTGCTCCTCGCGACTAATAGTAAACTTTCACCAGACCAGCAGCAAACTTTTGTAAAATGTGGGCCCACCTGCATGCACCCTTCACTTTTATCACATATATCCTGATAGCAGAGGGGAAGTATTTCAGAGCTGTCTGAAATGCTACATTCCCTGGCTGCAATTAATTCAACAAAACAAAAAGATGTCATCTGTGAGTGCAGCCACTCCCAACGGTGAGCCATTGAGCCCTGAGGGAACTCAGGAAGGAAACAAACAATACTGGCCCTGATAGCTGAACTGCATATAGGAGTGATTCCAGTAAGCCCAGACCTTTGCATCCTCCCACAGAAATAGGCTAAATTCCTTGAAATAATCTGGTTTTCTGTAATCTTTTTCTTCCCACTACCTGTCCTTTGATGAAAAAACTCCTAATGTTCCAGCTCCCCCCTTACCTGCTCAGGGAATTTTCCTCAGGGCCACCTGAGATGCTGTCTCCTGGGCTTAAGTTGTCATTTTTCCCCAAATAAAACATAACTCTCAACTTGTAGGTTACGCATTTTTTAAGTCAATGCTATTAATGAGGAATGCAGAAATCTTCTCCCTGCTGGCTAAGTAAGTTGAGGTGAGGAGTATGTGTGTGACTCTCCCTTCATAGCTTCCCAACTCCATTCTAGATCAAGTTTCCTTTGTTCATGATCACAGGACATATGTTTTCAACACCTTTGGGAAAATACCAAGAAGTGTAATTGCTGGATCATGTGACAAAAAAGGTAAGGTAGTTTCTTAGGAAACTTCTAAACTGCTTTGCAAAGTCACTATACATTTTCTTATATTCCCACCAGTAGAGAGAATTCCTGAGGCTCAACCCACTTGAGTATTATTTTCAGTGCTGGGGATTTTAGCTGTTTTTTTTTTTTTTTTCCATTATAGCTGGTTTACAGATTTCTGTCAATTTTCCAGCTGCACAGCATGGTGACCAGTTACACATACATATACGGATTTATCACAGGTGATTAGACATAGTCCCCATGCTATACAGCAGGATCTCCTTGCTTTTCCATCCCAAAGGCAATAGTCTACAACTGTTAACCCCAGATTCCCATACCATCCCACTCCCACACCACCCTCTTGGCAATCACAAGTCTGTGATTTTCTTTTCTGTAGAAAGGTTCATTTGTGCAGTATATTAGATTCCAGATATAAGTGATATCATATGGTATTTGTCTTTCTCCTTCTGACTTCACTCAGTATGAGGGTCTCTAATTCCATCCATGTTGATGCAAATGACATTATTTTATTCTTTTTTATGGCTGAGTAGTATTCCATCATGTATATATACCACATCTTCCTAATCCAGTCATCTGTCAGTAGACTTTTGGATTGTTTCCATGTCTTGGCTATTATGAATAGTGCTGCAATGAACATGCGTGTGCACGTGTCTTTTTCCAGGAGATTTTTGTCCGGATATATGCCCAAGAGTGGGATTGCTGGGTCATACAGTAGTTCTATGTATAGTTTTCTAAGGTGCCTCCATACTGTTTTCCATAGTGGTTGTACCAGCTTACAGTCCCACCAACAGTGCAAGAGGGTTCCCTTTTCTGCACACCCCCTCCAGCATTTGTTGTTTGTGGACTTACTAACGATGGCCATTCTGACTGGTGTGAGGTGGTATTTTGTGCTGGTTTTGATTTGCATCTCTCTAATCATCAGTGATGTTGAGCATTTTTTCATGTGCTTGTTGGCCATCTGCATATCTTCTTTGGAGAAATGTCTATTCAGGTCCATTGCCCATTTTTCAATGGGGTTGTTGGCTTTCTTGCTGTTGAGCTGCATAAGTTGTTTGTATATTTTAGAGATTAAGCCCTTGTCAGTTGCATCATTTGACAGTATTTGTTCCCATTCTGTAAGTTGTCTTTTCATTTTCTTTTTGGTTTCCTTTGCTGTGCAAAAGCTTTTCAGCTTGATTAAGTCCCATTGGTTTATCTTTGCTTTTATTTCTGTTGCTTTGGGAGACTGACCTGAAAAAACATTTGTAAGGTTGATGTCAGAGAATGTTTTGCCAGTGTTTTCTTCCAGGAGTTTAATGGTGTCTTGATTTATATTTGTCTTTAAGCCATTTTGAGTTTATTTTTGTGCTTGGTGTGAGTGTGTTCTAGTTTCATTGATTTGCATGCAGCTGTCCAGGTTTTCCAGCAGTACATACCGAAAAGCCTGTCTTTTGCCCATTTTAAGTTCTTGCCTCCTTTGTCAAAGAACAATTGACCATATGCATCTGGCTTTATTTCTGGGTTCTCTATTGTGTTCCTTTGGTCCATATGTCTGTTTTGGTACCAGTACCACACTGTCTTGATTACTGTGGCCCTGTTGTATTGCCTAAAGTCTGGGAGAGTTATGCCTCCTGTTTGGTTTTTGTTCCTCAGAATTGCTTTGGCGAGTCTGGGTCTTCTGTTGTTCCATATAGATTTTTGGATTGTTCGTTCTAGTTGTGTGAAGAATGTCATGGGTAATTTGATAGGGATTGCATTGAATCAGTAGATTCCTTTGGCCATTTTTACAATATTTTTTTCCGTCCCATAAGCATGGAATATCTTTCCATTTCTTTGTATCTTCTTTGATCTCCTTGATTAATGTTTGGTAGTTCTCTGCATATAAGTCTTTCACCTCCTTGGTCAGGTTTATTCCCAGGTATTTGATTTCTTTTTGAAAAGTAAAGTATTTTGGTATTCTTTTTCTAATATTTCATTGTTAACCTTCAGAAATCAATCACATTTCTGTATATTAACCTTATATCCTGCTACTTTGCTATATTCGTTGATCAGTTCAACTAATTTTGGGGTTGAGTCCTTGGGGTTTTCTATATATATAGTATCATGTCATCTGCATAGAGTGACAGTTTTACCTCTTCTCTTCCTATTTGGATTCCTTCTACTTCTTTTTCTACTTTGATGTCTGTGGCTATAGCTTTCAGTACTATGGTGAATAAAAATGGAAGGAGTGGGCCTCCTTGTTGATGATCAGAGAGGAAATGCTTTCAGCTTTTCAGTGCTGAGTATGATGGTAGCCATGGGCTTATCAAAAGGCCTTTGTTATGCTGAAGTATATTTCCTCTCTACTAACTCTGACATTTTAATCATAAATGAATGTTGAATTTTGTCACAAACTTTTACTATATCCATTAAAATCATAGGATTTTTCTTATTCAATTTATAATATAGTATATCTCATGGACTTGTAGATACTGACCCATCCTTGCATCCCTGGGATAAATCTCACTTGTATGTGGTATATGATCCTTTTAATGTATTGAATTCTATTTGCTAATGTTTTGCTGAGGACTTTTCCACCTATATTCATCAGTGACATTGGCCCGTAATTTTTGTGTATGATAACTTTGGTTTTGTGTATGATTCTGGCATCATAAAAAGAGTTCAGAAGTATTTCTTCCTGTGCCATTTTTGGGAATATTTTAAGAAGGATAGGTGTTAACTCAAAAGCACTGTGTAGAATTTACCCATGGAGCTATCTGGTCTTGGATTTTTTTTAGGAGTATAATCATTTAATTTCATTAATTGTAATTACAATAGTAATTTCTCTCTTCCTGATTTAGTCTTGTGAGCTATATTGCTATACACAGTCAATATTTAGTTGACTTTATCCATAGGTTAAATCTTTCATTACTGTTTCTTCCTTCCTGCTCTTTAAGCTTCTGATATCACTTTCCTTTTACCTGAAGAATGACAGTGTTTTATTTAATGCGACTGTGCTGTTGTTAAATTTTCCTAGTGTTCTTATAAAGAAGTCTGTTTTACCTGAAAACAGAGCCCATATCTTCAAACTGCTGTCCTATAATTCTGTCATCTCCTGGCTTCCATCATTTCTTTTGGGACATCAGCAAAATTGTTGTCCTTTTGATGTTACTAACATTTTCTGGCTAAATTTTAAGAATTTTTACTTCATGTTTGATAATTGGCAATTCTATAATGATGGCTCTAAGTATCGATTTGGGGTTTTTTTTAAGATTATCTGGTTTGGACTTCACACAAAATTTCTTAAATTTCAAAGCTAACTAAGGATATAAAGCTAAAAATGCAAGTCTTCTCTTGAAGCATTCCTTCTACCATATTCTCTCCTCTCCATTTAGAACATCAGATAGTTACCTTTTGCCCTTCTCATGATGTCGTCCATTTCTGAATATTTCTCCTGTATTTTTCATCATTTTTGTCTCTCCATGCCTTGCTGTATTCTTACACATTTTTATTTTACTAATTGTTTTTTCAATTTGATTACATTGTTGTCAAAATCTATCCCTTGAATTCTTAGTATAAATTAGTTTTCATTTTTATGTCTGCTATATCCTTTTTTGTAGTTTCCAATTCTTTAGTGGGGTTTTCAATTTTGTCATTTAATTATTGTATCATTTAAAGGACTTACAGTCTCTCCCTGATAACTTCGATATATAAAGCCCCTTTGGATATTTCTAGTCTGTGTAGGTTCCACTGGTTATCATTCATGCTGTCTTACCTCTTGTGCTTATTTTTAAAAAAATGTACTGGATATTTTCTTTTAAAGGGATAATCTGCAGCCCAAAGATAATACCATTTTTCTTTTTTCTTCAGAAATGTTTGGCTCCTGCCATGTACCTGAGGACACTAGTAATACTAACCAGAGGTTAAGATAAAGCTGAGCGTCACTCCCTGCAGGTGTTGTTCTAGTTCCAGTTTACCCTTAGGAGCACTAGGCAGACTTTCAGAATCCATATTCAATATGTGGGGGAGGAGTGGGGATTGGGTATTTACAGGGCCATCTTTTAGTCAATAATTCCTAGACTACCATGATTTTTCCCCTAGCCCTTTCTGGCAGCAATGTTCAGCCTCTCAACTGCTTCTTTCGGTATCAGCAAATGCTACCAGGCAAAAGGTGCTCCCAAATGCCAAGCTCCTCTCTCTGGATTTGTGTTCTCCCTCAAATCCTGGCCAAATAATTTCACTATTTTAACTCGCCAATGCCTCAAGTAGACCTTTAAAAAAAAAACTCTACTTTTCCAGCTATCTTCAGTCCGCAATTATTCCAAAGGAGGCTCATAGGCTCAATGATAGACTGCTATGGCAATTCTTTGGATTATGCTGTCAAACACATTTGACGGTAGTAGTCTAGTCCAAGTTCTCTCCCAATCCCCACCTAATTTTTTGTCATTTCTATACTGGAAAAGAGATGAGAAGAACAGACATAATGCTTTCAAAGATCAAGGTAAACAGGAATTGGTGAAATGATAAACTTCCAAAATCCTATGTCCTATTTAGGTACTGAAGTCCTTAGGAACTTGTGTGTTGAGTGGTGGAGTAGGGGTGAGAGTGGCATTGAAGACTTTGCAAGCAGAAAATGAATATTGTACACGGTTTTAAAAGCCAAATAGGAAGAAAATAGACTCACAATTCAAGTCTGAGATTCATTTCTGTGAATATTTCCTGAACACCTACCAGGTACTAGACTGAACTCTGGGGAGAGAATGACCATCCTCAGTCTCTATTATGGAAAATAATCATAGAAACAGATACTTTCAACAAGGAGGATGTATTAGCACTTTTGATGGGTCAGATGTTTTTAATATATTTTCAAAATAAGATCTAGATTGGAAATTAAGAAACTGACCCAGTTAAACATTTATATAGAGGTAGATTCTGAGTATACTTTATTAAAATCCTTTGCATTGACCATTACATACACCTACTTATTCTTTTATTTTTAATTACTTGGTTTTATTACAATTATAGGTGTACAAAAATCAATCAATTTATAGCATTTCCATCCCAAACCCTCAGGGCATCCCCCCACCCCCCAACTTGCCTCATTTGGAAACCATAAGTTTTCCAAAGTCTGTGAGTCAGGATCTGTTCTGCAAAGAAGTTCATTGTGCCCATTTTTTAGGTTCCACACATAAGTGGCAGCATTTGATGTTGGTGTCTCATTGTCTGACTGGTTTCACTTTGCATCATAAACTCTAGGGCCATCATTGTTGCTATAAATGCTGTTATTTTGTTTCTTTTAATGGCTGACTAATATTCCATTGTGTATATGTACCACATCTTCCCGATACATTCCTCTGTCAGTGGGCATTTAGGTAGGTTCCATGACTTGGTTATTATATAGAGTGCTGCAATGAACACTGGAGTACATGTGTCTTTTCAAGTCATGGTTTTCTCTGGATAGATGCCCAGGACCATAGGATTGCTGGATCAAATGGTAATTCTATTTTTAGTTTTCTAAGGAATATCCATACTGTTTTCCACAGTGGTTGCAGCAATTGGCATACCCATCAACAGTGTAATAGGGTTCCTTTTTCTCCACACCCTCTCTTAGCACTTATTGTTTGTAGACTTTTTGATGATGACCATTCTGGCTGGTGGTTTTGATTTGCATTTCTCTAATAACGAGTGATGCTGAACACCTTTTCATGTGTTTTTTGGCCATCTATCTATATGTCATCTTTGGATAATTGTTTGTTTAGATCTTCTGCACATTTTTTGATGGGGTTGTTTGTTTTTTTTTGGTATGAAGCTGTAGGAGGTGTTTGTAAATTTTGGAGATTAATCCCCTGTCAGTCGATTCATTTGCAAATATTTTCTCCCATTCTGTGGGTTGTCTTTTCGTTTTGTTTAGGGTTTCCTTTGCTGTGCAGAAACTTTTAAGTGAAATTAAGTCCCATTTGTTTATTTTTCTTTGGATTGTCATTACTCTTACCAGGTGGAAATGAAAAGATGTTGCTTTCATTTATGTTGGAGAGTGTTTGGCCTATGTTTTCCTCTAAAAGTTTTATAGTATCTGGTCTTATATCTAGATCTTTAATCCATTTTGAATTTATTTTTGTGCATGGTGTTAGGAAGTGTTCTAATTTCATTTTTTAACATGTGGCTGTCCAGTTTTTCCAGCACCACTTATTGAACAGGCTGTCTTTTCTCTATTGTATATTCTTGCCTCCTTTGTCATAGATGAGTTGACTATAGGTCTGTAGGTATGTGGGCTTAATTCTGGGCTTTCTATGCTGTTCCACTGATCTATATTTCTGTCTTTGTGCCAGAACCATACAGTTTTGATGACAGAAGCTTTGTAGTATAGTCTGAAGTCAGGGAGCTTGATTCCTCCAGCTCCATTTTTCTTTTTCAGGATATCTTTGGCAATTCTGGGTCCTTTGTGCTTCCGAACAAACTTTAAAATATTTTGTTGTAGTTCTATGAAAAATGTCCTTGGTAATTGAATAGGGATTGCATTGAATCTGTAGATTGCCTTGGGTAGTATAGTCATTTTGATAATACTGACTATCCCAACCCAAGAGCATGCTATGTCTTTCCATCTGTTCATGTCATCCTTGATTTCTTTCATCAGCATCTTATACTTTTCAGAGAACACGTCTTTTGTCTCTTTAGATAGGTGTATTCCTATGTATTTGATTCTTTATTTTTGTCTTTTTGCCTTTTTTATGTAGAGCCGCACCCGCGGCATATGGAGGTTCCCAGGCTAGGGGTCTAACAGGAGCTGTAGCTGCCGGCCTTCGCCACAGCCACAGCAACGCGGGATCCAAGCCGCGTCTGCAACCTTCACCATAGCTCACGGCAATGCTGGATCCTTAACCCACTGAGCAAGGCCAGGGACTGAACCCGCAACCTCATGGTTCCTAGTCGGATTCGTTAACCACTAAGCCACAGAGGGAACTCCAGTATTTGATTTTTTTGATGTGATGGTAAACGGGATTGCTTCCCTAATTTCTCTTTTTGATCTTTCATTGTTAGTATATAGAAATGCAGTTGATTTCTGTGTATTTTGTATCCTGTGACTTTGCCATATTCATTGATAAGCTCCTAACAGTTTTCTGGTAGACTCTTTAGGATTCTCTAGGTATAGTATCATGTAATCTGCAAACAGTGATAGTTTTACTTCTTCGTTTCCAATTTGGATTCCTTTTATTTTTTACTTCTCTGATTTCTGTGGCTAAGACTTCCAAAACTATGTTGAATAGTAGTGGCGAGAGTGGACATCCTTGTCTTGTTCCTGATCTCAGTGGGAATTCTTTCAACTTTTCACCATTGAGAATGATGTGAGCTCTGGGTTTGTCATAGATGGCCTTGATTATGAGGTAGGTTCCCTCTATGCCCACTTTCTGAAGGGTTTTTATCAGAAATAGGTTTTGGATGTTGTCAAAGGCTTTTTCTGCATCTGTTGAGAGGATCATAAGGTTTTTATTCTTCAGTTTGTTAACATGGTGTATCACACTGATTTACGGATATTGAAGAATCCTTGCATCTCTGGGATAAATCCCACTTGATCATGATGTACAATCCTTTTAATGTATTGTTGGATTCAGTTGGCTAGTATTATGTCGAGGATTTTTGCATCTATGTTCATCAGTGAGACTGGCCCTTAATTTTTTTTTTTTTTTGTGGTATCTTTGTCTGGGTTTGGTATCAGGGTGATGGTTGCCTCATAGAATGAGTTTGGCAATTTCCCTTCCTCAGCAATTTCTTGGAAGAGTTTCGGAAGGATAGGTGTTAGCTCTTCTCTAAATGTTTGATAGAATTCACCTGTGAAGCCTTCTGGTCCTGGAATTTTGTTTGTTGGAAGTTTTTTAATCACAGTTTCAATTTTAGAACTGTGATTGGTTCCAGTCATCTTTTATATTTCATCTTGGTTTAGTCTTGGAAGATTGTACTTTTCTAATAATATGTCCATTTCTTCTACGTTTTCCATTTTATTGCCGTATAGTTCATGTAGTAGTCTCTTATGATCCTTTGTAGTTATGTGATGTCTGTTGTTACTTCTCCTTTTTTCATTTCTAATTTTGATTTGTGTCCTCTTTTTTTCTTGATAAGTCGGGCTAAGGGTTTATCAATTTTGTTGATCTTTTCAAAGAACCAGCTTTTAGTTTCATTGATCTTTTCTATGGTTTTCATTTCTATTTCATTGATCTCTGCTCTGATCTTTATGATTTCTTCTATTAACTTTAGGTCTTGTCTGTTCTTCCCTCTCTAGCTGCTTTAGATGTAAAGTTACGTTGTTTATTTGAGCTTTTTCTTGTTTCCTGAGGTAGGCTTGTATTGCTATAAACTTTCCTCTTAGAACTGCTTTTGCTGCATCTCAGAGGTATTGAAGTGTTGTATCTTTGTGGTCACTTGCTTCTAGGCATTTTTTTATTTCCTCTTTGATTTCTTCAGTGATTCATTAGTTGGTTAGTAGCATGGTGTTTTGTCTCCATGTGTTTGTATTTTTTGCCATTTTTTTCTTGTTAATTTCCAGTCGTATAACATTGTGGTAAGAAAAAATGCTTGATATGATTTCAATTTTCTTAGTTACTGAGGCTTGATTTGAAGCCCAGGATGTGATCAATCTTAGAGAATGTTCCATGCGCACTCGAGAAGAATTTGTATTCTGTTTCTTTTGGATGGAATGTGTTATAAATATCTATTAAGTCCATCTGGTCTAATACTTCATTCAGGGCTGTGTTTCCTTATTGATTTTCTGTCTGGATGACCTATCCATTGCTGTAAGTGGGGTGTTAAAGTCCCCCACTATGATGGTGTTATTGCTGATTTCTCCTTTTAAGGTTGTTAGCAGTTGCCTTATATATTGTGGTGATCCTATGCTGGGTGCATAGATATTTAAAATTGTTTTGTCTTCTCCTTGGATTGATCCTTTGATCATTATGTAGTGCCCTTCCTTGTCTCTTAAAATGTTTTTCATTTTAAAGTCTATGTTGTCTGATATGAGTATTGCTACTCCGGCTTCCTTTAATTCCCATTTGCATGGAATATTTTCTTCCATCCTCTAATTTTGAATTTGTATGTGTCCCTAGAAGTGAAGTGGGTCTCTTGAAGACAGCATATACATGGGTCTTGTTTTTGTATCCATTCAGCTCAGCTATGACTTTCGGTTGGGGCACTCAGTCCATTAACATTTAAGGTAATTATTGATACATATGTTCTTATTGCCATTTTTTTAACTGCTTTGGATTTTTGTTGCTCTTTTTTCTTCCCTTATTCTCTTGTTGTCTCCTCTCATGGTTTGATGACTATCTTTAATGTTGTATTTGAGTTGATTTTTCTTATTTATCAATTGTAGATTTCTGGCCTGTCACCCTGGAGTTATGCTACAGGAATCTATATATAAACAAGATTGTTTTAAGTTTTTTTTTTTCCGGTTTGTAAAGGCACTTTAATTTTACATGAGATTCTTTCAGTACAGCTCTATTTTTAGTTATTTCACCATAATGTTTTAACTGCTATGGCTTTATAATCATGTGTTGTAACATCAATACATTATACCTACCCTCATCCCTCATTTCCCTTTCAAAAATAATTTTTCTTTGTATTATAGCTGGTTTACAGATTTCTATCAAATTTTCCAACTACACCACGTGATGACCCGGTTACATGTACATATATGGATTTGTCACATGTGATTAGACATAGTTCCCTGTACTATACAGCTGGATCTCCTTGTTTTTCCATCATGGAAGCACTAGTTAACCCCATTCTCTCCCACCCCCTCCCCCACCCCCTTGGCAACCACAAGTCTGTTCCCCATGTTCGTGATTTTCTTTTCTGTTGAGAGGTTCATTTGTGCAGTGTTTTAGACTCCAGTTATAAGAGATTTCATATGACATCTGTCTTTCTCCTTCTGACTTGCTTCACTCAGTATGAGGGTTTCTAATTCCATCCATGTTGCTGCAAATGACATTATTTTATCCTTTTTTATGGCTGAATAGTATTCCATCATGTATATATACCACATCTTCCTAATCCAGTCATCT
>PVHT020000037.1:10085646-10112582 GCA_004024745.2 Catagonus wagneri | reverse complement strand
TTGTCACTTGTGGTGTTTTTGTTTCTGGTTGTGGCCTTTTCTGCCTAGAGAAGTTCCTTTAGTATTTGTTGTAAAGTTGGTTTAGTGTTGCAGAAATCTCTTAGCTTTTGCTTATCTGTAAAGGTTTTGATTTCTCCTTCAAATCTGAATGAGAGCCCTGCTGGATAAAGTAATCTTGGTTGGAAGTTTTTCCCTTTCATCACGTTAAGTATATCATGCCACTCCCTTCTGGACTGCAGAGTTTCAGCTAAAAAATCTGCTGATAACCTTATCGGGATTCCCTTGTAAGTTATTTGTTTCTTTTCCCTAGCTGCTTTCAAAATTTTCTCTTTGTCTTTAATTTTGGTCATTTTGATTAATATGTGTCTCAGGGTGTTCCTCCTCGGTTGATTTTATATGATAATCTTTGTGCTTCCTGGATTTTAGTAAGTGGTTTCTTTCCCATATTAGGGAAGTTTTCGGCTATTATCTCTTCGAATATTTTTTCTGTCCCCTTCTCTCTTCTCCCTCTGGCACCCCTATAATACGGATGTTGGTGCATTTAACATTATCCCAGAGTTCTCTGAGACTCTGCTCACTTCCTTTCAATCTTTTATCTCTCTTCTCTTCTGCATTAGTGATTTCCACTAATCTGTCCTCCACCTTGCTGATTCATTCTTCTGCCTCCTGTATTCTACTGTTGGCTGCTCCTAATGAATTTTTTTTCAGTTAGTGTATTTTGTATCTTTTCTTGCTTAACTTTAATATCTTGTATTTCTTTGCTCAATGTTTGGTGTAAATTACCAATCTTTGCCTCCAGTTTATTTCCAATGTCTTGCATCATCTTTATCACTCTAAAGTCTTTTTCCAGGAGACTGATAATTTCATCATCACAGAGCTGTTTTTCTGGGTTTTTTTCTTTCTCCCTTATCTGAGTTACAGTTTTCTGTTTTTTTCATTTTTATAGGTTTTTGGTGTGGTGTCCTTTCTGCAGACAATAGAGTTGTAGCCTCTCTTACTTCTGGTGTCTGCCTCCCCTGTGGCTGCAGCTGGTATTGGGGGTGGGGGTGGGGGCTTGCTGTAGGCTTCCTGATGGGACAGACTGGTGCCTGCCCACTGGTGGGTGGGGCTTTGTCTCTGGGTGGGATTAGAGGTGGCTGTGTGCCTGAAGGGTCTTTAGGTAACCTATTTCCTGATGGATGGGGCTGTGATACCACCTGGATTATTGTTTGGCCTGGGGAGAACAGTCACCCCTGTTTTCGCAGGAGATCCTCCAAGAATTGCAGTCAGGTCTGACCCAGATTCCTATGGAGACTTTGCTTTGCCATGGGACCAAGTGCACGTGAAAGTCTGTCTGCACCTTTCAAGAATGGCGTCTCCATTTCCCCCAGTCCTGTGGAGCTCCTGCACGCAAGCCCCACTGGCCTTCAATGCAAGATGCTCTGGGGGCTCTTTCTCCCTGTGCCAGATCCCCAGGCTTGGGGATTTGATGTGGGGCTCAGAACTCTCAGTCCTGTAGCTGAGTCTCTGTGATACAGTTACTTTCCAGTCTGTGGGGCTTCCCACCTGGGAGGTATGAGGTTGCTTACATCACATAATCACCCCTCCTACCTCTTGATGTGGTCTCCTCTTTGTCTTCTGGAGTAGAATATCTTTTTGAAAGTTTCCAGTCCATTTGGTTGAAAGTTGCTCAGCATTTGGTTGTAATTTTGTTGTTTTTAAGAGAGAAGTTGAGCTCCAGTTCTTCTATTGCTATTCTTTATAGCCTCTGACAATATTTTGAGGGTGAGAGAGGATATTCTAGTCTTCAGTGTGGAAACTGAGGTCCATAGAGTGTTCCCTTAAAAATCATTTGTTGGACTTCTCAAACACATTCTAACTGAAAGGCATTGGTTTGGATTCTCTAAAAATCTCTAGGATGGGAGACAATAAGGAGCTTTACAAAAGCTGGAAAAAGGAGATCCTGTTGTGGCTCGGCAATTAACAAACTGGACTAGGATCCATGAGGACATGGGTTCAATCCCTGGCCTTGCTCAGTGGATTAAGGATCGGGTGTTGCTGTTATCTGTGGTGTAGGACACACATCCCACTTGGCTGTGGTGTAGGCCAGCAGCTACAGCTCCAATTGGACCCCTAGACTGGGAACCTCCATATGCCATGGTACAGCCCTAAAAAGACAAAGAAAAGCTGTAAAGAGGCAAAGTATGGGGATAGAGATATACAAAGGAAATAATAATTTTTCAGACTTATTCATAATTTGTCCTTTAAGAAAGTGGGCTAAGTAGATGATCTGGACAGAGAAAAGACAGACTTATAATGTAATATCTATTCAAATATAGAGAGCAAGATTGGAGCTAAGTGTAATTCCATAATGGATTAAAGGAAATCTGGGCAACTTACATGTTGCTATTATTAACAGTGATTATTCGAATTTTTTTTCTTAATGGATTTTATTTCAATTATAGGTGCACATAAATCATCACAAATCAATTTTACAGATTTTGTATCCCAAACCCACAGTGCATCCCCCCATCCCCCAGATTGTCTTACTTGAAAAACCAAGGTTTTCCAAAGTCTGAGTCAGTCTGTTCTGCAAAGAGGTTCATTGTGTCCTTTTAGTTTCCACATGTAAGCGGTAGCATTGGATGTTGCTGTCTCATTGTCTGACTGGTTTCACTTCACATGATAATTTATCGGCCCATCCATGCTTCTATAAATGTTGGTAATTCATTCCTTTTAATGGCTGAGTAACTTTCCATTGTGTGTATGTACCCTATCTTCCCTATCCACTCCTCTGTCGATGTGCATTTAGGTTGTTTCCATGACCTGGCTATTGCATAGAGTGCTGCAATGAACACTGGAGTATGTGTGTCTTTTCGAGTCAGTTTCCTCTGGATAGATGCCCAGGAGTGGGATTGCTGGATCAAATGGTAATTCTATTTTGAGTTTTCTGAGGAATCTCCATACTGTTTTCCACAGTGGTTGCACCAATGTGCATTCCCACCAGCAGTGTAATAGGGATCCTTTTTCTCCACACCCTCTCCAGCACTTATTGTTCGTAGACTTTTTGATGATGGCCATTCTGGCTGGTGTAAGGTGGTACCTCCTAGTGGTTTTGATTTGCATTTCTCTAATGAGGAGCGATGTTGAACATCTTTCCATGTGTTTATTTGCCATCTGCATGTTGATTATTGGAATTGTTCTTAGGCAATGTGATAATGTTTTAAGTATTTTTAAAGCCCATTTTTAAAGTCCATTTTATGAACCACAAAACTGAATTTTCCCTGGTCATATGATGCTTAGACATTCTGACAAGTTAATTGCAAAGTAAAGATTATAATTTAAGAAGCTATACTTTTTTTCATTTTGTAAATTTTATTGGAGTATAGTTGACTTACAATGTTGTGTGTATTTCAGGTGTACAGCAAAGTAAATCAGTTAAACATACATCCATTCCTATTCAAATTGTGTTCCCATATAGATTATTACACAATATTGGGTAGATTGCCCTGTGCTAAATAGTAGGTCCTTGTTACTTATTTATTTTATATATAATAGTGTATGTATGTTAATCTCAACCTTCTAACTCATCCTCCCTCCCTGCTACATTTCTCCTCTGGTAACCGTAAGTTTGGTTTTGAAATCTTTCAGTCTGTTTCTGTTTTGTGAGTAAGTTATTTTGTATCTTTTTAAAAATTATATTCCAGGTAATATGTCATATGTCTTTTTCTAACTTCACTTTGTAAAATAATTTTTAAGTCCATCCATTGTTGCTGCAAATGGCATTATTTCATTCTTTTTATGGCTAAGTGATATTCTACTGTATATTTGTACCATTTCTTTATCCAGTTCTCTGATGATGGACACTTTGGTTGCTTTCCGGTCTTGGCTATTGTAAATAGTGCTGCAGTGAACACAGGGGTGCATGTATCTTTTTGAATTATAGTTCAGTCTGGATAGATGCCCAGGAGTGGAATTGCAGGATCATAGAGTAGTTCTATACTTAGTTTTCTTACAAATCTCCATACTATTCTCCATAGTGGTTGTACCAATTTACATTCCCACAAACAGTGTAGGAGGGTTCCCTTTTCTCCACACCCTCCCTGGCATTTGTTATTTGTAGACTTGTTAGTGATGGTCATTCTGACCATTGTGAGCTCATATCTCATTGTAGTTTTGATTTGCATTTCCCTCAGAATTAGTGATGTTGAACATTTTTTTCATGTGCCCACTCACCATCAGTATGTCTTCTTTGGATAAATAAAACTCGGTTGTGATTTTTGTACACCTATAAATAAAATTCATTAAGTAATTTTAAAAATGTCAGTTTAGGTATTCTGCCTATTTATCAATTGGGTTTTTTGAGTTGTATGAGTTATTTGTATATTTTGGAGATTAGGTCCTTGCTGGTTACATTATTTGCAAAACTATTTTCTCCCATTGTCTTTTTTCATTTTGTTTGTGGTTTCTTTGGCTGCACAAAAGCTTGTAAGTTTGATTAGGTCCCATTGGTTTATTTTTGTTTTTATTTCTATTGCTTTGGGGGATTAACCTAATAAAACATTTGTACAGTTTGTTAGAGAATGTTTTTTCTAGTCCCTCTTCTGGGAATTTTATGGTTTCATATCTTAATGTTTGTCTTTAAATGATTTTGAGTTTATTTTTGTACATGGTGTGAGGGTGTGTTCTAATTTCATTGATTTACATGCAGCTATGCAGCCACCCAATTTTCACTTACCGAAGAGACATTTTCCCATTACAATTATATTCTTGCCCTCTCTGTCAAAGATTGACAATAGGTGTCTGATTTTATTTCTGGGCTATTTTGGTCCATTGATCCATATGTCTGTATTTTCACCAGTACCACATTGTGTTGATTACTTTAGCTTTGTAATATTGTCTGAAGGCTGGAAGCATTATGCCTCCTGCTTTGCTTTTTTTTTTTTTTTTCCCTCAGGATTGCTTTGGCAATTCTTGGTCTTTTATCATTCCATGTAAGTTTTTGGATTGTTTGTTCTAGTAGTATGAAAAAATGTCATGGGTAATTTGATAGGGATTGCATTCAGTCTTTCTATATTGCTTTGGGTTGTATGACCATTTTAACTATTAATTCTTCCAACCCAGGAGCATGGAATATCTTTCCTTTTTTTTTTTAATCCTCTTTAACTTCCTTCATTAATGTTTTATAGTTCTCATCATATAAGTCTTTGACCTCCTTGGCCTGGTTTACTTCTAGGTTTTTTTTTTTATGTGATTTTAAAGGGCAGTTTTTTATATACTTTTTCTAATATTTTATTGTTAGTATACAGAAATGTAAATGATTTCTGAATGTTAATCTTGTATCTTGATAATTTGCTGAATTCATTGATCAGCTTGAGTAGTTTCCAGGTTGAGTCTTGAGGGTTTTCTATGTATATCATTGTATACTGTGCATATAGTGACAATTTACTTATATTCCAATACCTTTTATATTTTGTCTTTTTTTTTTGGTTTCTTGAAATGTTTTCCTTTGTTGTGCAGAAGTTTTTAATTGTAGTTAAGTTCCATTTGTTTATTTTTTAAAACTTTCATTACTTTAGGAGGTAAGTCCAAAAAGATATTACTGCAATTTATGTCAAAGAGTGTTATGGCTATGTCGTTCTCTAGGAATTTTTATAATACCTGGTCTTACATTTAGGTCTTTAATCCATTTTGAGTTTATTTCTGTGTACGGTGTTAGAGAATGTTTTAATTTCATTCTTTTACATATAGCTGTCAAGTTTTCCCACCACCACCTATTGAAAAGACTCTTCTCTGCATTGTATATTCTTGCCTCCTTTGTCATGGATCAATTGACCATAGGTATGTGGGCTTATTTTGGGACTTTCTATGCTGTTACATTGATCTATATTTCAGATTTGATGCCAGTAACATGCTGTTTTGATGACTAGCTTTTTAATATAGTCAGAAGTCAGGGAGCCTGATTGCTTCGGGTCCATTTTATTTATAAAGATTGCTTTCACTATCTGGGGTCATTTGTGTTTGCATACAAATTTCAAAACATTTTGTCTAGTTCTGTGAAAAATGCCATTAGTAATTTAACAGGGATTGCACTGAATCTGTAGATTGCCTTGGGTAGTATAGTGATTTTGACAATATTGATTCTTGTAATCTGAGAACATTGTATATCTTTCCATTTGATGAAAGAAATCAAAGATGACACAGTGTCTTGTAGTTTTCAGAGTACAGGTCTTTTGCCTGCTTAGGTAGGTTTTATTCCTAAGTATTTTATTCTGTTTGGTGTGATGGTAAATGGGATTGTTTCCTCTATTTCTCTTTCATTTTTGGCATATTGTTCACTGTAGAAGTGAAAATAATACTGCTTTTTCTCATCTATACAATAAATATTTTTAAAATGACTAGTGCTATTTAGCAAATGAACTCACTTGATGCTGGGTTGAGAACAAACTGGACAACTACTTTTGGAAAAAACAATTTGACAACTATTTATGAGGCTTGCACAATGGTTGTTAATTTTCCTTCTGGGATTCCATCTTGAGATTGAACAGAAAAAGGATATTGAAATATGTTTGTACCATTTAGTGGAAAAAATGAAACTAGCCTTCCTACTACTCTGAAAAGTACAGGTTAAAGGAACCACAGACATGGACACAGATATTATAATTTGTTCTAAAGATTTCCTTTTTTTTGTTTTGTCTTTTGGGGGGGGGGGGCCGTAGCCATGGCACATGGAAGTTCCCAGGCTAAGAGTCGAATTGGAGCTTCAGCTGCCAGCCTACACCACAGGTCATGGCAATGCCAGATCCTTAACCCATTTATCAAGGCCAGGATCAAACCTGCATCCTTGTTGATACTAGTCGGGTTCATTACCACTGTGCCACAATGGGAATTCCCTGTTTTAAATATTTAAGCAGACACAAATTGAAAAAAAAAATAGAACTAAAATGAAAAATTATATTATTTATATTTTAGTGGTTTTGTTTTCTATCACTTAGACCATATATTGACATTTTTAATAATACAAGCAATGATTAACAAAGTGTCCATATTGGTTATACCAGTATCTAATGTTTTTTCCCCCCACCCTTCTCCTGGGAACTCTTTCCCGATGTCATTCTTAGACTCCTTGAATCCCTCGGGCCTTGGAGGAGGAGCGTCAGCTGGGACCAGTCAAGAGCCCCAGGAGGAGAGTAAGAATAAAAGTCTCCTATCTTAGTCCTGGAAGGTAGAGTGGAATAAGGAGGAAAGACTACTCTCATGAGGGTGAGGAACACAATCCAGAGTGAAGGGCGCAGGTTTCTCTGTGCAGCCCTTGGGAAGCAACTGGTTATTTTCAGTACCTGGATAAAGAGGGGACACAAGAGAAAACTTTGAAGAGGGCAAAGCTATGGCCTCCCCTTGACCATAAACTAAATTCATCCAAGCTCCATAGAAGAGGTGACCACTATAAGGAACAGAGCCTAGAGCTCTGTGGACAGCACCCAAATGGGTAAGTACATTCCAGAGATGGAGACAAAATCATTGGAATCAGACTCTGATTTTCAGAAACTACTTGTGTCTTTTGGTCCATCCTGGGCTTATTTCCTCTACTTTTGATTAAAACTGTAAAGAAGATAAGTTGAGTATCAATTGGCTGGGTTATAAATCCAAAAGGAGAAACCCCAAGGTAGGAAGCTTTGTTGCCTAGTATTCCCCATCAGAACGTGAGAAAAAAAGACTGAACTATTCTGTACTGATTGGACTGTGATTTCTCCAGTCAGACAAGCTTCTCTCCCAACTGGATCTTTACACCATCAGCAGGTCTCATTAATGTTTTTATCCATGTTGAGGCAGCCTGTTTACTGATGGGTAGGACTGTGATCCCATCTCGAGTATTGTTTGGCCTGGGGCTTCTCAGTGCTGATGGGAGGGCCTAGATTTTCCCAAAACTGGCCACATCCAGAGAAATGCAGGCTGATGAATATTCACAAGAGCTTTGCCTCCAATGCTCTTCCCCTACAACAAGCCACAGTCACCCCTGTTTTCCCAGGAGATCCTCCAAGAATTGCAGTAGGGTTTGACCAGGATTTCTATGGAGACTTTGCTTTGCCCTGGGACCCAGTGCACGTGAAAGTCTGCGTGCACCTTTCAAGAATGTGGTCTCCTCTTTCCCCCAGTCTTGTAGAGCTCCTGCACACAAGCCCCACTGGCCTTCAATGCCAGATCCGGGGGCTCTTTCTCCCTGTGCCAGATCCCCAGGCGTGGGGGCTCGATGTGGGGCTCAGAACTCTCAGTCCTGTAGGCGAGTCTCTGTGATAGTTACTTTCCAGTCCGTGGGGCTTCCCACCTGGGAGGTGTGGGGTTGCTTATATTGCATAATCGCCCCTCCTACCCTTTGATGTGGTCTCCTCTTAGTCTTCTGGAGTAGAATATCTTCTTGAAAGTTTCCAGTCCATTTGGTTGAAGGTTGCTCAGCATTTGGTTGTAATTTTGTTGTTTTTAAGAGAGAAGCTGTGCTCCAGTCCTTCTATTCCACCATCTTAATCCAGTCTCTATCCATGTTTAAAAGACTGTTCACATAGTTGGGAAAAGAATGGCGTTATCAAGATCATCTGAATATACCACTGTGTTCTAAGGAAGGGGGCAAAGAACAGAGGGGAGGAGTAGTAAGAAAAGAATACAATGCCTGTTTGAGACCAAGCATCCTACTATGTCACCTTCTGTTTAGTGAATGTTGTGCATGTGCACACACACCTATAAACAGCTCATTTTAATAATGAAGCAACTCTAAAAGTAGCTGTTATTCCCTTTATTTCACAGACTGGCAAACAGGCAGTGTAATCTCTCTGCCTTTGTTTTCTAAGCCACAGAGCCAGAAACAGTGGAGTTGCTATTTGAACTAAGCCTGTCTTCCTTCTAATCCATGTTTATTTCACAACAAAGCATCTCAGGAACTTCCGACCCACCCTCAGAATGCCTCTTCCAGAACTTGTAGAAACGTCTCCAGTGTCCAGGTAAGGATGCCCTTATGTGTACTTACACAGAAAATGTTTCTCTGGAATGTTCTAGTTAAAGTGACACACAGTTTAGGTGCCACAGCTTAGTTCAAATCACCTCTTAAGATACCAGTTATCAACTTGGTGGATTTTATCTTTACACATATGTTCACATTCTTTGTCTCAGCCTAAAATTCAGTTGTAACTTCACTGACTAAACTTGGTCTGGCACAAATCAAAATTAGAAATCTGGGTTTAAGTCTATTCCATAAACATCTATTCCTTTATGATAAGTACCCTCTACTTTGTCTACTCCTGAGTAATTAGACCACCACCCTAAACCAGAAACGGTAGAGCTCACTTCACATACTCTCCCTTTGAGAAAAAATTATATATTGACTAGTGTTCCCCATAAATCCCTATCTCATCTCTACACTTCCTGGACTTTTGAGGAATCTTCAAAGATGCCCCACATGGTAAAACAAAGGAAACCATTCCAATTTGCAGAAGATAAATTTCTGGTCTATTCTCCACCCCACAGTGAACAGTAAGAATTTAGGGAAAGGAAGCCATTGCCAAGAGCCTCACACTTATTTCATTTGCTCTTTATATTTATCTTCTGCAGTTGATTTTCTTATGAAAAATGGGGAGACTAAGACAGATCTCCCAAGAGGTTAGGCATTTTATCCAAATGCAGGGTAAGATGGTCTGAAATGGGAATCTGGTTTCGTTAGATGGCAAAGCTAGTGCCTTAAGCTGCTGCTGTGGTGCTCTCTCCCGCGCTTGCTTTTTCTATCTATCCAGTAGATTCATAGAACTTTAACATTAATCCCTAAGGAAGTAACTTCACCAGTACTCAACTCACACAACTGCTAAAGTCAGAGTTAATGTAAAAGAACACTTGCAAACTCTGAAAGTTCACAGAGCTTTTGCCTGTCTTTGCAAACTCAGTTGATGCCTGACCCAGAAGTAAGCAAGCTCCTAAAAACTTAAAATGGTTGGTTGGTGCCTGAATTATGAATCCATGAAGTTACACAGGGGCTTAGCATTTCCATGGCAAATAGGTATATTTATATTTTAGACATAACTAATGTGAAATGCATATGCACTTGTTTGAGACAAAAAAGGAATTCAGTGACTACTTACCCACATGCTCTGGTACCAACTGGAGATAGCAAAGAAGGCTTTGTAGAGGAGGGATGGTCTGAGGTGGGCCTTGAAGATGGGGAATTTTCCTGGGTAAAAACCAAGAAGGTGATGAGACCACATAGCAAATAAAGCATGGCTGGGAGGAGAAATTCGCCATGTCACCGTGACATGAGTATGGGGGAGTCTGGCTTGACTCTGCTGAGAATCTGATGGGAAATGTAAGGAGGGCAAGCCCCAAATGAGACCCTACGCCCTCAGGTTCTAAACCCTGAGGACGTCAAGCAGTCAGAGCCATTGCTAGATTCTTACAGGTACCTGAAGGGCAGAAGAGCAAGAACTGGGTGAGGCATTTACAAGCAATGGGCAGTGTTTTAGTGCTGATCTCCTTGTCTCTTCAAAGAACAGGGAGCAAGAATCGCTTTCTTCAGATAATGGGCAAATGTCCAGAGAGATTTGCTCATAAAACAAATGCACCTCATTTTGACCCCTCTCAAATTATAGATGCCCAGCTTCTCAGAAATCTTGAGTCTGCTCTTAAAGTAAACCTTTCTCGAGGAACACGTCTGTTCTTGACCTTTCCAACATGAGATCTGGGCAACCGAAATGGGATCTTTTTTCTTTAAAAGATACTTGGCATAGGACCTAAAATTCTAAAGAAGTCAACTTGATTTGACAATCTGGACAACTGGCCAAACTACAGGTAAACCATTAAAGAAAAGAAAATTGTACCTCACTAATATATTTTCCTTAGAAAATTGTCCCCTTATATTTTTGATAGAGTTTTGATAATTTTATAAGATTTTTTTTTAAAGCTTTTAACTACCTTCCAAAACAATACACCCATACAGGAGAGGTAGAAAATGTAAAATGTGCTTTTATATCCAAGGTATATTCCTATATGACAAACATATTAATGAAATTATACGTTACTCTGCCTCCTGCCATCCCCTCACTTACATGATGTAAACGTTTTACCAGGTAAATGCATAGCTCTGAAAATGTTACAAGCATAATTCATTGAACGTAAGCACTAGAATTTAAACAATGCTTTAACACACTGCTTCCAAACTTTCATTATAAAATCAGAAATTGCAAATAGCTAATCAATGTTATTGATATTACTCTTTATACAGGGACAAGAGAAGCATATGCAGACACTAGGCATTTAATCATTGCGCATAGAACTTTGTATTTCCTTTTGGGAAACATTTCCTAAACAAAATTGCTGGATCAAAGGACATTAACAAAAGAGACCAATTTAGCAGTAGAACTCACAAGCATGGCTGTCTCTAAATTTACCAGTGGGTGCTTTCATACACAGACTCTTTTATAAAATATGAAATAGGTCCCTCTTCAAGTAAGCATTCTTTTTATAGGTTCCACCAGTTACCCAGGATGGAAGTAAGTCCAGTAGTCTACAGTTTACAGAGGCAGTGTCTATCATAGGAGTAAAAATCTAAAACCTAAGAGTTCCTGTCCCCTAGATACTCTACACCCTCAAACATGTTCATGTCTCATAATGCCTGCTCGGTACCTACCTCTTTTTGGCTTACCGGCATCCCGGGACTGGAGTCCCTGCACATCTGGCTCTCCATTCCCTTCAGCTCCATGTACCTGCTGGCTGTGGTGGGGAACGTGACCATCCTGGCGGTGGTGAAGCTGGAGCGTAGCCTGCACCAGCCCATGTACTTCTTCCTGTGCATGCTGGCTGTCATCGACTTGGTCCTGTCGACCTCTACCATGCCCAAACTGCTAGCCATCTTCTGGTTTGGTGCCCGCCACATTGACCGGGATGCTTGCTTGACCCAGATGTTCTTTATCCACTGCTTTGCTACCGCTGAGTCGGGCATCTTCCTCACCATGGCTTTCGATCGCTATGTGGCCATCTGTGAGCCACTGCACCATACCTCCGTACTCAGCCGTGCGATGGTAGGACGTTTGGGCCTGGCTGCCCTCCTCCGGGGGGTACTCTACATTGGACCCCTTCCTCTAATGATCCATCTGCGGCTGCCCCTTTACCGGACCCCAGTCATTGCCCACTCTTACTGTGAGCACATGGCTGTGGTCACCTTGGCGTGTGGTGACACAACCGTCAACAACTTATATGGGATGGGAATTGGCTTCCTGGTCTTGATCCTGGATTCATTAGCCATCTCTGCCTCCTATGTTATGATTTTTAGGGCGGTAATGAGGTTAGCCACCCCTGAAGCCAGGCTTAAAACCCTAGGGACGTGTAGTTCTCATATCTGTGCTATTCTTGTCTTTTACATCCCCATTGCTGTCTCCTCTCTCACTCACCGCTTTGGCCACCACGTGCCTCCCCATATCCATATCCTTTTGGCCAACTTTTACCTCCTCATCCCACCCATCCTCAACCCAGCTGTCTATGCTGTCCGCACCAAACAAATTCGAGAGAGGCTTCTCCACATTCTTAAGGCAGGGTCTCAACACAAGTGACTGTGCGGCATCCATGGGATGCACAGATACTTAGGAACAACAGGAAAAGGCTCTGCACAGGTCTTACCTGCAATGTGGAGATGAGAGTCTAAGAGGAATGGTAGACTGTATTCCATTTGACCATGGACTTCCTGAAAAGGGAAAGAGAAGTATCTCAAGTACTTAAAAGGCAAAAATCGGGGCTTGAGTTTTTGTACCATATCCCTTTTCCTATTTGACTTCATAAAACTAAGCACAAAAGACACAAGCCTACAGACCACAGAAGTAGGATCACTTATATCTGACTCTTTTGGGAGAGGATTTCTGGTTTCTCTTCGAGGAGAGAGTATTGCATAACGTCTAGAAGGTAAATTTATACTTTAACACCTTCTTGAAGGCAGCTTACAAATCTGTTAGGAAAGGTCTAGGAAAATTAATTCTGTTGGCGAGCTTTTCCAATCCTTTTTACTTGCCCCAGAAAATATCTTTTGTCGAGGATGGAGGCAATCTGAACATGAGAAATCTTGAATTGGATGCTATTCCCCAGAGAAGTGAAAGTCCTTAGGCCAGGCCATTCCCTCATTTAAACAGACAAATGGAAGTACAGTAACTGGGAGCAGGGGACAAGAGAAGCGTCCATTGTGGGGGTCCTGCAATGGCCTACGTTAGTGACAGCAGCCAACCTGAAAAGGGACAGAGGAAAGACGGTAACAGTGGGATTACTGACCTGAAAGAAGTCTGTTAAAGAACTGAGTAAAGGTGATGAGAATATATTCCCAGTGGCAGGTACAAGTCTTGAGAGCACTTCAGATCTCTTCGGAGAATTCTTGGCTCATATAGTCTCTCTTTCCTTTTTTGTTCATTGATCACAAAAGTTCCATACTGACATGACTACGTCAGGCTAGAAAACGACAGAAATCGTGTGGTGATGCATAAGAAATAGAATGAAGCAGTCATATCCAATTCTAGCGACTTCTAATTATAGTATGTCTATTTGAGTTATAAAATGTTTCAGACTTTAAAATGCTCCTTGAACCTCAACTCACAAACCACTACAAAATTTTAAAAGCTAAGATGGCTTCCCTTAAGCTAAAAATAAATCATTTTAGTATTTGAACATATAATCCAGAAAACCCAATGATTAAACCAGAGCTGAAATTCAAACTTCACATCAGCTACAAAAAAAATGAAAAACTAATAAAAGTTTGATACACTAAAAGTTTAGCTTAACTCCAAGTCAGGTCAAAATTGCTATTTCCTCAGACTCCTATGCCTAATCCTAAGGGTGGATGGATCACACTTACTTTCTTCCATTGTTTGAGCGTGAGGGGTGATTATTCCCCCTCTTATTAAGGGCCCTGGAGTTCAGTTTTCAAACCCAAGCCTATTTCTTGGGGACATAATCTTAGTGCCAAATATAATCTGCTTTTACTAGATAATGAAAAGATTCTATAAAATCCTCAGACATAGCAGCTATTTTATGGAGTTATCTCACCATGACCTTGGGCTTCGGAGAAAATGAACAATGGTGTTCATGTCCACCAGTGGCACCGAGGCTGAGGGAGAGGACAAGGAAGCCTTTGTCCTGGAGCAGCTCTTTGGCATTAGCTGAGAGTCCTCTTGTACTATGTAAAGCAGAGTGGGCGTGAGGATAACCAGGGGTTGTAATCTGGACTTAACTGCATTTATTGGGATCAGTACTAAGAACTCTGTAATCAAATAACTTCCAAAATTCCATAATAAGGTGCTTCTCTACAGATGACCTGTTAAGTATACTCTAGACCAAGATAAAATGCCCATCATTTCTAGTTCTTTATCCTCATACAATGCTGAGTGACTGGGGATAAGGAAGAAACATTCTACCTGTGTGTGTGTTCCTGCTCCGTCCGAGGACCACCATCCATGACAACGCCCAGGGCTACTGGACTCAGGGTATAACCTTAGTTATAACAGCATTTTACCCCTCATCAACTATCCTCGCAGCTGAGCCCTTTCATGGAGAAAGAGTAATCTCAGAACAGGATGGGAGGGAATATGTACCCTGGGTTGTACAAGGATGTAACAAGTCCAATAACTGAACAACCCTCTTATTCAGAGCCAACACCTTATTTCTCCTTCACACAAATTTTTCTCTCTTCCATCACCCACACTCAAGGTGGGAGTAAACGACATCATCACCTTTTGACTCTGCAAGTCTTCATGGAAAAAAACTAAGACTGGGGAACAAGGGAGGGAGGAGTGATCATTATAGTTATTTTTAAAGGGTCATGTGGAACAGGCAGTTAAGAACTTGGGCTCCAGAATTACAATAAAGGGCAGAGATGGATCTGTACTAGTAACTTGCAAACTTTGGGATATGTCACGAAACCCAAGTTTCAGTATCCTCCTTTAGAAAATGGAAGACAAAAGTGATCAATTTTGTCCCCCGTATCATACATCCACAATGACGCTCAGAGTAAAAATAAAATTGCGTTATAGAAGATAGTTTTCTAAAGTTGATTGGATTTGGTTGGAAATGCTATGTGGCTCAGGAGGTTAAGGGCCTGGCATTGTCATTGCAGTGGCCGGGTTTGATCCCTGGCCCAGGAAGTTCTACATGCCACGGGCATGGCCAAAACGAAAAAATGGAATGGTGGTAGTTTCTCATGGGTTAATTATAAGGATATAATTAAAATGCCTACACAATGCCTGGCACATTAAACACAACTTGCCTTTTAGTAACAGTATTATATCAGGCAGCGAATGGCCCAGGGGAGGGTAAGAAGGCTAAAAGACTAACTGGCGAGTTCCTTAGAAAAGCCAAAGAATGTTACTGTGTCTCATTCGTAAAGGTACCAGCCTCAGGTTTAAAGATTCCCCCAGGAGTCTGCCTATCACCCTCTACCTTGTGTTAGATTTAAAACTGCTATAGGGGATGGTTGGGGTCTTACAACGTTGCCAGCATGTCAATCACATGGGAAAGAATGGTCTCCTGTGTCCTTGTATCTTGGCTGACCTTGACTCCAGGTACACCTTGTGCTAGAACTTCAGTGTTTCTTCACATTATGGCCCGTGGTACAGGACCTGCCACTAGAGTCTCTGGTAGTTGATCCCTGCGATTGCAGGCACATCCCCACAGCACCCTGCGGAGACCGTTCACTCTGTATCTTTCTCATGCGCGTCCCTTTGTCCTGGCTGCTGGACCCACTGCAGACTGTCCAGAGCAACAGGAGTGCTTAGGATCCACTTCCATACCGCTTGGAGCCTAGGGAGCCTCAGCTTAAGGAGAAAGGGGAGTTGAGGTCTGAACAAATGTCCGTCCTCCAGCCAGGCATAAAGGGTCGCTGTGTTTAACCTAATCAGCTGCCCTGATAAATCTCTTATTTTTCTGGATCAAGACTTTTGAACTTAAAAGCCAAGAGATTTTTTTTGTTTTGTTTTGTTCTTCCTTTTTTGCCACACCCGCAGCATACAGAAGTTCCCAAGCCAGAGATCAAACACAGCTCTGGCCTATGCCATAGCTGCAGCAACACAAGATCCTTAACCTACTGCACCAGGCCAGGGCTTGAACCTGAACCACCTCAGAGACAGCACAAGATCCCTAACCCACTGCACAATAGTGGGAATTCCAAAAGCCAAGACCTTTTTATCCTGCTAAAGGGGCATCATAGAAGGATACCAGAGCAGCCAAGGCCTCCTATGACTGGACTCCAGAATTGAGAATTCTAGAGTTGGAGAAATGAATCTATAGGAGATCTAAAAAGCAGAGCCTGGTATAAATAACCACTATGGAAAACAGTATGGAGGTACCTTAGAAAACTATACATAGAACCATATGACCCAGGAATCCCACTCTTGGACGTATAATCGGACAAAACTTTCCTTGAAAAAGACATGCACCTGTATATTCACTGCAGCACTATTCACAATAGCCAAGACATGGAAACAACCTAAATGCCCATTAACAGACGAATGGATTAAGATGATGTGGTATATATACACAATGGAATACTATTTGGCCATAAAAAAGAACAAAATAATGCCATTTGCAGCAACCTGGATGGAACTAGAGACTCATACTAAGGGAAGTAAGTCAGAAAAAGACAAATACCATATGATATCACTTATATCTGGAATCTAATATACGGCACAAATGAACCTTTCCACAGAAAAACTCATGGACTTGGAGAACAGACTTGTGGTTGCCAAGGGGTGGGGGCAGGGAGTGGGATGGACTGGGAACCTGGGGTTAATAGATGCAAACTATTGCCTTTGGAGTGGATAAGCAATGAGATCCTGCGAAGTGTATCTAGTCACTTATGATGGAGCATGATAATGTGAGAAAACAGAATGTATACATGTATGTATTAACTGGGTCACCTTGCTGTATAGTGGACAACTGACAGAACACTATAAACCAGCTATAATGGAAAAATAACAATCATTATATATAAAAAAATAAGAGCTTAATATCTGAGGAATCTATACTCAGAAATACTGCAGATCTCCTTTTTAGGGCTTGACTGTTTAGTTCTGTCTTCAACATCAAGGAAAACTCACTAGATTCAAATGGAACAAATACCAGTCAAATATAAAACATATGTTACTCACAGTTGTGAGCTGGATGAGAATCTTGGCTAGGACTCTTAGGAATATTTTCTGGCTCAATCCTGATGTGTTAAATAAAGTTGGGTTAGTATGAGAGTAACTGCGGTGAAACAATCAAAAGATACAGGCCTCTCATTATGTGATACAAGCAGATTACTTAGATATATGATAATAGATAAGTAGACAAAGCAGTAGGTATTCACTCAGGGGCTAATTTGTTTTGTCTCAGTTTGGCTTCTCCAAAATTTCTCAGATGAATCTAATACAAGGATAATGTATTATTTCACCTTGGCCAAGCTGGAACCATGTTTCCCAGAATACCTTTCTCTGTGCAGTTTCTAGTTAGTGCTGGCCAGACACATTTCCATGAGACTGGAAAGCAGAAGCAGGATGGCCATTGTCTTCATAAAGCCTACAAATGGCAAATGTTGACAAGGATGTGGAGAAAAGGGAAGCCTTGTACAGTATTGGTGGGAATGTAAGTTGGTACAGCCACTGTAGAAAACAATACGGCGTTTTCTCAAAAAAACTGAAAATAGAACTACCATATGATCCAGTAATTGTACTCCTTGGTATATATCTGAAGAAATAAAAACACTAATTCAAAAGATACATGCACTCCAGTGTTCACAGCAGCACTATTTACAATAGTGAAGACATGGAAACAACTCAAGTGCCCATCAACAGATGACTGGATTAAGTAGATGTGATATATATAATGGAATGTTACTCAGCCATAAATAAGAATGAGAATGCAGCTACAGAATATTATGCTTAATGTAATAAGTCAGGGAGTTCCCGCTGCGGCTCAGTGCTAACAAACCTGACTAGTATCCATGACGATGTGGGTTTGATCCCTGGTCTCGCTCAGTGGTTTAAGATTCGGTATTGCCATGAGCTGCAGCATAGGTCACAGACATGGCTCGGATCTGGCGTTGCTATGGCTGCGATGTAGGCCGGCAGCTGTAGCTCCAATTAGACCCCTAGCCTGGGAACCTCCATATGCCATGGGTGCGGCCCTAAAAAGCCAAAAAAAAAAAAAAAAAGATTCATGTACTCCCAACATTCATAGGAGCAGGATTTACAATAGCCAAGACATAGAAGCAATGTAAGTGTCCACTGACAGATGAATGGCTAAAGATGTGTGTATGCATATAAATATGTATATTTTTATTTCTTTATATGTGTTATTTATGTATATTTATATGTATGTGTATATATATATGTGTGTGTATACACACAATGGAATATTACTCAGACATAAAAAATAATGAGATTATGCCTTTTACAGCAACATGGATGGGCCTAGAGATTTCCATTCCAAGTGCAGTTAAGTCAGAGAAAGATAAACATATATCACTTATATGTGGAATCTAAAAATAGTGATACAAATGAACTTCTTTGTAAAACAGAAATAAACTCACAGACATAGAAAACAAACTTATGGTTCCCAAAGAGGAAAGGGTGAAGCAATAAATTAGGAATTTGGGACTAACAGATACAAACTATATAACATAAATAAGACTCCAATGTATAAGCACAGGGAACTATATTCAATATCTTATAATAAAGTATAATGGAAAACAACCTGAAATATATATATATATTCCACTATGCTTGGATTAAAAAAAAATAAGGAAAACAATCCCATTTACAACTATATTAAGAATAAAATACATAGGGATAAATTTAAGAAAGGAGATGAAATACCTGCACTTTGAAAACTCTAAGATACTGATAAAGAAATGAAAATTGGCACAAATAAATGGAAAGACATCCTGCGTTCATGAATTGGAAGACTTCATATCATTAAAATGTCCATACTTCACAAACAACCTTTCCGATTCAATGAAACCCCTATAAAAATCCCAAAGAAATATTTTACAGAATAAGAAAATGAATTCTACTACTTAAACGGAAGAAGATCATGACTAGTTAAACCAATCTTGAGAAGGAATAATGCTTGAGATAGTACACTTCCTGATTGCAAAGCTATAGTAATCACAATGGTATGGTATGAACATAAATACAGATACCACGATAAATTGAACAAGGGAGAGAACCAAGAGCTAAACCCACATATGTATGGACAATAAAGAAAGAAAATGATGAAGGGGGGCTTTAAGAAATGATGTAGGGGGGCTCCCGTTGTGGCTCAGCGGGAGCTCCATGAGGACACAGGTTCAATCCCTGGCCTCCATCAGTGGGTTAATGGTCTGGTGTTTTTGTGAACTGTGGCTCGGATCTGGCATTGCTGTGGCTATGGTGTAGGCCAGTGGCTGCAGCTCCAATTTGACCCCTAGCCTGGGGACCTTCATATGCCTTGAATGCAGCCCTAAAAAGCCAAAAAAAAAAAAAAAAAGGAAAAAACAAAACAAGGGATGTAGGGAAAACTGCAGTCTGCATATAAAATAAAATTCTACCTTTATCTGACACTATATAAAAATAACTGAAAATGGATTAAAAACTGAAACGTAAAACGTGAAACTGTACAACTCCGAGAAGATAACTCAGGGGAAAACTTCATGACACCAAAGCACAGGAAACAAAAACAAAATCAGGTGGAATTGAAAAAAATCTTCTGCATAGCAAAGGAAACAAACCACAAAGTGAAGAGGCAACCTATGGAACTGGGAGAAAATAGATGTAAAACATGTCCTTGATGGAGAGTTAATCTGCAAAGAAAAGGAATTAATACAACTCAGTAATATAAAAGCTAATAATCCCATTTTAAAATGAACTAAGCTCATAAAGAGACACTCCCTCAAAGAAGACATGTAAATGGCCGGCCAGTATTTGAAGAAAAAAAAATGCTCCTTGTTACTAATTATCAGAGAAATGCAAATCAAAACCACAAGATCTCATCTCACACTAGTCAGACTGACAAGTCTATTAACAGATGAATGAATAAAAATATTTGGTGCATACATTCAATGTAATACTACTCAGCCTTAAAAGTAATTCTGCAATGTGCAAAACATGGACAGACCTTGAGAATATTATATTCAGTGAAATAAACCAGACTCAGAAAAATACTGCAGGGTCCCACCAATATAAAGTACCCAAAATAGTTAAATTCAGAAAAATCAAAGGCCAGAATGATGGTTACCAGGAATTGTGGGAAGGAGGAAATAGGGTGTTATTAATCAACAGGCATAGAGTTTCAGTTAGGGTGAACTACTTTACAAAATTGTACCTTTAGGGAGTTCCCTTGTGGCTCAGCGGTAATGAACTAGTATCCATGAGCACTAGCCTCGCTCAGTGGGTTAAGGATCTGGCGTTGCCAAGAGCTCTGGTGCAGGTCGCAGACACGGCTTGGATCCCGCGTTGCTATGGCTGTGGTATAGGCCACAGATACAGTGAGGTGTAAGATAAAGATACAATTCGACCCCTAGCCTAGGAACTTCCATATGCCACGGGTGTGGCCCTAAAAAGACAAAAAAAATTGTATCTATAGTCAACAATAATGTATTGTACACTTAACATGAACTCTATCCTCCTAACAAATTTTAAGCGATTAGAAAAATGGAAAGAACGGCTTTCAAATAAAAGTATTGTGGGAAATTCTGGCAGGCAAAGTTCATGTCAGACCCTGGTATAAACCAATTTCTTTCTCAGATATTTCAAAAACAGCAGACACTGAGCTCAGCTGTGGGTTGGATATTACCCTTTACTGTTGATAATTGGTAATTATTGATAAGAATTATATTAGTAATGGCTTCTCAATTATAGACTTAGATTCTCCCTTCACCCTGTAGACTAGGGAAAGTTGAGATTATTTCCACTTTAGATAGAATAAACAGTGTGACCGAGGATGGGCCATTCCAAGGTTAAAGGCTGAAAATAAATGTCTAGCTCAGGCATGTAATTTGCATGAAAACAAAACCTCTTAGGTGTGTTGACTTGGTTAGGCTGGACGTTCTGCCCTTCCCGGTCACAGCCAGGAGCTGGCTGCACTTTACTTATTCGAACATGACTCTCTTTTCTTGGAGACTCTGCACGGAGTGGGTACAGGTAAAGAGAGACCCATCAAAGACCAAGGTAGCAGGCTCTACCCGCGGTGCGGACGGTCTCCGGAGAGTAAAGCACGACCCCTGAGGGGAAGGGGACCTGGGCTGCAGGAACCCGGGGGGTGGGACCCCGGGTCGGGGAAGTTCCTTTGGGTGCCAGCCTCCAGAGAAGAGGCCAGAGCCTTCCATCAGCCTCTAAGGACCCTCCTCAAGTGCCGCAGTTTCTGCTTCCACAGCCTTTTGAGACAAGATCAGAGGCATGTGAGGATAAAGCCAGCTGCCCCCTTCCCGACCCCCTCCTTCCCAGACTGCGCTTGCGGCGGGAAGGCGGCCGGATCTGCAGGAAGGTAGCGGACAGGCCGAGAATTCTACTTCAGACTAAGCACTGCGGACAGAACCGGAACCAGGGCAAATAGGAAAGACGCGACACAGGTGTGGTGACTGGGACAGGATGGGGGCACGCTCCATCACCCCCACACCCGGCACTGGTCTCAGGCATCAGCTCCCTGCCTGCTGCCTTTGTCCTGTATTGCCTCTTTTTCAGCTCTTCACCTGAGCTGGCTTACGGCTTGACAGGTTGCCCTAAATGCTTTGTCTGCAAACTCCAGCTACTCCCTTCACTGCAGGACAGCTGTCTCCTCTCTAAGCCAGACACTGCGGTTCACTTCCAAGAGTCTTAGCTGATGACTTAACGCCTATCCTTCCTCCTCCACACCGCTCCCCCCCAGTATCCCTGGTCCAATTAGGAGGTAATTATTATCCAAGTATCCAGTTTATTGGATCTCTAAACATAAGGCTGATTCTGTTTTGAATTATTCATTTGACTCAGCAGCAGCATTTAGCATGGTAATAATCCCCTCCCCCCAGGGCACTACATCCAAAAGAGCACATCACCTTGGCAGCGGAGCTGACAGATTGCCCATTCTTGGTCTCTTTCACTGACTCTTCCTCCATTTACTCCAAGTCCTCCTTTACCCAGGCTCTTAATGTTGGGATTCAGGTTTGGTTCTCCATTCTTTGTGAACATTCGCTGTCTTGGTGATCTCAGCTTCATAACCATTAATATTATCTATTTCCAATGATCGAGTGCTTATATCAGCAGCCAAAGGCTTCAAACTTTGGACTTGTATACATAAGTGTATTGACATGTCCACTTGGATATGTGTGTGTGTCTGTGTGTCTGTGTGTCTGTGTGTCTGTCTGTCTGTCTGTCTTTTTAGGGCAGCACTTGCAGCATATGGAGGTTCCCAGGCCAGGTGTCAAATTGGAGCTGTAGCTGCCAGCCTACACCCCAGCTCACAGCAACGCCAGATCTTTAACCCACTTAGGGATGCCAGGGATCGAATCTGCATCTTCATGGATGCTAGTCAGATTCGTTTCCGCTGATCCACTATGGGAGCTCCTCCACCTGGATTTCTGATTGACATAACATGCTCAACAGGCCAAACCCTGAAATCCTGATCTCCTCCACATCTGCTCCATCTCAATTCATAGCAATTCCTTCCTTTTTGTTGTTCAGGAAAAAAAAGTTTGGTGTTGCTTTTGACTCCCTTTTCTCTTAACACCTAAATCTAATCTGTCAAAAAGTCCAATGGCACTTTAACAAAATGTATCCCAAATCTGAATACTTTTCACCACTTACACTCTCACCTTTGCTCAGAGACTTTCCTGGATTATTTTTCAGTGGCCTCCTGACTTTCTCCCTTACAGCTACCCTTACTCCTATTCTCTATCCTCATTATAGAGCCCAGAGCAAACTTTCAAAAACACATGGCAAACATGTCACTTCTCTGTTGAAGGCAATATCTTTGACCATGAGACAAACAAGAAGCATGTGCTAAGTTCTACAAAAGCCTGCAAGGCCTGATGTGATCTGGTGCCATCTTTACAGCCTCTATAAATCTTTCATTCATCCCCTTCATTCTGGCTACACTGGCCTCCAAGCTGATGTCTGAATATCAGGCATATTTATGTCTTAGGGCATCTGCACTGCTTAGAGAAAATTCTTTGAGTGCCTTCTCCCTAGGGGTGACTCCCTATATTCTACATGTATTTTGTCTGTCTCTTATTCTCTCATACACATATTTTTTTCTAGCCATTGCTGTGGCAACTGCTGAGTGCAGGTACACCTGGTAGCACTTAACTCGGCTGATTCCTGCCCCTGAGTTTCTCTGCTCCACTGAATAGAACACCTGACGGAGAATGCTCAGCTATTCTGGGGCATTTGTGAACCTGGAAGTGTGAAGAAATTAACACCCTTTGGGTCAACCCTTGAACTGGGGGCTTGGTGGAAGCCAGTGATAAATGTTCACTTCTTCCATATCTCGAGGGATCAATTCTGAGATGACTTCTACATGGCTCTTGATATGGGCTTGGACACAGCTGGTAATTCCTCACGCATTATTCATCTGGGCACTGCATCTTTGGATCAGATTTCCCTGCTTTCCTGTTTCATTCTTCATCCCATTCTTGTTCCCTGGTATAATCTCGCCATGTAAGCCATCTGCATGAAATCCAGATTCTGCTTTTTAAAGAGATCTAGCTAATTTATTTCCTCATTCAGTCTTTGCTCAAATTAACTTCATGATGAGGTCCACTTTGATCTCTTTACTAAAATTTTATATCCCACTCCCTAAATTCCTATTCTCATCACCCTATCTTTATTTTTAATTTTTTTTTATTTTAAGGGCCACACCTGCGACATATGGACGTTCCCAAGCTGGGGGTCAAATCAGAGCTGCAGCTGCAGCTGCCGGCTTACACCACAGCTCATAGCAACGCTGGATTCTTAACCCACTGAGCGAGGCCAGGGATTGAACCTACAACCTCAGGGATTCTAGTCAGGTCCGTTACCACTGACACACAATGGGAACGCCCTCATCACCCTTTCTTTAAAACAATGGTAACAGTGAATGCCTTCTAACATAATATACAATTTAATCATTATCTCCTTGTACCCTTCTCCATCTGTTCAACAGTTTTTCTACTGAGAGATCAATCAGTTTTGTTCACTAATATGTCTGTAACCCATTCAGTAAAAGTTTAAAAATTTCAGTAAATTTACTGAATACGTTTACTTAATGTTGTATGAATGTAAAATTGAACAGACTTCAAGCTTAAGACCTGAATGAACTGAACATTTAGAGAAGGTAGGGAGGTGAAGGTTAGATTGTTTTATGGGAGGTAAGAGAAGAAAGGATTTTAAGAGGAGAGTGGTCAATTTGTATAAAATATACTATAAAGTGCAGGTAAACAGAGGTAGGTAAGTGACCAGTGACCATGGTACCATCAAAAAGAGGTCATTTCTGTCCCCAGTGGGAGCAATTTCAGGGCAACTTTCAATGTCTCTATTCCAAATGAAATCTGAGGGAGTTGAGATTGAATATAGAAGTGTTTCTTGATATTTTGACGTGAAGAGCAGTAGAAATTTGGAGGATGACATGAGATCATGGGAGGAAGGATTATGTAGGTATTAATCCACAAAGACTTTTTTAAAAAGCTTCAGAACTCTGTTAAAGGATAGTAACATAAATGAAAATTAAGGCTCTGTAAACAGTCAAGAATTCTACAAAGATTCAGAGTTCCCATCGTGGCTCAGTGGTTAATGAATCCGACTAGGAACCATGAGGTTGTGGGTTCGATCCCTGGCCTTGCTCAGTGGGTTAAGGATCCCGTGTTGCTGTGGCTGTGGCGTCGGCCGGCGGCTACAGCTTCTGTTAGACCCCTAGCCTGGGAACCTCCATATGCTGCAGGTGTGGCCCTAGATAAGGCAAAAAGACAAAAAAAAAAAGAATTCTACAAAGATCCTATACATAATCGCACTTACTCTCCCTACAACTCTCAGATACAGGTAGGGCAGTGCTGGTCCCTATTCACAGAGAAGGAAACGGCTCAGATTTGTACGAGGTCACACAGCTAGAATAAGTGGTGGTCATGATTTGAGCTAAGAATTCAGATTCTAACATTTTCCCACACTGTGTGGAAATCACTTGGTCTGTTCTTAGTGTAGTATGCTGATGTATGCGGCCTCTGGGCATTCAGATTGAAATAAAAAAGGTAAAATTTTTAGGACAATGAATTTAGAAAATGCTAAAACACAAAACTGGCTGCCTGGTACTATTAGCTATGGTATTTTAGAGATATTTAATTTTCCAAACACTCGATTTTCTCATTTTGAAAAAGAGACTAATAAATTTTTAGTACTTTATTCGTGGACTCTGGTATTTTAATACATAATTTCATTTAATAATCAGAGGAGTTTCATTAAAGGGATCCTGTAAAAGTAGAGTATAATGCCTGGATGACAATTGGGCAACTTCAATGTTTAGTGATTAGACAAAAGAAAGGCGACAAATGAAGGAGGGAAGATTAAATATTGTTAAGGATAAGAGTGTTCTGTGTGGAAGCCAGAGGTCAGACTTGCTAAATATGAGCGGTGAAAATGAAGAGCCGGAAGAGGCAGAGCCGCAAGAAGAGAGAGGTTAACGTGAATTTACGTGAAGAGCTGAGAGGAGGCTCCTGACTTTCTCAGTGAGCTGGAGGCAGGACTGTATTTACAGGGACTCGTGGGCGTTGAGAGCATCTGGGAGATAGATGCCAGAACAGTTCTCTACAACGAACTTTATGCAGGGGTGGAAATTTTCTGTTTCTGAAAAGCACAATTTGGTAGCCACTAGTCATATGAGGTTATTGAACACTTAGAAATGTTATGTAGGATCGGGGTATTGATTTGATTTAATTTTAATTAACAGAAATAGCAACATGCGGCCCGTGGCAACCATATCCAATTGCAAAGCTCTAGAGAAAATGAGCACTGTATAATTAATTGAGGCACTAGAAATTGAAGCTGATTTGATGTATATGGACACCCCAGCCAAAGATTGATTAAGACAGGGTATTTACTTAATGTGACTGGAGTTTTGGGAGGGCAGGGGGTATGGTAAGAATGCATTTTCTAAAGCAATTAACTTAAACATATTTCAGTTATTTTATCCATGAGCAATCCTGTCATCATTAAGAATACAGAAAACATTACTTTCTTTCCACTCCTTTATGAAAGTTGTTTTGTTGTATCAGACCTATTGATATTTTATATTCCATTTATTCAAAAAAACACAAAGTTCTTTGTGTGCAAGAAGCCTGAATTATGCTTCTTCATGTCTCTAAGAAGTCTTAACTTGTTTTATTTAAATACTAGGACCGGACACAAGAATTGATGCACCAAGGTGGGATGTTATAACTGGATCTCTCTGATCCCGTATGCCCTGAATACTCTCCCAAGGTGAAGGAGCCTAAGAAAATCAGCAAGAAGAATTTCCAGGAGCCATGTCACCTTCCAATAGCACCTCAAGCCATCCAGCTGCCTTCCTGTTGGTAGGAATTCCGGGTCTGGAGCACCTGCATGTCTGGATCTCTATTCCCTTCTGCTTCTCCTATACTCTGGCCCTGCTGGGCAACTGCACCCTTCTGTTCATTATCCTGGCTAATACAGCCCTTCATGAACCCATGTACCTCTTCCTGGCCATGCTGGCAACCATTGATCTGGTCCTGTCTTCTACAACAGTGCCCAAAATGCTTGCCATATTCTGGTTTAGGGACCGAGCAATCAGCTTCTATGCCTGTCTGGTCCAGATGTTCTTTCTCCACTCCTTCTCTATCATGGAGTCGGCGATGCTGCTGGCCATGGCCTTTGACCGCTATGTGGCCATCTGCAGGCCACTGCACTACACCACAGTGCTGACTGGGCCCCTTATCACCAAGATTGGCGTGGCCGCTGTGACTCGGGCTGTGACACTGATGA
>PVHT020000037.1:10067722-10084646 GCA_004024745.2 Catagonus wagneri | reverse complement strand
GCTTCAACAATATCTACGGCATTGCAGTGGCCACGTTTATTGCAGTGCTGGATCTGTTCTTTGTTATCCTGTCTTACATTTTCATCCTTCGAGCGGTTCTGCAGCTTACCTCTCAGGATGCTCAGTACAAGGCCTTTGGGACATGTGTGTCCCACATAGGTGCCATTTTAGCCTTCTACACGCCAGCGGTCATCTCCTCAGTCATGCACCGTGTGGCTCGCCGGGCTGCCCCTCATGTCCATATCCTCTTTGCCAATTTCTATCTGCTCTTCCCACCCATGGTCAACCCCATCATCTATGGGGTCAGGACCAAGCAGATCCATGAACGAGTCTTAGGACTGTTCCTGGGGAAGGATGTGTAAATGGACAGTGAGGGGCAGGTGGGGATAGAGGGTGATGTTGGATGCTGGGTGGGGATCTAATAGGAAGCAGAGGGCTGCCAGGGTCTCCTTGTTTAGGTCCCTCCTTGTAAAATGGAAAAAAGTGAAACGATGTCCCAAAACGACCAAGAGTCTCCAGGGTGATTAGGAGTCTTTGGACTCAAAGACTTGCTTTCTCCTCACAGAGTCCTCACTGACATGGGCTTGACACTGTCTTAACCAACTCTCCTCTTGGTGACATCACCTAAAAACAAAAGTGCTTCCAAATTCATTTACTTGCAGGAAGGCTCAGAATCAGTTTCTATCCTGGGTCACTGGGAATTTACTTATCTACTCAAGACCATCTGATGTTGGAATCCTTCCTTAGTCACTCTGACAGGTGGTCTCCAACCTCTGCCTACGCACTTGTAATTTTGGAGAGCTGGTGACCTTCCGGAGTGCAAGGTTCTAAGCTTTAAGAGGGGTGCTGCTGTAACAATTACCTGAAATATGTAAGTGGACTTAGAACTAGGAAATGAGTAGAGGTTAGAAAAGTTTTGAGATACATATTAGAAAATGTCTGTATTGCCTCGAAGACGTTGTTAGAGATGAGGCCATTAAAGGCAGTGCTGGCTAGAGCTCACAAAGAAAACAACTGTAGAGAAGATTTCTCTTCTTTGGAAACTGGAGGAAGGGCAATCCTTGTTATAAACTGGCAAATAACTTGGCCAAATTGGGTTTGAAAGTGATGAACCTGGATGTTTAGCTGAGGAAATTCCTAAATGAAGTCTTGAAAACATGGCCTGGCTTCACCTTGCTGCTTACAGTAAAATAAGAGAGGAGAGAGACAAATTGAAGAAAGATTTGTTGAGGTAAAAGGAACCAGAACTTGAGATTTTGGAAAGTTCTCGGCCTATCTATATCACGAAAAAATTAGAAAGTGTACTGAGGAGAGAACATTGAGGGTATGTCTGGGTGACCATTTCCTTAAAGGGGTTAGGTTTGTGACATTGATCTAAATAGCCATTTCAGAAGAAATCAGAAATAGAGTTATGCAGCAAAGATCTGTGGAGGGAACTCGTATAGACCCTAACAACATGCTGCTAAAAAACCAACAGGTCAATGAAGAAATCAAAGAGGAAATCAGTAAGCATCTTGAGACCAGTGAAAATAAAAACACAACTTTCCCATGAGATGCAGCAAAAGCAGTACTAAGATGGAATACTCTAGTGATACAGGCCTGATGAAGAAACAAGAAAAATTTTAAACAGCCTAACCTACTGTGTGAAGGAATTAGAAAAAGAACAAGCAAAGCCCAGTATCAGAAGGAAGGAGATAAGATCAGAGAGGAAATAGTAAAAATAGAAACCAAAAATCAATAGAAAATATTAATGAAACCAAGAGCTAGTTTTTTGAAAACATAATATTCATAAGACTTTAGCCTTGTTCATTAAGAAAACAGAATACCCAAATAAACAAAGAAATTAAAGAAATTACAACCAGTATCACAGAAATACAATCATAAGAATACTATGAACATTATATTCCAAAAAATTGGACAACTTAAAAGAAATGGATGCATTACCAGAAACATACCATCTTTTAAGTCTGAATCAGAAAAAATAGGTAATTTTAACAGACCAATTACTAGTATTGAAATTAAATCAGTAGTCAAAACCCCCCAAAAAGAAAATTCTAGGACCAGATGCCTTCACAGGGGAATTCTGCCAAACATATGAAGAGCTGTTAATACCTATCCTTCTCAAACTATTCCAAAAAATTGATGAGAATGGAACACTCCCAAATTCATTATATGAGGCCATAATTACCCTGATATTAAACCACAAAAAACACTAAAGACATAAAAAAGAAAATGACAGGGCAATATCTCTGATGCATATAGATGCAAATATCCTTAACAAAATTTTAGCAAGCCAAATTCAACAATATATAAAAAGTGGAGTTCCCATAGTGGCTCAGTGGTTAGCGAATCCGATCAGGAACCATGAGGTTGGGGGTTAGATCCCTGGCATCTCTCAGTGGGTTAAGGATCCGGCATTGCTGTGAGCTATAGTGTAGGCTGCAGATGCAGCTTGGATCCCATGTTGCTGTGGCTGTGGTGTAGGCCTGCGGCTAAAGCTCCAATTAGACCCCTAGCCTGGGAACCTCCATATGCTGCAGGTGCAGCCCTAGAAAAGCCAAGACAAAAAAAAAAAAAAAATATATATATATATATATATAGAGAGAGAGAGAGAGAGAGAGAGAGAGAGAGAGAGAGTCACATACCTTAATCAACTCAAATTTATTCCAGGGATGCAAGAATTGTTCAATATCCATAAAATCAAACAATATGATATATACCACATTAACAACACATATAAATCACATAATCATCTCAATAGGTCCAAGAAAAGCATTTAATAAAATTGAACATCCATTCATGATAAAAGCTCCCAACAAAGCGAGTACAGAGGCAACATATTTCAACATAATAAAGGCCATTTATGCAAACCCACAGCCAACATCATATTCAATGGTGAAAACCTAAAAACTTTTCCTCTAGAAACAGGAGGACAAGGATGCCCACTCTCACCATTTCTATTTAACATAGTACTGGAAGCAATAAGACAAGAAGTAAAAGGCATCCAAATTGGAAGAAACATAAAATTATCACTATTAGCAAGTGACATGATACTATGTACAGAAAACCTGAAAGTATTTACCAAAAAACTATTAGAATAAATGAATTCAGTAAAGTTGCAGAATAAGAGATAAAATATAGAAACCTGTTGCCTATCTATACATTATTGTCAGAAACAGAAATCAAGAAAACAATCCCATCTACAATTGCATTAAATAGTGTAAAATGTCCAGGAATAAACTTCACCAAGGAGGCTGAAAGACCTATCCTCTGAAAACTGTAAGACGCTGATGAAGGAAACTGAAGGTGGCATATATAAATGGAACAATGTCCCATTTTCATAGATTGGAAAAATATTGTTCAAATGACCATTACTACCCAAAGCAACCTACAGATTTAATGCAATCTCTGTCAAAATACTGATCATATTTTTCACAGAGCTGGAACAAAAGATCCTAAAATTTGTATGGAACTAAAGATCTCAAATTGCCAAAGCAATCTTAAGTGAAAGGAACAAAGTGGAAAAGCACTACCCTCCCTGACTTCAGACTATACTACAGAGATATAGTAATCAAAACACTGTGGTACTCACACAAAAACAGACACATAGGTCAATGCAACAGAATAGAGAGCACAAAAGTAAACCCATGCGTACATGGTCAATTAATTTATTACAAAGGTGGGAAAAATACACAATGGGGAAAATCAGTCCCTTTAATAAATGGTGCTAGGAAAACTGGATAGTTACATATAAATGAATGAAATTAGAACATTTTTCATATTATATACAAAAATAAACTCACAATGGATTAAAGACTTAAATGTAAGACCCTAAAACTCCTAGAAGAAAACATAGAAAATATATTTTTTGACATGTCTTAGCAATGTTTTTGATCTGTCTTTTTACACAAGTGAAACCAACATAAAAATAAACAAATAGGACCTAATTAAACTTAAAAGCTTTTGCACAGTGAAGGAAACCATCAACCAAACAAAGACTACCTACTGAATAGGTAAAAATCTTTGCAAGTGGTATGATCAATGTCCTAATTATGTGAAGACCTCATACAACTCAATATCAAGAAAGCTAACAATCCAATTAAAAAACCGGCGAAGATCTGAATAAACATTCTTTCAAAAAGACATAGACATGGTCAATAGGCCCATGAAAAGATGATCAACATCATCAATTAGGGAGATACAGATCAAAGCCACCAGGGGATATCACCTCACAGCTGTCAGAATGACTGTCACCAGAAAGACAACAAGTAACAAGTGTTCGAGAGTATGCGGAGGGAATATAAATTGGGATAGCCACTACAGGAGAAATTAAGGAGATTCCTCGGAAAATTAAAAGTAGAACTACCACATGACCCAGCAATTAACTTCACTTCTGGGCATATATATGAAGAAAACGTAAACACTGATTCCAAAAAATAGGCAGCAACATTATTTACAATAGCCAAGATATGGAAGCAATCTAAATATCCATCAACAGATAAATAGATAAATAAGATGTGATGTTATACAATGTAGTATATATATTATATATATTTCATATATATTATATAAATTAGTCATAGTAAGAACAAGGATTCCATAAGTAAGAATGAAATTTTGCCATTTGCAATATTACATTTAGTGAAGGAAACAAATACTGTATGTTTTCTATTTATATGTGGAATGTAAAAAATCTATAAAAATATTAAATCACTATAGTGTACACCTGAAACTAATAAAATGTTGTAAATCAAGTATTGTTCAAAAAAAAAAAACCAGAAAATTGTGAATGAGCATGTGGAGAAATTGGAGCCCCTTATTCATTGTTGTTGGGAATATAAAATGGTATACCACAATGGAAAAGAGTTTAGCAGTTTCTCAAAAAATTAAATAGAATCACCCACCTATGATTCAGCATTCCACTTCTGTCTATATACCCAAAAGAACTGAAAGCATAATATCAAAGGGATGTTTGTAAACCCATTTTAGTAGCATTATTCATAATATGTAAAAGAAGCGAACCATGTGTCCAAGTACAGATAAAAGCATAAAAAAAAGGGGGGGTATATACAAATAATGGAATATTATATAGCCTTAAAAAGGATGGATATTCTAATAGATGTTGCAACATGATGGACCTTGAGGACATTACAAGAAATAAGCCTGTAAAAAAAAGACACATGCCATAGGATTCCACTTATATGAATTACCTATATAGTCAAATCCATAGAGACAGAAATTTAATGGTGGTCTCCCAGGGTAGGGAAGAGAGAGGAAGAAACATTTATTGTTTAGTATGTACAGAGTCTCAGTTTTCCAAGATGAGTTCTGGAGATGTGATGATTGCATAGCAATACGAATATATTTAATTCTGCTAAACTATATACTTCAGAATGGTTAATATGCTAAACTTTTGGTTATGTATGTTTTGCCACAATGTAAAAAAACAGAGGATTTCTAATATATGTCTAGGAATAAACCTACATAAAGAGATAGAATACCTGTACTCTGAAAACTCTAAGATGCTGATGAAAGAAATCAAAGATGACACAAACAGATGGAAAGATAAACTATGCTCTTGTATTGGAAAAATCAATATTGTCAAAATGATTATATTAACCAAGACAAGCTATAGATTCAGTGCAATCCCTAAAAAATTACCAGGGACATTCTTCATAGAACTAGAACAAAATATTTTAACATTTATACAGAAACACAAAAGTCTCTGAATAGCCAAAGCAATACTGAAAAAGAAAAACAACTGAAGGAATAAGGCTCCCTGACTTCAGCCTATACTTCAAAGCTAGTCATCACAACAGTGTGGTACTGGCACAAAAACAGAAATATAGATCAATGGAACAGGATAGAAAGCCCAGAAATTGACCCAAGCACTTATGACAAAGGAGACAAGAACATAAATGTGTGAGAAAAACAGTCTCTTCAATAAGTGGTGCTGGGAAAACTAGACAGCTACATATAAAAGAATGAAATTAGTACACTCTCTAACGTCAGACACAAAAATAAACTCAAAATGGATTAAAGACTTAAATATAAGGCCAGATACTATAAAACTCCTAGAGAAAAACATAGGCAGAATGCTGTTTGACATAAACCACAGCAACATCTTGTTTGGTCCACCTCCTAGAATACTGACAATAAAAACAAAAATAAACAAATGGAACCTAATTAATTCAAAAGCTTTTGTACAGCAAAGGAAGCCATTTTAAAAAATGAAAAGACAGAAGTTCCTGTCATGGCTCAGTGGTAAGAAACCCAACTAGTATCTATGAGGATGAAGGTTCGATCCCTGGCCTTACCAGGCCTTGTAGATTAAGGATCCGGTGTTGCCATGAGCTGTGGTGTAAATTGCAGACACAGATACCGAATTGCTGTGGCTGTTGCACAGGCCAGCAGCTAGAGCTCTGATTTGACCTGTAGCCTGGCAACTTCCATATGCTTCAGGTGTAGCCCTGAAAAGACAAAACAAAACAAAAAAATGAAAAGACAGCTCACAGAATGGGAGAAAATCTTTGTAAATGATGCAACAGACAAGGGCCTAATCTCCAGAATATCCAAGGAGCTCATACAACCCAATAACAAAAAAAACCAAACACCCTAATCAAAAAATGGGCAGAAGATATAGACAATTCTCTAAAGAAGACAGGTGACCAAAATGCACATGAAAAGATGCTCAACATCACTAATTATTAGAGAAATGCAAATCAAAACTAAAATGAGGTACCACCTCACACGGGTCAGAATATCCATCATTAACAAGTCAACAGATAACAGATGCTGGAGAGGGTGTGAAGAAAAGGGAACCCTTCTGCACTGCTGGTGAGAATGTAAACTGGTACAACCGCCACGGAAAACAGTATGGAGGTACCTCAGAAAACTAAATACAGAACTACGATATGATCCAGCAATCCTGGGCATATACAAAACTTTTATTCAAAAAGATCCATGCATCCCTATGGTCACTGCAGCAGTATTCACAGTAGCCAAGACAAGGAAACAACCTAAATGTCCATTGACAGATTAATGGATAAAGATGTGGTACCACATATACAATGGAATACTACTCAGTCATGAAAAGGACAAAATAATACCATTTGCAGCAACATGGATGGAACTAGAGACTCTCATACCGAGAGAAGTAAGTCAGAAAGAGAAAGACAAATACCATGTGATATCACTTATATGTGGACTCTAACATATGGCACAAATGATCCTATCTACAAATCAGAAACAGATCACAGACAGGGAGAGCAGATTTGTGATTGCCAGCAGGAGTGGGGAGGACGTGGGATGGATGGGGAGTTTGGGGTTGATAGATACATACTATTATTTTAAGTAGGGTCCCACTGTCCAGCACAGGGAACTATTTCCAATCTCTTGGGGTAGAAGATGATGGAAGACGGGATGAGTAAAACAATGTAGATATACGTATGTATGACCTGGTCACTATGCTATAGAGCAGAAATTAAAACAATACTGTACATCAACTATACTCTAATAAAAAATAAAAAGAGGAAATTTGGACCTAGACACACACGGAGGGAAAACCCCGTGAAGGCACAGGAAGAATGACAGACAAAAGCTAAGGGAGAAAAGCCTCAGAAGAAACCAACCTTGCCAGCACCTTAACTTTGACTTTTAACCTCCAGAATTGGGAAAAACAATTTTTTTTTAATTTAAGTCCCCCAGTATGTGGTACATTATTATGGCAGCCTACAAAACTAGCATACCACCATACAACCTCTTCCACAAATGCATTTTTGTGCTCTTATCCTGTGGTCCCTTTGTTTCTTCAGAGATTACTGTTTGTGAATTATATACATTTATCTACATATTTCTCTCTTTTTTTTTTTATCTTTGACAGAGATTCTCCAAGCTCGTGTCAGAGGGAGTATGACAGGTGAAAGCTTGTCAAAAAGGGAAGGGTATAGCAAGAACTCAGAGACCTATTAATTCTGTCTTTGATCTCATTAATTCCCTCTAACAGAAAAAAAAAAATCGCCAGGGAAATAAGGTTCTACCTTTAGTTCTTATATGGTCAAAAACTCTTTCTTGGTTTTTTTGAGCACAGAAAGGTAGAACAGGCGGAAAGCTTTAAAATGATGGCAAATACTAACAACACATAAATAGAGAGTAACATGTCTTAAAGGAAGCTATTTCCAAAACAAGTCTTGGTTTTGACCGGCCACTTATCCTCTTGGGGACTTATACAAGGACTGTTACTAACCTGTAGGTCAGATCCATCCCCAATAAAGAAAGAACAGCTTTGTTACTAGCACAAGCCTAATATTATAAGGCTCCCATAGCCAGGTAATACCTCTAACATCAAAACAACCATCATTCATCACAAACACTAAAAGGAAAGTTACCTTCTGTATTTGCTCATCTGAGTTTGGCACATAAACAAAGCATGAACAAGAAATACGAGCAGCCAATAGGCACACCAAATTGTACTGTCACATAGGAATATGAGAACAGGAAAAAGAAACATGGGGCAGTAGTGTGGGCCTGGTGACAATATCTGCAATCACCTGACTAGGACTTCCCAACATCCTAAATGAGGCTGGAAAGCTGCATGTCCTCTATGAAGTGGCAGGAACAGAGCTTAAGTGTAGGATCTAGTTCTGCTCAGCGATCCGATCCCACAGCTCCTTCCTGTCTTGTTATCTTTGAATCTCTCCTCTCTCTCTCTTTCTATATCTAATCTTCTAAGAAATCCCATTGGTACATTTTACATGTACCAAATCTGATGGCTTCTCGCCTCAGGCATTGTTAGCACCTTGATTATGAGACAATGTAATCTCTTCTCTAAGTAATTATAGTACTTCTCTCTGCTTCTACCCTCACCTCCTTCCTCTGTTCTTACAGAAATCAGAGGCAACCTTTTAAAAACCATGCCAATTCTTCACTCAACAGGCTGGCTTTTATTCTGTGACGTTTGCAAACCTTTGCAAAGTCTTTATCTAAAGTTTCTGTGTGATCGCAAAACTCAGCTAACCAGAGACAAAAAAAAAAAAAAAAAATGAAAAAGAAACAAACAAGCCCCCAAAAAGTATGAGAGTGGGCGTGAAAGACATTAACATTCGTTAAATTCATAGGCCCAAAAATAACACTCTTCACTTTATAAAAAGAGAAGGCAGAATAAAGCCGAAATAATAGTTTTAACTGCGTGAAAGAGAATGGCTGGGAGTTGAGGGCTGTGGAGGGGTTGGGGCGGGGGGATGGTCACTGAATCAGCTGCCCCGGAATGCTTACAACACCGGAAGACAAAGTCACACCGGAAGACAAAGTCACACCGGAAGACAAATAAATACTAAAGAGATGATCTTGGCATGGCCTGTCCTTCCAGGTCCTCTCAGATAGGACTTAGCTGCAGTTATATTCTAAGGGGACTCCCTTTCTTAGAGGACACTGGACGCCTAGGCCAGGGATAAGAGTAGGCACGTGGAAGACCAAGATGCGGGCAGGCTGTACCGAAGTGCTCACAGCCTCTGTAGAGCAAGGAATGACCCTCGGGAGACCTGACTAAACACTAAACATGGACAGGATATGGGTGGCAGGAACCGTAGGGGTGGAGCCCCGGGTCAGGGGAGCCCCCCCCCGCCCCCACCGCACCACCCCGGAAACCTCCCCCAACATCAACTCTCAGAGTCGAGATTAAGAGCTTTCAATAAGCCCCTGAGGGCCCTCCTTAAGTGCCACCGTTTCTGCTTCCACAGGCTTTGGGGAGAAGATCAGAGCTGTGTCGGCGGCATAAAGCCAGCTGCTCCTTTCCCGGCTCCCTCCTTCTCACACTCCTCCCCCTGGGATTGTAGGAAGCTAGTGAGCAGGGCCAGGAATTCTACTTCGGACCGAGGGCTGTGCACAGAGCTGGAACTGGGGAAACGCGAAAGAGGGGACATGGGGGGTGGTGAATGGGACAGGAGGGGGGCATGCTCAGTTACCCCCACATCCCTGCCCCACTTAGGAGGCTTCTGCATCTGTCAGGAGAGGGGAAGTGAGCCCTGAACTAGGAGGAAGCAGGGAGCGGTAGCAGATGCACTTCTCACAGGTTCTTATTCCACAAGCCACACCCTTAACGGGACCTTAGGTGAGTGACTGTCTTGTCTCTGGATCTTAATCTTTAAAATCCATCATTCTTCTTAAGATATAGATAGAGACTGTAAAAGAGTTGCAAGTATTAACTGAATACTTTCTGACCCATTTCAGTACTTTGAGGAAAACAGAAGACAAGTTCTATAGTCTCGTGTGGACATTTTGGCTCTTGAAAAAGAGTACAGCCTGGACAAAACCTGAACTACACTTGGGTCCTGGGTCCTGAATATCAGGGCCTCTCTCCATTCTCTCTCTTACCCTGAGTTTCTGATTCTGGGATGGGTCTATTTTTTGATGAGATTCGACAGAAGTTTCGGGCACTGCTGGGACCCTGTGTCCAGGGAAAGAAACTGGATTGAAACACGTACATTTCATTGTGTGAGAAAGGGTTGACAGGTCATAGGGTGCTCAATTATGGTCAGAAAGTATACAGAATAAGCCAGGGAAGTGTGGAGACTCAGAGATAAAGTTAAATGTGTTGGGTTTTGTGGAAAATGCGTATTTACTGAGGGCAAAGTTGCAACAGGAATGGGGGACGATTAAGTCATTTGTAGAGGGCTTGTTATGTACCTGGACCCATTCTTGGCACTGAAGATATGGGAGCAAAACAAAGTTCCTGCTGTTGTAATTTTGTTACAAAAAAGCTAAGTGCTCATTCCCGCAAAATATGTACAAATAAGAGTAAGACATGCAAAAATACTTTCCAGTGAGAGGAGGAAGTTATTCTGATGCATGCGACCAAGGCTAGCAGGGGTTCCTTAGAACTTCTATCACGGATGAACGTTAAATCAGACTAGAAGCAACTATCCTAGGATTGGATCGGATAGAGAAGGCTTCTGAACGAAATGAGAAGGCCTATTTCCATTAGTCTGTTCGTGCTTCATCCAATGAAATAGTCAACACAATGTTTAAGACAGACACTGGGGTCATAGAAGTGAATTAAACAACAGACCCTTCACTCCAACTCTGTCAGCTTCACAATATCCTGGTTTGTTTGTGTAAGGGTAGAACTGGAAAACAAGAACAGAAATGTCTGAAGTCTGGGGGAGTCTTTTGTTCCAGGAGTAAGTGAGAGCTGATGGTGGTTTGAATGGAGGGGAAGTAATTAAATGGGTGTAGACAACCTTGTGATGTACCATGGAGGCTGACCCAGGTGGACCTGCTGATAAGATGCAGGAAGTAAAGGGCAGAACTAAGGCTGACAATTTTAGGTTGAAAATATGATGGGAGAAGATACAATATCCTGAAAAACGGATGCCCACAGAGGAAAGAAGTCCGTATTTCTGTCTCAAGCGCGCTAGGCTGAGGTATCTGTGAGACTGCTGAGTGCGGATGTCAAGAAGAGAAATGGGTATGCCGGTCTGTGCCCCAGGGGGAAGGTGAGACGTGGAAATTTATGTGTGAAGTTAGGATCTAAGAACAAAACCCATGGTAAACACCTAGAACACCTAGAAAGAGGGCGCTGTTCAAGGGCTTTTCAGAAGCAGTATCCTCCTTCCTCGGCTATGTTTTCAGCTTTCCCTTTGCTACTGGATAATTCTCCTCAAATTAACGTGCATGTTCTCCTCCTCCTTAAAAGCAAATGAACACCCTGCACTCGTCCACACACACTCACGTGCACACACGAGCAACCTTCCCTCTACGCCAGTCTCCTCTGCAGCCAATGCCCATTTCACTGTTGGTCTTTGCAGAAAACCTCCTCACAAGAGTGAGCCGTGTGAACCAATTTCAGTTTTTATTTTTCCCATCGATCTCAGTCAGTCAAATCAGGCTCTGTCTCGCTCTATTCTAGGAAAATTTTTCTTACCAAGGTGTCTGGAAAGCTGCCAGGTCTCCGCCGTGGAATTATCTGACTCCTCAGGGGCATTCAGCGTGGTGATAATCCCATTCTCCTTGACAGCCTGCATCCAACAGCCCATCAAGACTGTGCATCATCTTTGGGATTTTCTGTCCACCAGGTTGCCCATCCTCAGTCTCCCGCTGACTGTCCCTCCACTCCCCCCAACTCCTACTTTAACCCAGTTCTTAATGTTGGGAGTCAGGTCTTGGTTCTCTTCTCTTTATGAACACCCAGTGCCTTGGTGATCTCGGCTCCATAGCTATCACTGTTCTCTGCTTCCAGTGACCACAAGTTTATATCAACAGCCAAAAACCTGTCTCAGACTCCAGACTTGTGTATCTAAATGTTCACTTGGGTTTCTAAAGGACTTCTTAAATAAAACGTATCTTGACCACCCTCTCCATAGCTTCCCCCGTCTTGGTCGAGAGCAACTTCTTTTTTCGGGTGCTCGAGTGAAATGTCTCGGTGTCATCTTTGACTTCCTTTTCTCTCATGACCCACATTTAATCTGTCAAAAAAACCCATGGCTCTTTTCTCAAATGGATCCCAATGACTGCTGCTTCCTCACAGAGGCTGCCACCTTGCTTCTTAGCCAGCACTCTCCTCCCCTAATTACGGTCAGTCTCCAAAGTCTTTTTTTTCTTTTCCTTCTGCTTTTACCCTTACCCTTTCATGCTATTCTCATCACAGAAGCCACAAAAACCTTTAAAAATACATTTTTCAAAAGTATCACTTCTCAAAAAAAGTGTCAGTGAGAGAAATACGGAGCATTTGCAAAGTTCTACAAACGTCTACAAGGTCCTTGGGATTAGGCTTGCATACATAACGCTCTCTCTAAATCTCTCATTCATTCACATCAGGTAGCTACCTCGGCCTCTAGCTGATTCTAGAAAGACAGGCGTGTTTCTATCCTAGGACATTTGTCCTGACTGTCCCCTTTGCTTAGAATTCTTCACACGGGCTAATTCCCGGTACTCCCCACATTATACATACGCCTGTCTCACTTCCTCTCAACCACCCTTCTGTTCTCGCCCATCGCTGTGGCAACCACCCAAGTGCAGGAAGAGCCTGACTGCAGTTTCCTCAGCTGCATCCTGGCCCTGATGTGCATGGGGCATGAGGCTGCTCAGCTCTCCTGGAGCCTGCGTGGACCTGGAAGGGTGAAGACATTGACACACTGTGGGTCAACCCTTGACCTGGTGGTGAGATGGAAACCAGAGGATAAATAGATCCCTCTTTTGCATCTTGAGTAAGTAATTCCGAGTGCCTTCTACGTGGTTCTTCTTGTGGGACGGGACACAGTTAAGGGCAGCATTACACCGTTCAGTAATGCAGCTCCGTATATGCTTCTCTGCGTCCCTGTTTTACCTTTTCATCCCACTCTCGCTTCCTTTTACTTCCCCGCATAAGCCACCTGCATGGAACCCCAGGTTCTGCCTTTTAAAGAAGGCAGAAACCAGGCCAATTTATTTCCTCACTTCAGTCTTTGCATAAATGCCCTTCCTGATGCTTCATTTAAAATTGCTCCCAACTTCAGGACTTTCTATGCTTGTCACCCTGGGGTTTTTCTTCATAATAATAATACTTTCAATCATACAGTGTAATTCAACTATTATATTCTTTTATTATCATTCTCAAACCTATAGATTTCTTCTATTAAGGTATCAGTCTGTTTTTTGTTTATTTGTTTTAAGGGCCACCCCCACAGCCTATGGAAGTTCCTAGGCTAGGGGTCGAATCAGAGCTGTAGCCGCTGGCCTTCGCCACAGCCACAGCCACACCAGATCCGAGCCGCGTCTGCGACCTACACCACGGCTCACGGCAATGCAGGATCCTTAACCACTGAGCAGGCCAGGGATCGAACCCGCATCCTCATGGATACTAGTCAGGTTCATAACCTGCTGAGCCGCAATGAAAACTCCAAGGTACCAGTCTGTTTTGTTCTTGGATTTATCCTTAACCTATTCAGCAAAAATATTTTTTCTAGAAACTGACTATATGCACTGATTGTTTTGTGAATGTAAAATTGAACACAGCTCAATAGTGAGCCCTGAAGAAATTCAATATTTAGAGATAAGGCAGTAACAGGCGACTGACATGAGAAGCTAAGACGGCAGGAAATGGGAGCATCACGGTATCAGGAGGAAAGAACGTTTTAAAAAGGAGAGAACTGGCAATTCAGATCGAAGTTGCCGAGAGCTGAGTTGCATGAAAGCAGGTAGGTCAGAACGGCAGCACCACGTGGAGTCCTTGACGGTCTAGAGGAACAGCTTCAAGGAAGTGATGGGAATGGACTCCAGATGGGAGCATTTCTTTCCCGAAGGCTATTTGAAGCAGTTGAGACTGAATATAAGCATCTCTAGAGGTTTTCTGTGAAAAGCAGCGGAAGATTTGAGGTGACAGGAGGAGGAAAATATGCAACCCTGGGAGGGAGAGTGTTAATCAACATAATTTTTTAAAGAAAGCTGTAGTTCTATGGAGGAGGAGGGGCATAAGTGGCAAATAAGTCTCAGCAAAAACTAAAGAAGTGGCGTTCCCACTCTGGCGCAATGGGATCAGCAGCATCTCTGCAGTGCCAGGACGCTGGTTCAGTTCCTGGCCTGGCACCAGGGCTTAAGGATCCAGCACTGCCACAGCTGTAGCATAGATTGTGACTACAGCTCAGATCTGAACCCTGGTCCAGAAACTCCACATGCTGCAGAGTGGCCCTAAATAAATAAGAAGAAGAATTATACAAAAGGAATTTATACATAATCCCACCTACCCTCCCTACAGCCTTCACTTAAAGATGGAGCATTGTGGTTCCCCATTTAGAGGGAAGGAAATGGGCTCGGAAATTAGTGATTCAGGAAAAGTCACGCAGCTAGCATAAGGGACAGTTGTGATCTGATTCAAGACCTTCAGATTCTAAAATTTTCCATACCACATGGAAAGAAATGAGCTTGTTTTCAGTTTGGATATGCTGAACTTGTATCGCATATAAGGTGTTTTAGTGGAAGCAATAAAGCCTAGTTATTTAGGACACTGGAATTGGAAAAAGCTACAAGTCAAACTCAGCAGCTTAACACTACTATCAATATCTTAGAGACTTCGAGTCTCCAAAAATGTTATTTTCTTATATTGCAGAGAGCTATTTCAGTACTTTGTTCAGCGATATGGTATATGTTTTAAATGCATTATTTTATTAATGCTCATTTTAAAAAAACATTATCTGGACCTATAAAAGAGAAAGGTGGCTGCAGAAAAACTGGACCATCCTAATGTTTAAGGATTCATAATAAAAAAGAAAGAGGGAAATATTAAATATTATCAAGACTAAAGGGCTTTTTTAATGGAAGCGAGATATCACTCTTCCTGAGGATGAACATTCTCCTGTGATGAAGAAAACGCTGGGCGGTATGTGGAGGGAGAAACACATGAATCTGGATGTTAATATGAATTTAGATGAAGGAGAACCAAAAGAGGTGGCTCTTTATTTTTCTCAGCAAACTTGAGGCAGGGCAGTACTTAGAGATTTGTGGATGTAGAAGGAGCACAGAAGATACACTTGAGCATTTCTCTCTGGCAGAATTTTCTGTGACCATGGAAATACCCTATACTGAATGACCCAAAATGGTAGCCATGAAATTACATATGCTACTGAGCACTTTAAATGTGTTTTGTGTGACTGAAATACTGAGTTTTTAGCATTAACAAATTTAAATAGCCACGTGTGGCTAGTGGCAACCAGATCAGATGCAGCAGTGCTAGAGAAAATTTACGAATTGTGTATTAATAGCAGCATTGGAAATTACATGCTTCATCTGACGTTTCAGGCACCCAAGCCTGAGATTTCTGAACAGAAATTAGCTTTTGCAATGGTGAGTTTAGCCTGACTATCATATAGAAAAATATCAATGTATATTCTAAAGAAATTGAATTGGTTAGAACATATGTTCACTTTCAGGGCATTCCTGATATCACCATGGACACACAAAAACACTACCCTTTCTCCATTCCCTCATAAACTACCGTGTGAGATTCATTTTAATGATGTTTAATGTTCTATCTACTAAATGAGATTCAAAGTTCCTTGGGGGTAGAAAATTGTGGGTTACGCTTGTCCATGTCTACGACTGACTGATTTTGTTTAAGGTCCAGCACTGGGAACAAGAGCTAATCCTCCCAAGAAGTTACACTTGGGAAAAGGGACCCTGTAAAATATCAAGGAGAACTTCCCGGAGCCATGTCAGTCACTAATAGCACCTCAAGCCATCCAGCTGCCTTCCTGTTGGTAGGAATTCCGGGTCTGGAGCACCTGCATGTCTGGATCTCCATCCCCTTCTGCTTCGCCTATACTCTGGCCCTGCTGGGCAACGGCACCCTTCTGTTCATTATTCGAGCAGATACAGCCCTCCACGAGCCCATGTACCTTTTCTTGGCCATGCTGGCAGCCACTGATCTGGTCCTGTCCTCTACAACGCTTCCCAAGATGCTGGCTATTTTTTGGTTCAGGGACCAGGAGATCAGCTTCAATGCCTGTCTGGTCCAGATGTTCTTTCTCCACTCCTTCTCTATCATGGAGTCGGCGATGCTGCTGGCCATGGCCTTTGACCGCTATGTGGCCATCTGCAGGCCACTGCACTACACCACAGTGCTGACTGGGCCCCTTATCACCAAGATTGGCGTGGCCGCTGTGACTCGGGCTGTGACACTGATGACCCCACTCCCCTTTCTGCTCAGACGCTTCCACTACTGCCGAGGCCCAGTGATTGCCCACTGCTACTGTGAGCACATGGCCGTGGTCAGGCTGGCCTGTGGGGACACTCGCTTCAACAATATCTATGGCATTGCAGTGGCCATGTTTATAGTGGTGTTGGACCTGCTCTTTGTTATCCTGTCGTATATCTTCATCCTTCGAGCGGTTCTGCAGCTTACCTCTCAGGAGGCTCGGTACAAGGCCTTTGGGACATGTGTGTCCCACATAGGTGC